>PVHT020000037.1:11732064-11794767 GCA_004024745.2 Catagonus wagneri | reverse complement strand
TCATTTTTTATAGCTTTAAGAATCCCGGCCGGGAGGGAGTGAGCTGGAACACTTGGAGGGGAAACAAGCCCTTCCTCTGGGTCCTGGGGAGTGGGGAGGACCCAGAGGCATAGCCCTGACTTGTCTGTGCACTTGGGATTTTCCGGGCAGCTGCTGAGGTGGAAATGCACTCACAGCCCAGGCCCTGACGCGGCTCTGCTTACCTTGCTGCTGCCCAGGTCCTGGCGATGGCTTTAACCAGTGCAGGGCCTCATAGTACTAGTGCTGGTGCCAGAGGAACCTCTCATCTTCCTGCAATGAGAGGAAAGGCACTAGGTAAGGGCCAGGAAGAGTCCTGGGCAAGTCTAAAGTCATAGCCTGAGCAAGGACTGTGACACAAATATAGCTTAATGCCCAGGCTTTCTGTTGTCACAGCCATAAGGAACACCAGTCCTTTCAGGCATTCACACAGTGCCTGAGACACAGCAGGCCCTCTACAGTTAACTCTCCACCCCCAATGCCCATATATTTCTGCTTTGTAATATTCTTTTATGTGCACTTTTATTTCTTTATTTTTTTTTAGGGCCACACTTTTGCATATGGAAGTTCCCAGGCTAGGGGTCAAATCAGAGCTGCATCTGCCTGCCTACACCACAGCCACAGCAATACCAGATCTGAGCTGCATCTGCAACCTACACTACAGCTCATGGGAATGCCGGATCCTTAACCCACTGAGTGAGGCGAGGCCAGGGATTGAAGCTGAATCCTCATGGATATTAATTAGTCGGGTTCATTACTAATAAGCCACACTGAGAACTCCTATGCGCACTATATACTGGATAGATATTAACACCATTTTATAGGTGGGAAAACTGAGGCTTGGTGGGAGGGGGAGATTGTTAAATATTTAGTTGGCATCATAAAGCCAGTGAGGCACTCAAAAACTAACAGTAAAGACCAATCCGCTACCCTCTGGTCTGGTACTTTCCACTAAAGTACACTGCCATCTGACCTTAAAAAATAACAACTATTTTGACAGCCAGTTAGGAGCTAAAAGGCTAGGTTACCCGGAAGACACAGACCCTTCCTGAGTCGTGACGAAGCAGTCCTGCCTCAGTCCTTCGGCCTGAAGACCCTACGAGAGCCTCCACGAGACGTGGAATGTCCTGGTGCCCAGTGAGAAAAAAGCCCTGCCCTATTCCTGTCAATTACCTTCTAATTCCTAAAACACACTCACGAATCTTGTCGCATCCATTCAACCCAAGAGACCTGAAAGTTAACATACTAATTTAACCGTTTTTTTTAAAACCCGAGAGGCCAAATAAGGCCACATGTCGCAGAACCAGAAGATAACAGACTTAGAAATAGCAACCAAGCCTTTCAACTCTCTTTTGAAATATTAAGCAGAGTGGTTTCATGAGCACCGGCAGAGCAGGGTCAGAAGACCGTGGCAGTGCCATGTGTCCGTGGCCAGTTCCACCTATGAAACCTGTCCCGGGGCAAGCGGCAGGGCTGGGACGAGCATGAGAAGAGATGACGCGTGTGGAAGCGTTTCTCCTGAAGTCGGGCACAGTGGTAAGAACTTTGTCTCAGCTGCTCTTCACCACAACAAACAAAAACTTGGGGACGCTGGTACATCCGTAAGAAGCAGACACCGAAGCTCAAGGAAGACGTTTCCCAGGTTGCTTTTTCCTAAAACGCTAGAGACCCTGATGCAGTCTCTGTACTTCTAACCTCCAAGGTGTCACAAATTTCTTGAGACTTTAACTCACTTTAGTTTAAAAGGTAAATACATGCCAGGACCTAAGGTAAGAGAAGTGTCACAAAATCCAACAGGAAATAGCAGGATGGCACCAATCCTACGGGGGGGGGCGCTCTGCTTTAGTGAGGCAGCATGGCTCCAAAGAGGGCAAACTCAACCACCCACCAGCAATGCGGGCCTGACCCCAGGACTGATTCAGGAATCCCTCATGGCCCCGGCGTCCCCGTCTGCGAAGGAAGACAAGATGGACGGGCAAGGGCAACGCCATCGAATCACTGAATTCCTCCCCTCTTCATTCCCAAGAGGAGCCCTCTGCTCTCCTCCCGGCCCCCCAGGGCACAGCCCACCTGGCTGCACTGGGAGAAGAGGCGGTACCCACTCGTGTCTGTGATACTAACACCCAGTGATGCTCACTGAGCACCTGCCACAGGTGGGGCAGGGCCAAGGACTAGAGCAGCACAAGTTAGTCTCTAAAGTCATGCAAATTTCAAGCAGCTCTCCAGACCAGCACAAATGCAGGCCCGGCTCCCCCTAGCGGCAGGCAGAGTTATAGCGGCTCCTGCAGTCTTGCCCTGGGCGGGGACCCACAGGGACAGCAAGAGCCCCAGTAGTGGGAGAGCTGGAATCTCTGCTTAGGTGCTGCTATTGCTTCTATGCTCCTGGAACTGATTGAACCCTTCTGCTGCTTCTGCGAGGCTGGATTCAGTAAAGGCCACCTTACCCTTCCCGAAGGACAGGGCTTTCACCGCCTTATGTGGTCAGGGTCTCCTGAGAGTCGCACAGGCAGAAGCCCAGGAGGCACCCTGGCACTCCCCTACCTTCCTCCTCGCTGCCAACCCACCTACCAACTTGCAGAAGACATCTGTAATCTCCCCATTTTTCTGCACCTCCACTGCCACGAGCCCCCCCTTAACCACTGCAAAGCCTCCTCCCCCAGCTTTCACCCCGGCCCTCGCAACCGCACTCGCCACAGAGCTGTCCGATTCACCCATTGACGCCAAATCATGTCACTTCCTGCTCAACACCCATCAGTGGCTTCTCACTGCATTTAGGAAAAAAAAAAACTCAATTCTTACCAGAACTTACAAGGCCCAGCATGATCCTTCTCCAGCCTCTTCTCTGCCTCCTGCCCTCCCGCTCTAGATGCCAGCCTCACAGCCTCCTTTTAGTTCCCCAAGGGGTCAGATTTTCTCCAGGCTGGCCCAGGACACTGCCTAGCCTGCCTTCGCCCGGCTGAATGGAACTCTCCTGGCCCAGACTTGCCTTTCACCCACTCCAGTCTAGACAAGGATCTCTCCTCATGGTGCTCACCATCATCTGGGGCTGCATTTGTGGGGTATTTGCTTAATGTCAGTCTCCCCCCGAGGTCCTCAGAAGCAGGAGTCGTGGCTGTCTTGCTGACTGCCACGTCCTCCGCAGGGAGCGGAGGGCCCAGCTCACAGCCGGCATTCAGTAAAAATCTGCTGAATGAATGCAGACAGCCCCATTTCTTCCTGTCCAACAGGAAGAAGACATTTAGAAGAGCTTTTTCATGTCACTCATTGACTCTTTTCATAGACTTGCAAACTATAATTACATCTACTTTCCTCATGTGCCTGGCCTGTGGGCTCGACCAAAAATTCCTGTAAAGACTCCCTGTGGTTTGCTTCCCAGAACTTTCCTCGTAAGGCCACTTTTCTGGGGATGCGCTCTAGGGTTTTACTGGTGCTGCATTCCCAGAGTGTGGCTCCCGAGCGGGACACAGCAACAGCCCGGCGCCCACGGGTGACAAGGTTCTCTCAGGTCGGCTCGCTCAGGGACAAAAATGCTTTCTCTCACCTCCACTGTGCAAGTCACTGTGCTTAGAGAAAATCTATTTTGTACTTTAAAAAGCCATCTTAGGTTTTATCATTTGGAGATGGGTATAAATGTTACTTGAAAAACAATGTTTTTCCATCCCTAAAAAGAAACTGAAAACTACTGTCTGGGGCGGGGGAGACAACGAAGCCCTAAATATAACAGCATCGGCAGTGGACTAAGTCCAGCCCCCTTGCGTGACACACATGGACACCAACGTCTGAAATCCTTTCTGGCTTCAACTCCTGCCAGGGTCCCCCGCCGCCACCACCCCGCAGAGGCCGTCACCCTACAGCCGCCACCATCTGGGGCTCTGAAAACTGCATTTTTCCTCTCCCTCCCTGACTGCTCACACGGGTACCTTTTTCTGAGCGCCTCTCCTTCCCCAATGAGCAAAACCACGTCCCCTTCAAGGCCCAATTCATTTAGCACCTCCTCCGGGAACTGGTTCTTGATCTCCTGGCACAGTCTGCCTACTCTGCAAGCCCATAGCAGCTTGAAGATGCCTCTGGCATCACATTTATACAGTTTCCTCACTGTCACTTGCACTCCTGTCCCCCCCACCCACAGGCATGAGCCCCTTGAAGTCTCTCCATTTTCAAATTTCACTCAGAATGGGCAACCAATTAATGTGTCTGATAAATGACTCATTTAAATAGACATTTTAAGAAAAAAAAATAGAGACAGCTGTCCCCTCCCTAAGATGAGGGAATTTCAGTGGATAGCCTTACATAGTTTATCCACTCAAACTCAAGAAAAAAAAAAAAAATATATATATATATATATATATATATACACCCACATACATATGTATGTGATCATTAGATTCTAGATTTGGTCACCAGAAGAGATTATAGCATTTTCTTGTCCCTTTAAAACCTGAAACTCCAAATCTGAAAACACAGAAGCAGAATAAACTCTTTTCTTTTTTTGGCCCTGCCCTCAGAATGCAGAAGTTCCTGGGCTAAGGATCAAATCCACGCCACAGCAGCCACCCAAGCCACAGCAGTGACAATGCCGGATTCTTAACCTGCTGAGCCACACAAGAACTCCCAGGATAAATCTTTGAAAGTCACTCCTTAGTTTGGAATCAGTGGAATTCAGTTATCTCAGTACTGTTGGATCCGAGAGTGCCTAGGAGACGCACTGTAACTTCAGATGCCGTCAGGGAGCCGCTGCCAGGGCTCACCAGACAGGGTCCAGCAGCGTGTCCACTGAAGACCCTCAGCTCTGCCCAGGTGTCCTGCCCCTCTTCCTGCCTTCAGCGTGGCTGCTGCTAGGTGACAGGCAGGTTTACACACAAGCTCTTTAGGACTTTACAGGTTTCCTTTGTACCGCTGAGTGCAGTGTGCTTACGAAGGGGAAAACAAACTCCAGTAGAAAAGTCATCAGAACGGGGCCCAGGTCCTGGTTACGGGGCAGTGAGATCCTGAGCGAGTCCCTAACCCGCACAGGGCCTCCGCATCCCCCTGCATCTAAGGAGACTAGAGGCTACTGGGCTGTTAGAAGTAGCTGTTCTCCAGCATCCCTTCTGGCTTCAACCTGCCGTGGCACTGTTCTTTGGCAGTCGCCCAGGCCTACTGTTCAGTTCCAGTCCCCTAGGCCCCCGGCTTTCTGTAAGGCTGCAGTCGCCACCCAACCCTTTCAGCAGAGCCCGTGGGCTCTGGAGTCACCTGCCTGGGATCAGACAGAAGAAGACCATCACCAACAGAAAGCAACCTCTCCTGGAGGAAAAGATGGCAGATTCCGGCTCCCTGCCTCACAATGGCTGGAGCGAGAAGGACGTGCCAGACCCAGGATGGGGAGATGGGAAAATAGCCTGGGAAGCCCCTGGAGGAAGACCGGCTTTGCCAGGGACTCACGCCTAGCCATCATCTCAGACAGAGCGGAACTGGCAAGACCTAATTAGGGCCTCAAGCAGTCTTTCCGAGGGTTCCGCCTGAGCCTCTGAATCGGCAGAGCAAAAGTCTGCCTCTGGACGGCAAGGCGGGCCGGGCCCTCCTCTGCCTGGGAGCCATGCTGCAGGGCCTCCAGGGTGTGGCCACGCTCCACAGCCGTCCTGGGAAAACAAAGAAACGCCCCCACTATGCTCCGGTCCTGGCGTTTCACGGTAGGTAATTCTCTCAGGTCCTTCTTCCTGCCCTGGTCCCAGCTGCCTCTGACCCACTTCCCACCCGCTCCCCTCCAACCCTAGGCTCTGAACCAGCAAAGTGTGGCCTTAATTCCCCCGACCATCAGCCTATAATCACCCCAGACCCACTGCCTGTGGTGAAGCAGCTGCTGGCCACCTGCACGCTCTCCTTCCGCGTGCCCGCCTCCCAGCCCAGCTCACCGCCTCTGCTCCCACACCCTCAACAGGAAGCTCAACGTCCAGGTCGCCAGACACAAGGTACTCAGGGCCTTGACCCAGGCTCTTGGAGTATCTGTCACAAAGCCATATTTGGGCTAATTTCTGGAATCTCTCAATCCATGGGTCCCTGGCCACTGCTCCTGTGAAGTCCCAGCACTTTACCACTGAGCCACATAAACAGAGTCTTGGGGCCAGGATGCACTTGGCCAAGGAGCTAGTACCCCAGGCCCCCCTAGAAAAGGCATTTACCTTTTCAGAGTGGACTTCTCATGCCTGCTTGGCTTAGAACTCAGAGCTCGACCAAGCTTTTACCTGCCATGACTGAAGTTTCAGGATGGGGAGGTGGTGCGAAGTAGGGGGAAAGGAGATGGGGGAGTAAGAGGAACGTGGACTCAAACAGCTTTTCCATGATGAACCAAGAAATACCTTGAGCCTGGAAAAGGCATACCCCTCAGAAGAAGATCTGGGCAAAGCTATGACAAATGTGGATCCAGACAGCGTCCCCTCCTCTATGCTGTCTACCTGGATTTTCCCAGGCTGGGCTGGATTCTCTATCCCAACCCCCAATACCCCTACTACTCCACTGTCCGCTGTGTTCACTGCCTTGTATTTTGCACCAAGGCTTTTTCAGCTCATTTCTTACACTAGCCTACAACTATGTCTTAACTCTGAACCCTAGTTTAGAGTTCTATACCAAGTGTAATTAATAAATTTTTAATATACGAATTAGAGAGACCAACCAACTAACCAATCTAACTAATAAAGGGTCAGTAATATCACCACTGAACCTAAACCATTTGCTGCTTAGCACCTCACAGCGGTGCAAGGTTTTCAAGGTCTGGTGTGTATGGTCAATGATTATAAGTGGTAGACGACATTTTTTACATTCTTAATACATTTATATTTATTGTAATATAATTTTTAAAAAGATAACCAGCGATTAGCCTCATTTTCACTGATCTCATAGATTAGACCAATGCTCAAGTATATATACGTTTTTTGTTGGTTGTTTTGTTTTGCTAAAATTAGTGGGTAGCAGTTTAAAAAGAAAAGGGGATACTAACTTGCACAACCTCAAAGTATCTCTTTCAGAATATTTACCAATTACAGTTAATTCATCAGTGGAGAAACCTGGCAGATGTTACCTCAACCATGTGATCGAGGTTAAAAACAGCAGTACAACACTGACATCACGCATCCCTGACATGATGCACAGAGAGGCCATTTCACCTCCGTGGTGCTCTTCTCCCAAATCCGTAACCTCACCCCAATGATGAGAAAACACCAAACCAACCAACCATAAAATACCTGCCCAGTACTCCTCAAAAGTCTCAAGGTCATAAAGGAAAAGGCTGGAGGAGACTAAGATCTAAACGGAAAGTGGGATCCTGGATTACATCCTGGAACAGAAGAAGGACCCGAAGAGGAAAGACGAGTGAAATCCAAATTAACCTACAGTTTGCATTAGCACCAATGTTAACTTCTTACTTGATACTCATGCCACAGTGAGATCAGGGGAGCCTGTACTATCTCTGCAGCTTTTCTGCAAGTCTAAAATTATTTATCAACAAAAAGTTTTTTAAAGGCCAAACTAAAGATAAATAAAAATATGTATATGGTACAAATCATAAAGATGGATAAGAATGACTCAAGTTTGATAATCAAGGGCACAGCTCACACCCTACATCCAAGGAAAGCTACCCCAGAATAAGAATCATGGATACAGAAGAATATCTAGTAAAGCTGGGAAGTTTACAGTTTCTATTATTTGGAGAAAAAATAATTATCCTATTTTGTACAAAAGAAAATAGATATTACACACAGAATGCATAGAAAACATGTCTGTGCTGAAATAAAAATAACCTATGTTGAAAAAAGTACAGATGGAATTTATTAAACAGTGAACGAGATAAAGCTTTTGGAAAGCAACTTGGCTAGATCAATTAAAATGCTCATATCTTTTGATGTGGGGCCTCACTTCTGGGAAGCTGTCCTAAGAAAAAAATTCCCAGGAATGAGGAAAATAACACATGTTCCCAGCATTATTTATAATAATGAAAACTAGAAACAACTTTATGTCAGTCATTACTAGATTGGTAAATTTCAAGTGTTTTCTGACCATGATCCATAGCAAAAAATACATTTTACATAGTAAAGTAGTATGTGCATATATGAAAGAGCAGTGCCCACGGGTGAACTGTACCAAACTGAAAAAAGTTTCTCCAAACAATACTTGTGTTCGCTTTGTGTGATGCTCTCTGCTATTTTCTTTCCTAATCTATTTCTTTAAGAAAACAAACAGGAGTTCCCACTGTGGCTCAGCAGGTTAAGAATCCGACATAGTCTCTCTGTAAGGATGCAGGTTTGATCCCTGGCCAAATTCATTGGGTTAAGGATCCAGCATTGCCACAAGCTGTGGCGTAGGTTGAAGCTGTGGCTCAGATCCAGTACTGCTGTGGCATAGGCCTGCAGCAACAACCAGTCCCTCCCATCAGGAAGCCTGCAGCAAGCCCCCATACCAACTTTAGCCACAAGCGGGGTGGACATCAGAAGCAAGAAGGGCTACCACTCTATTGTCTGCAAGAAAAAAAGACCACACCAAAAATCTACACAAAATGAAAAGGCAGAGAATTATGATCGAGATAAGGGAACAAGACAAAAACCCAGAAAAACAGCTCAGTCATCTTAAGATAACCGACCTCCACAAAAAAGACTTGAGATTGATGATAGTAAAGATGATTCAAGATCTTGCAAATAAACTGGAGGCAAAGATGAGGCAAAGATTGATAAATTACAAGAATCACTGAGCAAAGAAATAGAAGATTTAAGGATTAAGCAAGAAGAGATGCAAAATACAATAACAGGAATAAAAAAAATTCACTAGGAACAACCAAAAGCAGAACACAAGAGGCAGAAGAATGAATAATTAGGTTAGGCCAGACTAGTGGAAATCAGTGACACAGAAAAGACAAAAAAAGATTGAAAAGAAATGAAGACAGTTTGAGAACTCTGGGACAACGTTAAACACACCAACATCAGCATTATAGGGGTGCCAGAAGGAGAACAGAGAGAGAGAAAAGGACAGAAAAAATACTTGAAGAGATAATAGACGAAAACTTCCCTAACATGGGAAAGGAACCACTCGCTCAAATCCAGGAAGCACAAGAAGTACCATATAAAATAAACCCAAGGAGCAACATCCCTGAGACACATATTAATCAAACCAACCAAAATTAAAGACAAAGAGAAAATACTGAAAGCAGCTAGGGAAAAGAACATACAAGGGAACCTCGGTAAAGTTATTGGCAGATTTTTCTGCAGAAACTCTGCAGGCCAGAAGGGAGTGGCGTGATATACTTAAAGTGATGAAAGGAAAAAAACCTCCAACCAAGAGGACCCTGCCCAGCAAGGCTCTCATTCAGATTTGAAGGAGAAATCAAATACTTTACAGACAAGCAAAAGTTAAGAGAATTCAGCATCACTAAACCAGCTGTACAACAAATACTAAAGGAACTTCTCTAGGTGGAAAAGAAAAGACCACAACTAGAAACAAAAAATACTACAAATGACAAGTCTCACCAGTAAAGACATACATACAGTAAAGACAGGAAATCATCTACACACAAATATGCTACCAAAATCAGAAATCATAAGAAGTGGGTACAAATGCAGGACACTGGGGATGCACTTGCAGTTAAGAGACCAACAACTTAGAATGATCTTGTGTGTATATATAAATATATATACTCCTATGTCAAAACTTCAGGGTAACTGCAAACCAAAAACCTACAATAGGTACACACACAAATACGAAAAAGCAATCGAAATACAACACTAAAGAGAGTCATCAAATCACAAAAGAACAAGAGACGCGAAGAAAAAAGAGCAACAAAAACAAATTCAAAACAGTTAATAAAATGGCAATACGAACATATGTATCAATATTCACCTTAAATGTAAATGGACTAAATACCCCAGCCAAAAGTACAGACTGGCTGAATGGATACAAAACCAAGACCCGTACATATGCTGTCTCCAAGAGACTCATTTCAGTTCTAGGGACACATACAAATTCAAAGTGACCAGATAGAAGAAAATAATCCATGCAAACGCAAATAAAAAAAAAGCTGGAATAGTAATACTCATATCAGACAAAACAGACCTTAAAAATAAAGAATATTATAAGAGACAAAGAAGGACATGACATAATGATCAAAGGATCAAGCTAAGATGAAGATATAACAATTACAAATTACAAATATATAGGCACCTAATATAGGATTCACCTCGATATATAAGGCAACTGCTAACAACCTTAAAAGGAGAAATTGACAATAATAAAATAATAGTGGGGGAATTTAAACACCTCACTTTCAGCAATGGACAAATCATCCAGACAGAAAATCAACAAGGAAACACACGCCTTAATTGATGCATTAGATCAGATGGACTTAACAGATATTTAGAGAACATTCCATCCCAAAGCAGCAGAATACACATTCTTCTCAAGTGCACACAGAACATCCTCTAGGATTGACCACATTCTGGGCCACAAATCAGGCCTTGGTAAATTTAAGAAAAATGAAATCCTCTCAAGCATCTTTTCCAACCACAACGCTATACGACTGGAAATCAACAAGAAAAAAACTGCAAAAACACAAACATGTGGAGACTAAACAATACACTACTAAACAACCAATGGACCACTGAAGAAATCAATGAGGAAATTAAAAAATACCAAGAAGCAAATGACAATAAAGACAACACTCCAAAACCTATGGGATGCAGCAAAAGGAGTTCTTAGAATAAAGTTTACAGCAATACAAGCCTAAGTCAGGAAACAAGGAAAAGCTCAAACAACCTAACTTTACATCTAAAGCAGCTAGAGAGAGAAGAACAGACAAGCCCTAAAGTTATCAGGAGGAAAGAAATCATAAAGATCAGAGCAGAAATCAATGAAATACAAGTGAAGAAAACCAGGAGTTCCAGTCACAGTGCAGCGAAAATGAATCCAACTAAGAACTATGAGGCTGAAGGTTTGAACCCTGGCCTTGCTCAGTGGGTTAAGGACCTGATGTTGCCGTAAGCTGTGGTGTAGGTCGCAGGTGTGGCTTGGATCTGGTGTTGCTGTGGCTGTGGCGTAGGCCAGCGGCTACAGCTCCAATTCAACCCCTAGCCTGGGAAACTCCATATGCCACAGGTATGGCCCTAAAAAGACAAAAAAAAAAAAAGGAAATGAAGAAAACCATAGAAAAGATCAATGAAACTCAAAGCTGGTTCTTTGAGAAGATCAATAAGCCAGACTCATCAAGAAAAAACGAAAGAGGACTCAAATCAATAAAATTAGAAATCAAAGAGGAGAAGTTACAATGGACATCACAAAAGTACAAAGGATCTTAAGAGACTACTACAAGCAACTATATGCCAATAAAATGGACAACCTAGAAGCAGTGGACAAATTCTTAGAAAAGTACAATCATCCAAGACTAAACCAAGATGAAATAGAAAAGATGAACGGACCAATCACAAGCACTGAAATTGAAACTGTGATTTAAAAACCTCCACCAAACAAAAGTCCAGGACCAGATGGCTTCACAGGCGAATTCTACCAAGCATTTAGAGAAGAGCTAACACCTATCCTTCTGAAACTATTCCAAAAGATTACAATGGAAGGAACACTCCCAAACTCATTCTATGAGGCCACCATCACCCTGATACCAAAACCAGACAAAGATACCACACACAAAAAAAATTCAGGCCAGTATCACTGATGAAAATTGATATAAAAATTCTCAACAAGAGTTCCCATCGTCGCTCAGTGGTTAACGAATCCAACTAGGAACCACGAGGTTGCGTGTTCGATCCCTGGCCTTGCTCAGTGGGTTAAGGATCTGGCATTGCCGTGAGCTGTGGTGAAGGTTGCAGATGCGGCTCGGATCCCGCATTGCTGTGGCTGTGGCGAAGGCCGGCAGCTACAGCTCCTGTTAGACCCCTAGCCTGGGACCCTTCACATGCCACGGGTGCGACCCTAGATAAGGCATAAAAAAAAAAAAATACTAGCCAACCAAATCCAGCAATATGTTAAAAAAGACCATAGACCATGATCAAGTGGGATTTATCCCAGGGATGCAAGGATTTTTCAATATCTGCAAATCAATCTGTGTGATACGCCATGTTAACAAACTGAAGAATAAAAATTATAAGATCCTCTCAATAGTTGCATAAAAATCTTTGTCAAAATCCAACACCCATTTCTGATAAAAACCCTCCAGAAAGTGGGCATAGAAAGAACCTACCTCAACCTAATAAACGCCATATATGACAAACCCACAGCTAACATCATTCTCAGTGGTGAAAAGCTGAAAGAATTCCTGCTGAGATCAGGAACAAGACAAGGATGTCCGCTCTCACCACTAACTATTCAACACAGTTTTGGCAGTTCTAGCCACGGTAATCAGAGAAGACAAAGAAATAAAAAGAATCCAAACTGGAAAGTAAGAAGTAAAACTATCACTGTTTGCAGATGACATGATACTACACCTAGAAAATCTTAAAGATGTGACCAGAAAACTGTTCGAGTTTATCAGTGAATTTGGTAAAGTTGCAGGATACAAAATTAATACACAGAAATCAACTACATTTCTATATACAAACAATGAAAGACCAGAAAGAGAAATTAGGGAAACCAATCCCATTTACTATTGCATCAAAAAGAATAAAATAACTAGGAATAAACCTACCTACAGAGACAAAAGACCTGTACTCTAAAAACTATATGACACTGATGAAAGAAATCAAAGATGACACAGATGGAAAGATGTACCATGCTTCTGAATTGGAAGAATAAACATTTTCAAAATGACTATATCACCCAAGGCAATCTACAGATTCAATGCAATTCCTATCAAAGTACCAAGGACATTCTTCACAGAACTAGAACAAAGTAGTTTAAAGTTTGTTTGAAAGCACAAAAGACCCAGAATAGCCAAAGACATCCTTAGAAAGAAAAATGGAGCTGGAGGAATCAGGCTCCCTGAATTAAGACTATACTACAAAGCTATAGTCATCAAAACTGTATGGTACTGGCACGAAGACAGAAATACAGATCAGTGGAACAGGACAGAAAACCCAGAATTAAATCCACGCATCTATAGTCAATTAATCTATGACAAAGGAGGCAAGAATACACACTGGAGAAAAGACAGCCTTTTTAATAAGTGGTGCTGGCAAAACTGGACAGCCACATGTAAAAGAATCAAATTAGAACACCTCCTTACACTATATACAAAAATAAAAGTCAAGGAGTCCCCTTCATGGCTCAGTGGTTAACGAATCTGACTAAGAACCATGAGGTTGCGGGTTCGATCCCTGGCCTTGCTCAGTGGGTTAAGGATCCAGCGTTGCCGTGAGCTGTGGTGTAGGTTGCAGACGCGGCTCAGATCCCATGTTGCTGTGGCCGTGGCAAAAGCCGGCAGCTACAGCTCCTGTTAGACCCCTAGCCTGGGAACCTCCATAAGCTGCAGGTGCGGCTCTACATAAAAGGCAAAAAGACCAAAAAATAAATAAATAAATAAATAAATAAAAGTCAAAATGGATTAAAGACCTGAATATAAGACCAGATACTATAAAACTCTTGGAGGAAAGCATAGGCCAAATACTCTCCAACATAAACTACAGCAATATCCTTCCAGATCCACTTCCTAGACTAATGACAATAAAAACAAAAATAAACAAATAGGACTTAATTAAAAGTTTCTGCAGAGCAAAGGAAACCCTAAACAAAATGAAAAGACAACCCACAGAATGGGAGAAATATTTGTAAAGGAAGCAACTGACAAGGGATTAATCTCCAAAATATATGAAACCTCCTGCAGCTCAATACGAAAAAAACAACCCCATCAGAAAATGGGCAGAAGATCTAAACAGACAGTTCTCCAAAGACGACATACAGATGGGCAAAAAAAACACATGAAAAGACATTCAAAATCGCCAATTTTGAGAGAAACACAAATCAAACTACTATGAGGTACCACCTTCCTCCAGCCAGACTGCCCATCATCAAAAAGTCTACAAACGGTAAGTGCTGGAAAGGGTGTGGAGAAAAGGGAACTCTTTTACACTGTTGGTGGGAATGTAAATTGGTGCAACCACTACAGAAAATGTATGGAGATTGCTCAGAAAACTAAAAATAGAGTTGCCATTTGATCCAGCAATCCCATTCCTGGGCATCTATACAGAGAAAACCATAACCCGAAAAGATACATGTACTCCAATGTTCATTGAAGCACTCTATGCAATATCCAAAACGACATGGAAACAACCTAAATGTCCACTGACAGAGGAGTGGATAAAGAAGATGTGGTACATATACACAATGGAACATTACTCAGCCATTAAAAGGAATGAAATAATGGCATTTGCAACAACATGGATGGAACTAAAAACTATCATGCTAAAGCGAAATTTGACAGTGAGACACAAACATCATATGCCATCACTTAACATGTGGAATCTAAAAAAAGGAATTAACGCACTTGACTGACTGAAACTGACTCACAGACTTTAAAAAACTTATGGCTACCAAAGGACACAGGTTTGGGGGGAAGGTATGGACTGGGGGTTTGGGATGGAAATGTAAAACTGGGTTGTGATGATAGTTGTTCAACTATAAATATAATAAAATTCATTGAGGTTAAAAAAACTCCAATAAGTACAACAAAAAAATAAATGACTGGAGTTCCCAACGTGGCTCAGCAGTTAACGAATCTGACTGGCATCCATGGGGACAGAGGTTCAATCCCTGGCCTTGCTCAGTGGGTTAAGCATCCAGTGTTGCCAAGAGCTGTGGTGTAGGTCGCAGATGCTTCTCGGATCCCGCATTGCTGTAGCTGTGGCGCAGGCCAGCAGTTACTGCTCTAATTTGAGCCCTAGCCTGGGAGCCTCCATATGCCGTGGGTGTGGTCCTAAAAAGAAAAAAAGGCAATGACTAAGGAGTTCCCTTGTGGCACGGCAGGTTAAGGATCTGGTGCTGTCACAGCAGTGGCTCAGGTCAAGGCTGTGGCATAGGTTCAATCCCTTGCCTGGGAACTTCCACATGCCTTAGGTGCAGCCAAAAAAAACAGGAGAGAAAAAAATGACTACAATCCACAAATTGGTAACAGTTTTAGGCTCTGGGGAAAGAAAGGAAAAGGTGAGAAAAAGCCTTGCTTTTCACTGTACACATTTTTGTAGTTTTTGAATTTGCAATTTATACATGAATTAATTTTTAAAAGTTGACTATGAAGATTTTAACAGCATCATAAAATGCTAATCATGCATGACAAAGCTGTAACTACATTAAAATGTAAAATCACATACCAGTGAAAAAGGAAATTGCACCGAAACAATAATCACGTTAGCAATTTTTTCCTTCTTACTAAGTTCTAAATACTCCATGTGATCATTAGTTTACTTCTATAATTAACCTACATGCTTACTTCCTAAAATTAATGCAATTATTGGTAAGGGCACACAGGCAATTTCAAAGCTAGTGGTAATGCTTTCTTTATTAAGTTGGGTGGTAGATACATGAATATTCACATTTAAACTATACATGTAAAAATATACATTTTCTATATTTTAATAATTTTTTTAAAAGAAAGATGGCAAAAGTGGAACCTTTTTTTCAGGTCCATGTCCCCTTACCGTCAAGAAGACACTCCAATCAAATGCTGGGACAGGATTTAAAGCCATCAGTCCAAAGGACACCTGACATTCACGTAGAGAGGTTCTAACATGCCAGGACCTGGCCCCTAAAGATCTCCATTTAGGACTTTGTAGGTGGCCTAGTCTTGGTGTTCATTCACAACCAGGACTCTCTATTGGTGTGCTCTTTTGCTTTTCTTTTTTCCTTCCACTAAACCATCATTTATTCCTGCACATTTGTAATCACAGAGAAGCTCTTCCAAGCAAAGAGACCATTTCTTATTCATCTTTGAATTTCTAATAGGCTGTAATGCAATGTTTTCTTTACACACAGCAAATGCTCAATAAGTCTTTATTTATTTGTCTTTCGTCCTTTTAGGGCTGCACCTGAGGCATATGGAGGTTCCCAGGCTAGGGGCAGAACTGGAGCTACAGCTGCCAGTCTACATCACAGCCACAGGAATGCTGGATCTGAGCCAAGTCTGCGACCTACACCAAAGTTCACGGCAATGCCAAATCCTTAACCCACTGAGCAAGGCCAGGGATCGAACCCACATCCTCGTGGTTACTAGTTGGTTTCATTAACCACTGAGCCATGACGGGAACGCCCTCAATGAGTATTTATTAAATAGTATAATAGGCAAAATTCCAGAAAAGAGCGTATGAAAAATGAAAAGTAGTGAGACATGGAGAAGGAAGCACTGATCACTGGAGATTCAGTAAAGTCATGCAAAAAAAAAAAATCATTACTTTAAAGTTAGCATAAAACTATAGGAGAGAATAAAGGAGATGATGTATGTAAAACACTCAACAGATAGCAAGTGGTCTCTAAATAACAGTCTGGGGGGTCAAACATAATCTGCACACACATTTACGTGACATATATGATATATGATGGATATTAAGCATCACAGAAATAAACACATAGCTATGCACACACATTTACCACAGACCACTGGGACATAATTTATCTGGACATTACAAAAATCTCTCTGGATCTTACGGGTAAAACACAAGTGCACTGGCAGCCCCGTGATCTGGCAACTCAGGCAGCTGGGTCCAAATGGACGGCAAGATGGATTTCCTATGAGCTAGAAAGGAGGGCTCTGGGACTCCTAGAGGTGTAGACAGTGCCGTCTGCTCTAGATCCCTGCCTAGGCACCCTTCTTACCAATGACCTGGGTAAGGAACACTTAACCAAAAACGCACAGAAGTTAATTGGGAGGGAAAATTAATGTATTAGAGATAATTCCAAAAAAAGGCCTTCACAAACTACAACCATAGGTTAAATGTAACATGATGAAATTTTAAAAGGCCAAAAGATATCATTTCACATTTAAGTTCAGAAAAAAGCTGCATAACAGGATGAAAATGGTTTAAGTGAAAGAGACCTGAGGAATGGTTCAGTACGAGTCAACTGCTGAGTCAGCGTGATTCTGAGTTTCCTGACTGAAATACAGAGCCCAGAAAAATGAGGTCCACGTCTCACTTTAGTCCATTCTTATTAAACCAACAGTGCATCCACGGGACGAGATGTGCAGACCCAGGAGTACACGGAGTCCTAACAATTACCACAGGCAAGTGTGCTGGAAAGAAAAAAGCAAATCAGGTCTGGGGAGCCCCATAAACTAAGATGTAACACGTCTGGTTATAGGGCTCGTAAGTCGTCCCGCGGGTCGAGAAGAACCAAAACCACCACCTTTGGTGCCCACAGAGTCATCTCTGGGACCAGTGGCTAGATGAGCTAGGAAGGCCCACAGAGCAGAAAACGGACAGAACCTTCTAAGCCAGCTGTAATAAAAAATTAATTTTAAAAAAGAAAGCTCACAGAATGAAGAGGCAGCTGAGCCCTGCCTGCTCTGCCCTCTGAAACGCTCACTGCTCACGTCAGAATCTCTCATTTGGGGCTCCGACCACCCAAGCTCTGGGGAGAACGCGAGAAACTCCGGCCAAACAGCTCCCCAACCACGGGTCACCGTGATCAGAATCACAAAGTGACATTTTCCACTGTCAGAGTGAACGCTTGTGGGTCTTTAACCTTCTATGCTAGGATGTCGTCTGAGAGCTGCTGTATGCAAGGACTCGCTTTGACTGCGGTGACTGAAACACACGCAGCAGGAGGGCGGCGGCTCGGCCCGCCATCCTGGCTGGGACACAGAGACCGGCCCTTCTCCCAAGATGGGCAGCTACAGGCTTCCAAGGACGTGAGAGTCGGAAGGAAAGAGCAGCGGTGGGCCCTCCAAACCCAGTTCTTACCCTACGAACGTGGAAAGCGGCCCTGGTCTTCTGATGAGCATCATACTAAATAAACGCCAATGTCCTACAGTAGAAGAAGCTGGTTTTTTTTTTTTTAAACCATTCTCTTTTCTCCCCAAGAACAGGAACCTAGAAGTTTCTTTCTTCTTTCCTTTTTTTTTTCTTTTTTTTTTTGGTCTTTCAAGGGCCGCATGTGCAGCATATGGAAGTTCCCAGACTAGGGGTCGAATTGGAGCTGCAGCTGCCGGCCTACACCACAGCTCACGGCCAACGCGGGATCCAAGCCACATCTGCGACCTACACCACAGCTCCTGGCAACTCCAGATCCCTAACCCACTGAGCAAGGCCAGGGATCGAACCCTTGACCTCATGGATACCAGCTGGGTTCGTTACTGCTGATCCATGGCGGAAACTCCTAGAAGTTTCTAATTCATGCAATGATCAGTTCCTCTCCTGACAATGCATGCACTAGGTGTATTCCATTTCTTTTTTTTTTGTTTTTGTTTTTGTTTTTGTTTTGTCTTTTTGCCTTATCTGGGGCCGCACCCGCGGCATATGGAGGTTCCCAGGCTAGGGGTCTAACAGGAGCTGTAGCCGCCGGCCTACACCACAGCCACAGCAACGCGGGATCCGAGCCGCGTCTGCAGCCTACACCACAGCTCACGGCAACGCCGGATCCTTAACCCACTGAGCAAGGCCAGGGATCGAACCCGCAACCTCATGGTTCTTAGTCAGATTCGTTAACCACTGAGCCACGAAGGGAACTCCTGTATTCCATTTCTATGCACGACAGACCGAACTAGCTTGCTTTTGGTATAGAAAGAGGTGCTTAAAAACATTCATTCACTTAGAGAGCAACACAGAGAAACCCATGCAATAGGGGGAAAACCAGACCCCAGGTTTCAAGGAAGGGAACACGGGTGAGACGAGGAGAAGGACGTGGAAGGAGAGGAACACAGCGTCAGAGCCTGAAGGACAGAAACAGGAGGAGGCTGGTGTGGAGTCTGAGAATTCCTGAGCCTTACTCCAGAGCGTCGAAGAACATGTCTGAGCAGCACCCAGGCTCTGAAGGGAAGAGCACAATTCGGAACGCCTACACCGCTTCCGTGGGCAGAGGTGACTGCCTGTACCTCCTGAAACGGACGAGCCAGTGCTGCCAACGGCAGCGTTATTAGGAGTGGGCAGAACAAAAAGCAGAGGCTCAAGGACTATCATCCCAGCACGGCCCAGCCAGCGGGAGCCCTCTTCCCCCCGGCCGAGGGACTCTGGAGGCTGGCTCTCCTCGAACCTGAGCAAGCGAAGGAAGCTACCAACTAGGAGTCCCCGAAGTGACAAAAGGCTGCAGCCACTCATCAGATGCAGATAAGACCTGCAGTCAGTGAGGCACGGATGCCCTCTTCCAAGGACAAGGCCCACGGGAGCCGAGGAGGGAAGTGCACCCAGGAAGCGCCACCAAGACAAGGAGGCGTGATGTCTGGTGCTCCCCAGGGAGCAGCGGCTGTAACCAAGTCAGCCTTCCTCTCCATGCTCAGGATCTCTCCACACACAACGGCGGAAGCACAGCCACCTGCCCAGCCCGGAGGGTCCAGGACCCAGAGGCAGCTGTGAGAAGCAAAGGGGGGGGGGACACTAAATTGGCCTTTAGAGGTCTGCAAAGTGTTTCTGAGGACAATGAAGAAGACGCTCCTCTCCTGCTGGATGGGTGGGAGGAGGACACCAGGAGGCGGGCCGAGAGCGCTCCGAACAGAAGGCAGGGAGGCGAAGGGGACTGCCTGGAGCTGAGGTAAGGTCCAGAATGACTCCCAGGTCCTGGCTGGAGCCACGCAGCACCAGCCACCACATCCGGGAACACAGACGAGACAGAATACTCCAAGGTGCTCTGCGGCAGTCATGTCTGAGCTCAACCAAGACGGGAAGCTGCTCCAACACAGGAAGTTATTTAGACAACAAGACAGACGAGAGCGGAGAGAACAGAGATGGAGGAAGAGGGACAAGACGAAAATAGGTAAGGGGAAAAAATAAAAAGGAAAGGAAGGAAGGACAGCCAGAAAGGGTAGGGAAATGTGCACACGCGTGTGTGTGTGTGCACGTGTGTGTGTGTATGCATGTGTGTGCGCGCGTGTGTGTGTGCGTGTGTGTGTTTTAAGAGGAGTGGATGACACAAACAGGGCCATACGTGTAACTCTGCAAATGGTGATTTCAAATTTCAGCCACAGCCCACTATCAGCAGCACAGGGTCCCCCGCAGCAGTTAGGTCCTGTGGTCAGCACATACGGTGAAAATCACGAGCACTCAAATTCCTCGTGAAAGTCTCACACTGGACACCAGCCACAGTCTCTGAGGAAATCCAATTCAGTACTTTTCACATACCTGATTTTGTGCACTCTGGAGAATCTCAGAACTCGAAGCAGCCAAGGAATCCACCTTCTGTGTCCAGTGGTTCTCAACAAACATTCTCAGCACTAGAACCCCTGACTCAGCCGAACCTTCTCAACAAGCGTCATTTGGCTCAGAAACCGGTAATCACCTAATGCCACTCCACCACCGGACTTCTCTCTGACCCCCCATCCTTCCTCCTGCTGCTATCACTTGAAAGCGCCCCTGGAGAGGGTGTGGAGAAAAGGGAACCCTCCTGCACTGTTGGAGGGAATGTAAATTGGTACAACCATTACGGAAAACAGGATGAGGTACCTCAGAAAACTCTATATAGAGCTACCATATGACCCAGCAATCCCACTCCTGGGCATCTATCCAGACAAAACTTTTCCTTGAAAAACACACATACACCCATACATTCACTGCAGCACTATTCACAATAGCCAAGACATGGAGACAACCTAAATGTCCATGGTCAGATGAATGGATTAAGAAGATGTGGTGTACATATATATATATATATATATATATATATACACATATATATATATACACATACATACACATACAATGAAATACTACTCAGCCATAAAAAAGAACAAAATAATGCCATTTGTAGCAACATGGATGGAACTAGAGACTCTCATACTTAGTGAAGTAAGCCAGAAAGATAAAGAAAAATACCGTATCACGTGTATCTGGAATCTAATGTATGGCACAGTGGACCTTTCCACAGACAAGAAACCCATGGACTTAGAAAACAGACTTGTGGTTGCCAAGGGGGAGCGGAGGGAGTGGGATGGGAGTCTGGGCTTAGTAGATGCAAACTAGTGCATTTGGAGCGGGTAAGCAATGAGCTCCTGCTGTACAGCACAGGGAACTATGTCTAGTCACTTGTGATGGAACATGATGGAGGATAATGTGAGAAAAAGAAAGTGTATATACATATATATATATGACTGGGTCCCTTTGCTGTACAGTAGAAAATTGACAGAACACTGTAAACCAACTATAAGGAAAATATAAAAATCATTAAAATAAATAAATAAAACAAACTCCCCTGGGAGACAGAAGGCCAAAACTGGACACCCCACTCCACCACTAAACGGTGGGTAAATGGGGACTAGCACCCTCTCCTTCCTTGGCTCACATCTCCCCATCTGGAAAACAGAGCCAGATGAGATGGACTCTAAGAGCCCAGGTAACTCTGAGATACTTACTGGACAAAAACGTGCTTGGAAAAGCACTTCATAAACACACAAAAACAGTAATGGTCAGCTCTCACAGGGCAGAAATGCTGACAACCAGTCGTCCTTGATATCCCACGTCCAGGTCCCGCCTGGTCAGCTTGGGAACCTTCTTTAGGACTTCCCCTTCCGTCTCTATTCCTGTTGCGGATATAACCCGGACTCTAGAGGGTTGCCTGACTGCCAGTCTCGGTCCTTTCCAAAACTACCCTTTATTCCGTAAGAGAGCTTTCCACAGCATTCCACTTTCACAGCCTCACTCCCCAGCTCCTGGGTACCAGGCAGAGCGCACAGAGCTCAGACCCCCCAGCGCTGAGGTCGAAGGTTGCAGGGCCAAGGGCCAGGCTCTCCCCTCGTTCCCGCTCCTCTCCACAACCCCAACACTCCCCACCTCTCCTCTGCTTATATAAAGTCGACCCAACTTTCAAACACAGCAAAGAGTGTCTCCTCCAAAAAAGTTTCCCTATAGTTTTGAGACACAAACTTTCCTATTTCTGAACTTTCTTATAAACACAGGCACAGTTGGTGACCGAAAGTTGTTCTGTGTGTAACAAATGTTGTGTCTCGCAACAGATTATAAATCCCCTCAGTGAGAAAACAACTTCTATGTGATAGCTGAATCATAATGGTGGTTAAACTGAAAAATTCAGCTGTACTGTTAACTGTCTGATGGCTAAAAAGCAAGACCTTTGCCCTTGACCATTCACAGGAAATGTTGAGAGTGCTCCAGTGGGGGGTGGGGGATCAATATGCCCCGACTCACGAAGCACCTTCCCGCCTCTCTGCCTGGCCTTGATCCACGCTGCTTTGGGTGGAAAGGCCCCTCTCTCACACACCCAGAGCAAGCTCTTCCCTAAGGATGAGCCTGGGCACATCAGAGCAGTAGTCTCTACAACACTAAGTTATATGTGGACCGCTCTGTTTAGCTCCACTCTTAATCCTGACTGGTCTTGAGGACAGTGTGAGAGCAGCGGCGGCCCCCTAACCCCCGGCAGCAATCGGAAGGTAAAGGCAAGATAGAATCGCAGCAGAAAGAAGGGCAGAGATGAGCAGTAACTTGGCGACGCACACGTCAGATCTGAGCCCTTGAGAAAGGCCTGCTTCAGATTAAGCCCCATCTGCTCCCACGCCCCAAAGAGGCTGGGCGTCCACGGGGAGAGGCTTTCACCTGCCAGGGCCCGGACAGCTCTACGGGCCATGCCGGTGAGGCCCGGCAGCTGCAAGAACGCCTCTCACCCTCGGGGAGCCAGCAAACCGGAGCTGGGGATTCGGGCTGACCGTCTCCAGCAAGGGTTACTGCACATGCTGCCACCTCCCCGAATGTCAACATGCCAGATGGGAGAGACTCCCACAATATGGAGGCTCTCACCTGCCTCTAAGATCCCTCCTCACCAGAGCCATCCTTCGCACGCAGGGCCGAAGAATCACCCCAGGGAACTGAGCGCCGAGCTTCCTCCTCACCTGCGCCCTTCCGCAGCGACGAGGACACAGGGACGCAGGTCAGGGAGGCCTTCAGGAGAACCAAGACCACACCACAGCCCATAAGTGCGCATTCAGACTCCAGGGGCTGGTCTTGGCAACCGTCTCAGCATCCTGCATCCCAGAGGCACAAGGCGCCCATGCCCAAGCCGCAGAGGCAGAGCCGGCTGGAAAGGAATGCAGACAGCATCCGAGGTGCCCCGCAGAGGGAACGCAGGCGCCGACCACGGCTTCCGGGCCTGCAAGGGGAGGAACGAGCTCTCCCAAGGACCTTTGTAGCTCACGATCTTGAGGTTCTTTGTGTCTGACCGTCCAAGAGAAGAGAAAGGGACAGAGCGGGAAGATGCCCGAAGAGAACAGCCGGGTCGGGCCCCAGATGGCTCCCGGCTACACTGAAGGTGAGCAAGTGTTAGCGAAACCCTCGACTCCAGACGGCCCCAGAGAAACGCAGGGCAGGCCTGCGGTGGGGAGGTCGGAACTCTTGGTAAAGCTTTTCTGGGGGTTCATCATCTGCCTTCCATGCAGATTATTTCCACATCTTGGGGGAGGAGGGTGGAACCAGAGCCAGGGTCCAACATCTGGCAGGAAGACAAAGCTGCTGAGCAGATGGCCTCGTGGGCTCCAGGCCCCCAGCGCCACTCTCTCTGTCACCATCCAGAGGACACAAAGCTTCTTCCGTGCCTGCTGTGAATTGCGGGCTTCAAACAGCCCCCGCGGCACTCGGGAGCCCCCGCGTAGGGCTGAGCAGAGAGGACGCGCTTCCCTGCAGAGGTGGTCCCGCCACCCACCACAGCTGACCGCTCGGGAGGCTCTGCTCCAGGACGAGCGCAGGGTGGGAGCACATCGCCCACAGCAGGTTGCTGTGGAGGCCCTCCTGCCGTGGGGAAAGCATCCACACCAACTGTGTCAAAGAAAACCAGCCAATAATTTTAACTAAAAATGAGTTGACTCGTCTGCTTCTTTCCCTTGCAAGAGAAGGACACTTCCTCCTACAGATCCCCAAACCCAGACAACGCGTTCCCTTCTCTTCTCACATCCGCTGTCAGTTTGCACATCCTCATCAGTTGTCAGCATTAAACAAAAGCACACAGACCCACAGAGACACACGTGTCTGCTCATTCCTCAGAGCTCTGTTTCCACAGCCAAGGTTCCAAGACCCTTTTTCCAATTCCAGGTCCCTGTGGGGATGGAAGGAGGCAAGAATCAGACACAGGCTTTTCCAGGCAAAGACCTTGGCTGCCAACAGGACCCCCGCCCCCGTGCACGACGGAGCCGAGCACCTGGAGTCCGCGCAGACAGTAAACCAGCTGATGTCATCGCTCCGGAAGCCACACGTCTGCCTCCCAGCCGCTGGGGTTTTGCCCACCCTTACCTCAAAATTGCAGTCAGGGAGCTCCCTTTGTAGCTCAGTGATTAGCGAACCCGAGGAGGATCCGTAAGGATGCAGGTTCGATCCCTGGCCTCACTCAGTGGGTTAAGGATCCGATGTTGCCATGAGCTGTGGTGTAGGTCGCAGATGTGACTCAGATTCCACATTGTTGTGCCTCTGGTGTAGGCTTGGCAGCTGCAGCTCCGATGTGACCCCTAGTCTAGGAACCTCCATATGCTGCGGGTGCAGCCCCAAAAAGACCAAAAAAAAAAAAAAAACAAACAAACAAAAAAAACCCTGCAGTCAGGTTACTTGCAGCCTGGCACCAGGGAGACAAAGGTGAAAGGTTGCTCCTTCTAAAAACATCGGTCTCACCCTGCCCTGGCACAGGCCTTCCCGCCACACACTGATTAAACAAGCACACTGCTTTAAGAGACCAAAGATGCGCTCAGACCAGCTCCAGGCACCACAGGGAGAAAGACAAAGGAAGGCAATTGGCTACCGACACCACGCTTCTTCAGAACCACATGACAAGCACCATCCCCAGGCAGAAACACACGGATAAACCTTCCCACACCAACAGGAAATTCTTGGATCCCTGGAACCTGGCAGAGTTTGGAATTTTACTCAAAAATGTGTTCCACTTTCCTGAATTGTTCATTCCACAAGGAGATGCTACAGTTTACACACAGAGCACAGGGCCACCATCGGTTTTCAGGAACTGGCAGCAGGTTTATCCCACTGGAAACAGATGCAGCCTCAAACGAGACGCTTTCCATTTAAGACCTGACGGCATCACAGTAAGAACGTCTTACTTCCTGCTCAAAACCAGGAGGAGGTAATTCAGTTAACTCCACTGAATACACGTTTAAAGACTGTGGTTCTGTCCTCACCGGTCCTGATTTTCAAAGTGGGGACTTCTTAGGCTTTAGGCCACGGTATTTCCTGAAGTCATAGGCAGCCAGAGGGAGGGGCTGAGTTAGGCAGGGGCTCCCACACCCCAGCTCAGAGACTAGGCCGAGGGAGGACCCCACGCTCCCGGCCGGCACGTGACCAGAAGGGGGCTGGCCCTTCCTCAGCAGCAGCGGCCCGGGTCAGAGGCCAACACCCCTAAGTCAGTCAGTCACTCTTATAAGTTGAAGACATTTTCCCAAAGAAACAATAGTAGACATGGTAGCTGGAAGCCCAGACAGGACCATGACCGGCCAGCACGGCTAAAACACTGTCTATGTACAGGAAAGACACAGGAAATTACCCGTGTAAGTACATACTTGCAGTAAAACAAAAAGTAAGAGAAATAAAACTAAATTTTCACATATTCCAAAATTGTGGTCCTGGCAGAAAGGACCCAAATTAACTAAAAGATGGGTAGTTTTGAGGACTGCAGATGGCATTCACCAGGACAGACCACAGCACTGACTTCTCCCACCAGCTCGTTTCCCTCCAGATGTGCCCCTTGCCTTCCCCAAGCACTCCTGGTGTCACGCCTCTCAGCTGTAACCTCAGTGGCTTTCACTCTACGGCCAGAGGGGGACGGGGACAGTATCTCGAGGAAACTGAGCAAAACAAGCCGGAGGGCAAGAGAAAGGAGGAGGAAGGGCAAAGAGGGGGCGCTAGAGTCTGAAAAGCACACAGCTGGCGGAGAACCGTATGAACCACGACGCGCATGAGGCCTGGAAGAAAGAGGGTTCCTGCGCTTCCAGGGCTGGAGAGGCAGGGTGGCTGCGTCAGGCACAGCGTGACAGCCACCGCGCGGCTTTCAGCCAAGTGGGGTGGAGGGAAAGCACCAGAGGCCAGACATGGGCTCACAACTCCTATCAAGCCCTAAATCAAACCCGATGATTGGGGCGTTCACACTAAGCACGTCGACAGAGCCTTCAGCAATCGCCTGTGCTTGGAGCCAGATGAACTGGAGTCCCCTGCTCCCTAAAGAAAAGGAACTGTGCCCAGGTCCGTGTCACCTGGCTCCAAACAGTTCTGGGAAAGGAGAAGGAGCCCTCACTGCTGACGAACGGTCAGGATGGAGTCAGAGCTTATCAAGCAAGAAAAAAAGAGACAAGCACCATGGTGTCTGTCAGGGGCTGATGATGAAGAACAAGAGCAAAGAAGCTCAGGCGAAGGAACACACCTGGAGCAGGCACCCCTGCCCAGGCCGTCCCAGGACCTTCCCCCGCATGGCTGAGCAGCCCAAGCCCCCAGGGTGGGGGCAGCAGCGAGCAGGGCTCCTCACCACTGACCCCAAGAGACAGGAATCCCTCTGCCAAACTCACTGGCCAACGTTTCTGCTGATTACACCTGACCAAGGATGACAGGATGGCAAAGGGGTTTGGAAATTTTCTTCCAAATCTGCACCAGAGGAAACCAATGCAAATCTTTACCTGGAAAGAAGTGTAATCCAGGCGAACCTGATGCAATTCCGGTCATTTGAGAAGGGGACAGGGAGGCGTCAGGAAGACACCCAGCTCTGCCAGTCTGAGGACGTGTGTAAGGGCCAGCGCTGACACAGGAAGACATTCAACAACTGCTGTTCTTCTTCGAAGACCTGCCCACCGAGGTGGCGTCTCTCAGTGCTTCTGTCTGCTTGTATTTCCCAGATCCTGGTGACAGGATCCCCCAGTCACTCCCCCTAAGTCATACCACCTTCAGGGCCCAAGGACTGGCACGCAGCCACGCACAGAGGGTCGTCAGCAAATGCAGAGGGTGGACGCGTCAGCAAACACTTATGGTTTCTGGAAACTACCGCTTCCGAGACGGGGAAATCAGAGCCAGGTGAAGGTCTGGGCAGCGTTTCAAATATTCCTGGGTTTACGAAGGAGGTGGAAAGTGGGAGGCAGAATTCTGGAACTGAACCCACACAAGGCCAAGCTTCCCACCTCCCAAGGGTGACAGCAAACATGTGTGGCCCCAGCAGTGGACAAGGCAGTGACCTCCTGGTCCCTGACACAGAGATTCCACCACGTTCTTATCACAGCTTGTACTTTTTCGCAGCAACTACACATGTTAATCTTACCTACACGTGGGTCTGAGTTTCCTTCTGGTCCCACTAATGATACCCATGGTCATGGTCTCTGCCTCTAGCCTGTCTATTCTACTCTTTCTTTTTTTTGGCTGCACCCCCAGTGTGTGTAAGTTCCAGGCCCAGGGACTGAAGCCACTCCATAGCAGTAACCCAGGCCGCTGCAGTGACCATGTCAGAGCCTGGACCCACTGCACCACAGGAAACCTGTCTAGTCTTTGACCCTCCAGATGTACTCTCTGAGTCCCCATCTCATATCCAGAGACTCCGGTCTTCTTTATCACAAGGTCCCTTTTGACAAAAGCAGACTGAGACATAGGTATGTGCCTTGCGCAAGATCACACCGCCACTCAGGAGCACAGCAGGGATTAGAATCCAATTCTCCAAACCCTAGTCCAGCGCTCTTTGCAACTGACCACAACACCTCCGTTACAGGCGAAACATCTGCCCTGGAGCGCCAAGACCAAGAATCAAAACAGTTTATCTGCATGTCTTCTTAAGCAAAACAACACGGCCAGGATGTTTGGCAGAGGCTGACTAAATATTTCTTCTGGGATCCACGCCGGAGGGGAAGACTGTGGGCGTGAGGCGGGCACAGAACACAGGGAGCGGAAAACCGCTGCGAAGGCCGGCAGAGCAGTGACAAAGAGGGAAAATGCAATCTTAAACGGAGAGCAAGCTGGGGCAAAGGAAACAGATTTTTCTTTACCACTGAGCTTTAAAAACAGGATTATATACCTAAATGTGAATGTAATCTAAGACCTGACCAAACAGAAGCTAGAAGAAAACGGATTGGGTTTGAAGTCATGCAGGCAGGAATCTGCGCCAGTGCGATGGGAATGTCTGGGAGCCCAGGGGAGGGGCCACAGGCTGGGGGCGGAGCCCGGCCCTCACGGAGCATCACTGGCCAAACTGGAAGGGAGCTCAGGGGACTCAGACGTTCTTGCAAATGCAAACAAACAAACAAAAACGCTGGGGGAACTGAAGAAGTCACTGCACAGACTAGGTCCACTGGCTTAAAAAAACAAACCAAACCAAACAAACCTATTTGAATTATCCAAGAGAGAAACACTCCCAGGAGTGAGAAGGCTGCGGATGGGAAAGTTGTTACCACCAAGGAAAACCCACTTGAGCCTTTTAGGGACCTTTAAGAGGAGGCTTCACAGGGCAGAGAGGACCCCACGATTGTGTCAAACAAAGAAAAGGGAGACTTCCACACAAGCCCACCAGGTCAGAGGCAGGCCTCTGCCTCTGCCCCGGGAGCGGGGAGCACATGGTGAGGTCGGGGAGACTGAGAGCAGGCGAGGCAGCCTCACCAGCAAACTCAGCCACTGAACGAAAGAGAAGTAAAGAGCCCAGAGCTTCTAACCTCAGCAGATTTACATTCTATTTGAGGAGCCAAGACGCACGTTCCAAAGAACTAAGAAGAGTTCCCGCTGTGGCACAGTGGGTTAAGAACCTGACTGCAGCTGCTCAGGTTGCTGGGGAGGTGCAGGTTCCACCCCAGCCTGGTGCAGTGGGTTAAAAGATCCAGCGTTCTCGCAGCTGCAGCACAGGTCGCAGCGGAGGCTCGGATTCAATCCCTGGCCTGGAAATTTCCATATGCCTCCGGTGCAGAAAAAAAAAAAGCAAAAGAACTAAGAAATGTGTCATCAGCACTTGCGGTCCACAAGCTCTATAAGCAGTCTGCCTCGCCTGGAAGACTGCTCCCTTCCCAGAGGTGAGGACTGACAACTGAGGTGGGACGAGCAGCGAGCCAGGGTCCGAGCATCACTGCGCAGCCAGGGAGGACCGCCGCCCAGGCCATCGGGGCTGGGCCCTTGCCAGGCACAGTCTGCGTGACGAGGAGTAAAGCCAAAGAGTTTGGGGTGGGGGGGAGTCCTTCCTCAGGTGGAAAAAGTGAGAAAAAAGCAGACGACAGGAGGGGTGAGCTCCATGGCGACAAGGACCCCCAGGCCCCGCCCCAAGGCCTCATGTGTAACCAAAGGCAGAAAGGACCAAACTACGGTCAACAGGCCGAGGGAGCGCGCGCACAGCCCCCGGAGAGGCCACAGCCCAGCTGCCCACAAGGCCTGGGCATGCAGGAGGCAGGTGCCCCCCGGAAAGGCGTGGCGGGGGATACCCCCAGGCTGCTCAGGGCTCTGTCTGGCCAAGTTCCCAGGCACGAGACCAAACAGAAGGTAAGGCTAAGATTTCACGGCCTGGAGGAAGAGGCAGTTGGCCCAGTGTTCCCAGAAGAAAATAAGCAGGCAGAGCAGAAGGCCCACCTCGCAATCTGAGCCCCGAGGCCACAAGCTGCCCACGCGCCTCCTCTGTGTGGATGAATAAGTGGCTGCCCTGAGAAGACCGTGGGCCTCCGCCTGGACACTACCGTGGGGAACCAAACAGATAATTCCTCCAGAGGAGTGGTTCTCCCAACTACAAGCCCCGGCCCTCGCCTGGCACACAAGCCACAGCCACAGGCAGACCCTTTCTGGAGCGTTACCCGTCAGGCACCAGGGCCTGCGATTCCCACTTTCTCCTGGGCCTGGAAACAGGACGAAAAGCTTAACAACTCACCCCTTGTGGCCATTCACCAGAAGCACACTGACGGCTGTTTTCATGGACACACCTGGGGAAGTGCACTGTCAACAGCAACGGCGACACAGTGTGAACCAAGCCGGACAAAGTTCTCCTCATGCTGTACCACCAAATAAAAACTCCCAAACTGACAAACAGTACATTGCATGTGCAAATTCTTGATTCAAAATGTTTTAAATCTAACCTCCCTTTGTAAAAGATGAGAATAAGATGCTTTTCGTGGAAAGAGCGGTTCTGTTATCCTACTTTATTTATTACTCTTAACTTATCATTCCAGTTTTCCAACGTCCTTTCTAATATGTTATGATGATGACAGGTTTTAGGTTTTGGTATGTTTTTGGCCTCTTTTCCTGGGAAAAATCTTAAAATCTAGGAATTCTATGTCAGCCTCAAAACACAAATAAACAAACCAAACTGTGTTTTATGAAATTCAACATCCTATAGTGGGCCAGTCATTTCCCATTTTCCTCAACAGAAACAACTAGTGGCAAATGAATTCAGCAGCCGTGCCTTTCAAACCGCCGCCAAGGCCCAGATGCCAGAGCATAAAATCCCCCTGGAGGAAACGAGACCGGCTGAAGAATCTTCCCAGAATCTTCCTCAGCGCATCATTCCTCTCCTCAAATGCCTCCAAATAAAGTGTACTCAGGGTTTCCCGGAACCCTAGCTGGATGCCACGGGTTCCCTGATTCAATCCAGAAGATCACTCGTCTTCCACGATTTGAGCACCAGGAAGCATCACCACGCAGCAGAGAAGATTTTGGAGTCAAATGAACTTGGGTTCAGATCCGGCACTTGGGGAAAGTGACTTGATTTTCCCGAGTCGTGACTCCTCGAGTGGAGTTTAGGAAAGCATCGCGACATCACCGGTGCCCAGCAGGTCTCCTGCACTGACTCGGTCCTCCTACTGTCCCCCAGGGGCCGGGCCTTTCAGACACTTTTTTGAAAACAGATTGCTGAAAACGATGGAGCCGAGTACGACCTCTTCCCGCCGGCACGCGAAGTCGCACAGCTTTCCCGGCCCTGCCCGCCGGCCGCCTTCCGGCAGAGTCCTCGGCTCCTCCCAGGCAAGGCCCAGGACACCTATTTCAAGGTTGAAACTCCTTCTTCTTCCCAAGAGCGTAGACGAAGGAATTCTGAGGTGGCTCAGGATCTCTAAGGGCAAGGCTCCCACCGTCACTTTGGAAAATGTTAAAATGTGGAAAAACCACTCACCTCACCACCCCATCCTTCTGTGTGGTGCGGAATCAGCCCTGGACGGTTCCCGCCTGGAGCTGGCTCCCTCCGCTCTAGGCCAACACTGCATCAGGCCTCTAGAACTTTGCTGAACAAATGTTCCAAACAGTCAACAAAAAAGCTGTAATCATTTTTTCCAAGACTACACACTGTCTCATTCCTAGCGCTCCTCCTCTGATCCCTATTAATGGAAGCCTGTCCGTGAGAGCAGCAGACTTCCCAGCACCGGGTGGGCCAGAGGAGTGACCTCCCATGCTACCTGCTCTGGGCCCCCAGGGTTTTACACAGCTCAATTCTTTACAGCAAGGGCTATTTCCTAAGTTTAAATGTTAAGTTTGATTTAATTTGCAGAATTTCCTAAGTTTTTCATGGAAACGAATTCACAAATTAGGAAAAAAATTGTTTACTGGCCCAAGGATCTCAATTTTTCACTCCAAAACTGAAGTTACCCTTTTAAATGACAAGCTGGGGCCTCACCCAGCCCTCGGCCACAGCGGAGGAAAGAACCCCAGGACTCGAGGGCTAACCCCAGCCCACCCTTGTCACTAAAGGTACCAGCCTGCAAGAGGACTAGGCCCCGGGGGGGCCTCATTTTACTCCCCTGGAAAAATGTAAATGAGCGTCTCCACAAGTACAAGAGGAGCAAAGACCGGCAACAGGAAAAACAGGACCAGGAAGGGAGGAGCTTCTGGCTGCCTCCTGTGGGCCCCAGGAGGACCCCCTCGAGAGACCTCCACCCTCATCACCTCCGCTTTCCAGGCCATCGCTCTACTGTCAGGCTCGCTTCGGGCACGTCCGCCTCCTGGCGCTCCTGCCACCTCCCCCAAGTTCTCCTGTTCTGTTATACCTCCAGGCCTTCCACACGCACTGGTCCCTCTTCCTCGAATGCCCTTCCACCTCTCTTCTGCCAGCCAACTCCGACAGGCCCTCAAGATTCAGCTCCCACAGCACTTGCTCTGGCTGCCGTCTCTGACCGGGGGCTTCCTCCACAGCTTTTCCTTCTTACCGTCCCCTTCCTTCATATCACCTTCTATTGTAATTGTTCATTTTCCACGTTATGTCCTAAGCGAACTTCACAAAGCAAGTACTCCCTCCGTGTATTTAAATTTACATTTACATTTCTGCATCACAGAGAGCAGTAGGGATACCTTCTGGCATATGATAAACGTTGGCAGTTTATAAATACTGACATTTGAACAAAAACTACCACATTACTCTGCTAAATGAGTTCAATGAAATCTAAACACCACAGTGATTTAGAATCCAGCACCACTGGCCCTCCTGCCGCGGTGCAGCGGGTTAGGAATCCAACTGCAGCAGCTCTGGTTGCTGCCGAGGCGCCCGGAGCAGTCGGTTAAAGGATCCGGCACGACCGCAGTGCGGCTCAGATTTAACCCCGGCCCGTGATCTCCCATATGCTGCGGATGCAAAAACAAAAACAAAATCATCACTCACTTTAAAAAAACATGATTTTTTTTGGTCTTTTTGTCTTTTTAGGGCCACACCTGCAGCATATGGAGGTTCCCGGGCTAGGGGTCCAATCAGAGCTGTAGCTGCTGATCTACACCACAGCCACGGCAACGCGGGATCTGAGCCGCATCTACGATCTACACCACAGCTCCCGGCAACGCTGGATCCTTAACCCACTGAGCGAGGCCAGGGATCGAACCCGCATACTCACCGATACTAGTCAGATTCATTACTGCTGAGCCACAAGGGGAACTCCAAGAGTTTACTGTAAATGCATTAATTTTCCATTTTTATAGTTCCAAGTATCAAGAAATTTTGTTTACATAAATAACTAGATAGGAATGAAGGAAATTTTTGTTATAGTACTCTCAGACAACCTTTGCACTCCTGAAGTAAATCCCAAAATTACACAGTGATCTATCATCAAAAAATATTTGTAAAATCTACCAACTAACCAGTCTTTCATTTTCTTGAAAGTAAAAGCTAATATCCATCTGATTTGTAACTCGGAGTCATTCATTTTCTTAAAGCATTTCTAACTGTTCCTTTGTTAGCCAACTGGGAAGTCTGCACACAGACAGCAAGATTCAGGATGAGAGATGCTAAGTCTTCTTTTTGCCACGTGAGGGAAGAGGGGACGTCCCGAGGACAGCTGTATTTGCAGGCCTGGCGGCCACAGCGCCCATCAGCCAAGACTCCAGGAACAGGAAGAACTTCACGTCTCTCAGGCGCAAGCCACGCCCGCAGCAAGGCTGTCTCCTACTATGTGCTGCTCTTCCTCAAGTTAATCTTAACAAAGACGAAAGGGCAGCTTAGAGTTTCATCTCTCTTATACAAAGTAACTTTCCAAAATGAGAGGTTTGTAATTAAAATGTGACCGTTAATTAAATTCACCAACACCAAATTAAAATATGACTCAATTCCTCAACCTTTACAATGAGCCTGAAATGAAACTTATATATTGAAAAGGACTTCGCACCAATCTCAGTGAACACAGTACAAGCGAAATATTCTGCAACTATGAAAGGAGGATCAACAAGTAAACTTCAGGAATGAATAAATAAGAAAAAGATACATGCAGTCAAAGAAAAGAAAACTTACTGTAAAAAAGAACAAAGCCAATTCCTTTCAATGAATGACTTCCCCACAATAAACAATCAATCAATGAAATTTACAGAATGGCTGAAACAGACTATCTTAACTATATAAGCACAGGTTGCAAAGAAACAATAAAAAACATAAGGTTTATACTAAATCAATGGATAGATGAGTGTAATAAAAATAGCAGTGATGCTACAGAAAAAGCTAATCAGAGAAAGATATCATACACACAGATCTTCTTAATGAAAGAAATAAAGAGAGTCAAGGAATATGCACAAAACCCCAGCCTCGTGAAGGGATGCAGCTCAGAGAACCACCCAGCAAACGAAACAAGTCGTCGAACAAATGGCCCAAAATCTACAATTCAAAGCTTAATAAAAGCAAACCATTCAGAAATTTCAAAAGAGTTGGTTCCAAATACAAAAGATTTATAGAATCATAAAAACAATTAAGAGCCAGGAACTAACATTATGACATTCTCACATTTTTTAAACATAAAAGAAAAGAAAAAAAAACTCTGTATTAGAGAAGATCCAAATTTGAATTTCTTCCAGTTTTGCAAAGGATACAATTAAAGACCAGACAGTCAAAAAAAAAATACTAAGTAATTCTCGATGTGCCTCAGAAGGTTACAGACCTGACTGGTATCCACAAGGATGCCGGTTGGATACATGGCCTCGATCAGTAGGTTAAAGATCTGCCACTGCCATGAGCTATAGTGCAGGTCAAAGACGTGGCTCAAAACGAGTGCTGCTGTGGCGTAGGCTGGCAGCAGTAGCTCTGATTTAGGACCCTGGGAATCTCCAGATGCCACAACTATGGCCCTAAAAAGCAAAAAAAAAAAAAAAAAAAGGGGGGGACTCAGTATTTTACTTCAAGTTTTTTAACAAGGTCAGATGACTCCTTCAGAAAATAAAGAGAAATTAAGAAATTTACCCATCACATATCTCAGCTCAAAATACACCTCAAAGAATAACTTTAAATCCGACAAATCTTTAAGTTTAAAAAATAAGATCAAAAAAACAAAACCAACAATTTCTTACTAAAAAGATGAATAAAATGTTAACTAGGGAAAGAACAACTGTCAGGAATAAATCATTAGTAAAACTATAACAAAAGTAAGAAGCGACAGAGGAGGAGAGGAGCAGCAGTGTCAGAACATGAAGATTAGTTAACAGGTAATTTACATAATGTCATTAACATCTACAGAGAAGAGGTGCAGCAAACAAATGGGCATTTTGTGGGCCTTACACAGATCCCCGTGTAAACATCCAGTTTCAGTAAAAGACCTCTGAGACAACTGTGGACATTCGAATATGGCCTGAGTAACAGATGATATAAAGGAATTATTCATTTTGATAAATGTGATGCGAGGGTGTGTGTGTGTGTGTGTGTGTGTGTGTGTGTGTGTGTGTGTGTGTATTTTTTTTGGCTGCACTTGCAGCATGCAGAAGTTGTCCCCAGGCCAAGGACCAAATCCAAGCCACAACTGCAACCTTCACTGTAGCTACAGCAATCCCGGATCCTTAACCCACTGCACTGGGTCAGAGACCAAATGCACATCTCCACAAGAACCTGAGCTGCTGCAGTCAGATTCTTAACACACTGCACCACAGTGGGAACTCCTGCCTATACTCCTAAGTAAAAGAAATACTAGGAGTTCCCGTCATGGCGCAGCGGTCAACGAATCCGACTAGGAACCATGAGGTTGCAGGTTCGATCAGTGGGTTAACGATCCGGCGTTGCCCTGAGCTGTGGTGTAGGTCGCAGACGCGGCTCGGATCCTGCGTTGCTGTGGTGTAGGCCGGCAGCTACAGCTCCGATTAGACCCCTAGCCTGGGAACCTCCACATGCCGCGGGTGCGGCCCTAAAATTACAAAAGGCAAAAAAAAAAAAAAAAAATACTAAATTTCAGTCAGTGGTCAGTGAAAATGATGTAATTTTTCCTATGCAAGTTGCAGGCCCTCTGAATTCTATCCATGAACCTCCAAGGATTACATCATTGTGCAAATATTCATTAAAACATCTACAAGGTGACAGTCACTGCTAGGCACTGAGGATGCAAAGATGAAGAGGATACAGTCTTTAAGCCACACAAATGGAAATAGTGTAACATTATCACCAGGACAGCTCAATGGAACAAAAGTCTAGAAACATACCTAAATATACATATGAATCTAGCATATGATTAAAACTGGCATTTTCAAAGCAGTGGGGACAGAATGGTTTCCTGAACAAGTAACAGGAGGACAATCCCTCAGCAAAAACAGCAGAGTAGTTAGACCATGGGCTCTGGGGTTCAACCAGCTGAACTTGAACCCTATTTTTGCCACTTACTAGCTGGTCGACCTTTAGCACAGTCAATACGCAGTGATACTAACAGGGAAAATCAGTGCCTACATCACAGGTTTGATGACAGCATTAAATGAGTCATCAAATGTAAAGCATGAGTCTGCCATCAGTGCCTGGCACATAATATGCACTCAAAAATATTAGCTATTATTATTTCATAACAGAATAAATTCCAGGTTGAGTAAATCTTTAAGTGCAAAAAATGATAGCATAAACAAGTTAGGAGAATATATAATGCATATTTACCAATCTTGCTAAAGGAAGATCTTTCTAAAAATGACACTGGAGGTAAAAAATTTTGTAAAAGACCAGGAATCTTCACTACATCAAATCATTTTAAATGTTTATATGTGGAAAGCAATACAGTGTAAAAGTTAAACTGAGGGAATACACACACACATTTGAGTCAATATCCCTAATATTAAGAGTTGACAAAATCAATAAAAATAAAATCTATAAGTCATGAACATGTAAACTACAGAAGAAATATAAATTAAATGGCATCAAACATATTAGGAAATATTCAACCTCAGTAGGTATCAAATAAATGCCAAATAAAACAATGCAATACCATTTTTACCTTAACCGGATTTGCAAATATTACTTTCATCCTTTTAGTTTGGCAGGAATGACTACAACCAGGCACTCACTCACCCTAGTAAAAGCGTGCCCACCTTAAGGACTTTCTGGAGGGCGATTTAACTACACGCATCAAAAGCCTTTGAAAATGCTCATCTCTTTCACCTACCCATCCTATTTCTATGGACGTACACTCCAAAAAACCAGAAAACCGCACTAAAACACACGCATCAGGATGTTCACCACTGTGTTTTTATAACTGAATCAACAGGTAAGAAGCCAAATGTAAATAATATGTTAAGTAGATATTTAGTATTTCGTAAATGTTTTTTCATTTTACATGTTGGTACAAATTTTGGTATAAAAAGTAAACAATGGCCACCTCTGTGTAGTGGGATTACGCGTGATTTTTCAGTCTTTGTTTTCTAATTTTGAAAGAATATGAATTACTTGTGTAAAACTTAGATAAATAATTAGAAGAGAAATCTAATGGGCATGGGCCCTTGAAAGCGATGAACAGAGGAGAAAGACGTGTAACTAAGTAACTACGTGGAATCATCATGCCTCCAGAGCACACAGAGGGCTGGATTCCGCCTGGAGATGAGTTGTGAAGGATGTTGCCAGGGAGTGAAGTCAGAAGGCCAGGAGAATAACAAGTGCAAAAACCGGAAGGGAACAGAGCCTGTGTGGGTAAACCACTCACCCTTTCAGAAGGGCAGGAAGGGGCCAGGTGTGGAGGATCGGACGCAAAAGCCAGATGACAAAGATTTTTCAGTGTCCTGTTCAATGAGTTGGGGACTACCCTGTCAAAGAAGAATCGATAAAGAGCTTTTGTGATTCACTTATATGAAGATCAAGAAAAGGCAAAACAGGAGCTCCCTCGTGGCGCAGTGGGTTAAGGACCTGGCGTTGTCACTGCAGCAGGCCAGGTCGCTGCCGTGGCACAGGTTTAACCCCTGGCCTAGGAACTCCACATGCCACAGGCGTAGCCCCCCCAAAAAGGGCAAAACAAACGGAAGAGAGGCTAGCGTGAGGATGCAGAAACCATCTGGAAAGAGAGAAAGCAAACTCTGGGCTGTTGGAAACATTCTGTGTCGTGATCTAAGTGGTAGAGTCACATGGCAGACACAGTCCATGTTCAAGTCCATGAAGTTATACACTTCCTATTTGTGCACTTCACTGCATGTTATAAAAGGAAAGAGTCGGAGTTCCCATCATGGCACAGCGGTTAACGAATCCGACTAGGAACCATGAGGTTGCGGGTTCAATCCCTGGCATCGCTCAGTGGGTTAACGAGCCAGCATTGCCGTGAGCTGTGGTGTAGGTCACAGACGTGGCTTGAATCTGGCATTGCTGTGGCTCTGGCGTAGGCTGGCAGCTACAGCTCCAATTAGACCCCTAGCCTGGGAACCTCCACATGCCGCGGGTGTGGCCCTAAAATGACAAAAGGCAAGAAAATTAAAAAAAAAAAAAAAAGGAGTTCCCTTCGTGGCTCAGTGGTTAACTAATATAAGAACCGTGAGGTTGCGGGTTCAATTCCTGGCCTTGCTCAGTGGGTTAAGGATCCGGCGTTGCCGTGAGCTGTGGTGTAGGTTACAGACGCGGCTCGGATCCCGCGTTGCTGTGGCTGTGGTGTAGGCCGGCAGCTACAGCTCCTGTTAGACCCCTAGCACGGGAACCTCCATATGCCGCGGGTGTGACTCTAAATAAAGGCAAAAAGACAAAAAAAAAAAGGGCAAGAGTCTTTAGCAAAGAAGTATGATAGCTATGTTTTAGAACGCGCACTCTTGGGAGAAGCCTGAGAGATAGACTGAAGAACATTCTGAGACGTTAACGCCACATTCCAGGAAAATGATGATCAAGCCTTTAAATGCCTGGAGGCAGCAAGACCATGAGGAGGACTTCTGGGAAATGGAACTGCCGAGACCTCCTGAGCACAATTGCCGAGAAAGAAGGAGAAATCCAAGGTGGCTCTGGAAAGAGCTGCACGGTGCGGGAGAGCGGAGAGCAGCTTTCTGGGCTGAGGCGGGAAAGGGAAGGTCCGGGGTCTGGGGACGGTGGGGCCTCCCCACAGCAGTAATCACATCCCCCATCACACGCCAGCTTGTCCTCTGGGCACTTCACATGCAGAACTGACTTCACCTTGCAGAAGCCTTAGGCGGTGGCACTGTTTCCACGGCACCTCACAGATCAGGAAACAGGCACTGAGAAGGCAAGTGACCTGCGCAGGATCCGATAAAATAAGGGGTAAAACAAGGTGAACCCAGGCCATCTGCTCAAGAGTTCATGCTCTTAAGGGGACCATGGAGATACAGGTGATGTGGCCTCTGACATAAACAGCTGAAGCCCTGAGGAGAGCTGACATCTCACAGGAAGAAAGTATACAAAGAAAAAAAAATATCAAACACGCTTCTTAGTGCTGTCACAAGGCTTAGTCAGATGACATCTGATACGTAGGTCAGAGAGTCAGCACTCAATCAAAGGAATCTATTAAGGATCATTCTTCAACGAGATAATACCTCACAAAAGGGACTCACTGGGCTAGATTAAAAGAAGTTTAGGGGACTTAAAAACCAAGTATAATGTGTGGTTACAGGTGCACTCTTGGTAAGGAAAAAATGATAGGATACTTGGGGGTCGATGGGGCACTCTGAGACATGGTCTGGGTGTTAAATCAAATTCACTGAACAGAAAAAGGAGATCATTTAAAAACAAGTAAACATGGTATGTATAGGACGATCTCATTTTGGTTAAAAAAAAATATATACAAGTATGTCCACAGAAGGCTTAGAGAAGGATCTAGAAGAGGGTGCACTAAACAGCAGTGATACCCAGGTATTGGGAAAGTGAAGCCTTTAGTTTTTTTATAATGTAGTACAAGGCACACGTTATATTTTCAAAGGAACTGATTTAAAGTTGAAGATAATTTTACATTTTGTAGTTTTCTATTAAAGGAGGCTACAGACATGAAGAAAGCAAACCTCAAACAGTATACAAGGCGGTTCCTGGTGCCAAGCAGAAGAGGGAAAAATCACCTCACCTCAGATGGCGACGCAAAGGTTCAATAAACACCCCCTTCCACAGTCTTCTGTTCTAAGCGGCTGCTTTCCCAAGTGATGGGAAAATTTAGCATGACTGCCTCCCTCTAACTCGTGTCATTCATTCTAAGAAAATAGCCACACGCCCCTCCCAGCATCCCCGAAGAGCCAGTGAAGCAGCAGAGGGAAGAGCCTGAGAAACACTGAGCTCACATGCCCTGTGTCCACACTGCAGGTAAAGCAACCTGCAGAGCAAATAAAAAAGGCCCCTTGAGAAGGCTCCTCCTTGGGGTTACACAGGCAGGAGAAATTCTCCTGCAAAGATTTCAAACCTAGAGGTTTAATCAGGAAAGGCTGTCCCTGCAAAGAAGCCAATTTCCAGGTCTCTTTCTTTTAAAGTCAGGCGGGGACAGAGGTAAGGGGGTGGGTCCCTGGGGGCAGGACAAGCACAGCCGTTACTCCGCTAGGACCACACCCACCTTCCAGCCAGGAATCCAGCCGTCGGGAAGCCGCCAGACCTACCAGGAAAATTCTGGTCAACCAGCTGAGGACCCTCCTCAGTTCTCACTGTTCCTCAAAACTGCCTCAGCCTTCAGCATACTGCCTGTTACACAGTAAACATTCAAAAAGTGAGTGCGGCTTAAGGGAAGAGTCTGAACCAACTGAGGGTTCATGGACTGAGCTTTAAGGCCTTAGGGTAAAAGAGAATCCAAAGTTCATATTCTTTATTAGTAACACTCGAGGCCATGTGCTCAGAAGATTAAAGCTCCAACACTCAGCACAGTGTCTGGTGTAGAGCAGGTCCCACTCACTAGGGATCCGCTGGATACGCTCCAGGATGTTTTCTGCAACACAGACTCTCAGACCCAGTATGAGCTATTACTTGATGGTCTGTGTTCTCACCTTCTTGCTGACTTTTAAAGTTTTCCTTTAGAGACAGAAAAAGATTCCTGAGGGTGGAAAAGCTGTGCCAGCGTCAGACCCCGTGCCAGCCCACCGGTCTAGTAAGGACTGCATCCGTCTCTTCTCTCCACCTCTGGCCGGAAGTTGACGTGGACCCCATGCACGGGCCTGGCCCTCCGTACAACCCTCCCCAAGGCATCTGCGGGCTCAAGAGGCAGGTCTTACCTCCACTGGCTTCTTGTGTCCTAAAACAAGCAGCGCAAGGGTGGGGCCCCTGGACGCCCGACTCCGCAGCTACAACCCCGCTCCCCCCCCCAGCCCCATCCGCACCCTCCTCGCAATTTTCACCCTCATGCGGTATCTCTCCTGTCCCTACCTCCCTAACCTGGCCCGGCTTCCTCAAGAGCAGTTATCATTCAGATGCTACACTGTCCTTTACAACCATATACAGAATTAGGGTAAAATAGCGGTTCTGCAGGTCTCTCACTCCACAACTGTCTTAGAAATCTGAGTACATGTATTTTACTAAAGAATCTCATGTCATCTTCGAAAATCACAACTTCCAAAAGCAAAAAACAAACTGGAAGGCTACCCTAATACCTGGGCTGCTACAGGACCTGCCAGATCTTCCAAGGCTCCTTTCTTCCTCAATTCCGATCCATCTTCCGTATTGCCAATTACGTCGCCTTCACTGGAGAGAGGAGACAGAACCAGACTTGAAGCATTTTCATATTCCTCCCTGTCACGCATTCAAGCATCTCCAGCGTCTGGTCTCCACCTTATCCGGCTTTTACCATATCTCCCAAGGACCGCACACATAAACCCGATTCCACTAGGACGACCCAATTTCCACGCCAACCTCTGTCCCACACAGGCCGGCATCAGCGCAAAAGGAAGAGAGCACTATGGGGGGATCAAAATACCTGAGACACAGTTCTGACATAAATGAGCTGAAGGCCTCTGGACAAGTCCTTTGCCTCTCTGAGCTCCACTTCCCTCCTGTCCATAATCAGAGAGACTGAACCAGACCTTTTTTTTTTTTTTTTGCCCTGCCTATGGTATGCAGAAGTTACCAGGCCAGGGATCGAACTCACACAAAGCAGTGACCCAAGCCATTACAGTGACAATGCTGGATCCTTTAACCACGAAGCCAGCAGGGAACTCCCAAACCAGATCATCTTGATAGTCCTTCCAGCTTAAAACAAAACTCTACGATTCCTACATGAGCAACCAAATCTATCTTTCCTTCGAAGTCTACAGGTCCTTCCTGGATTTTCTCTAGACACTCCAGTTTACCCTACTCTTTTCCTGAACTTCTACATCTGGGATTCAAAAACAAATCAAACTCATTCAACCAAGATCTTCTGAGCATTTCCTGGGCCAGATATGACGGCAGACCCGTGGTAACACACGTCATCAGGTGGGACCGAAGGCCCGTGTCCGTCACCTCTGCTTCCCTTCCTCTCCACTCTCTCATCCCAGGCAGTCACGTTAAACCGCTGACATCACGGATTCATTTAGCAAATATTTAAAGAAAACTTTCAGGGTCCTGTTCTAAAAAGTAAAGGCACCGGTAAACAGATGGAGGACCAATGGTGTTTATTTTTGTAAAAGCAGACAGGGGCAAACATGCAAGCATGTTACATAAGTTCAGAAAGGAAAACAAGGGTTAAGCATTGACCAGTTTGTCAAGGACACTCAGGGAGAGCCTCCAGAGGAGGTGCTGGGGAGCCCCAACACCGACAAGAAGAGGGGGTACAGGCTAGCGGTCCTCAGGGAGGGGAGCCCTGAAACTGACAAGAAGAGGGGGTACAGACTAGCCGTCCTCAGGGAGGGGAACCCTGATACCGACAAGAAGAGGGGGTACAGACTAGCCGTCCTCAGGGAGGGGAACCCTGATACCGACAAGAAGAGGGGGTACAGACTAGCCATCCTCAGGGAGGGGAGCCCCGACACCGACAAGAAGAGGGGGTACAGACTAGCCATCCTCAGGGAGGGGAGCCCCGACACCGACAAGAAGAGGGGGTACAGGCTAGCTGTCCTCACGTGCAAGGCCAAGGCTCTAAGACCAGAGAGGGAGAAAGGTCTGGGCTTGGGGCGCAGAGGACGCAGGAGGAAATGGGAATTCTTCTAAGTGTGATGGGCAGGACTCCTGGGGAGGCTACAGTTACAGGTGAACACAACACTCTGGGTCAGACGTCAAGAAGGGCCATGGAGAGAGGAGTCGGGACCAGGGGAGGCCAAACAGAACCAGTTCAGAGACTGGCGTCCAGTCTTCGGCCCTCGAGGTTCACATCTGGACTTTTCAGTTCACGAGCCCTGTGACCTCAAGGAAGTTCGTTTCTCTGCACCTGAGCTTCCCAGCTTCGGGTGAGAATAACAGCACCTGCATCATAGCTGTCTGAAGATGAGACCAACGCGTGGAAAGCCCTCAGCAGGAGTCTGGCACAGAGGAAACATGCCACGAGCGATAGTCCTTTAGAGCCATGGGATCACCCAAGAAAAGCACAGATCGAGAAGAAAGGGGGCTGGAGCTTGAGCCCTGGGCACGCCAGTGTCTCCACAGGCCTCCGCTCAATCCCAGGCTTGTCCGTAAGCCTGCATGTCCTAAGCCTTGTCTGGGGCCCCAACCCCCACATGTGACTCACAATTTAAAATTTTAAAACTTGATGATTTAATACTTTATGTAGTCCTTAAGGCAACAATTACATATTCTAAGTTCAAAGGGTTTTTTCCCCCACATACTTGTATATCCACGATCACAGTTAGCCACACACCAGGGTGTTCGCAACTCACATGTGATATGTCAGAGAAATTAAAAATTTTAACATCAATGTACGATACTTTCTCTTACGGGGGAAAAAAAAGCATCTCCCTCCTCAAGGAATGATGGGACTAGCAGATGTCATTAGCACGACTCCACCATCCAACATCAGGCCCACCATGGCAGAGACGGTCACAACGGCCAGAGCACCGCCGGGCCATCCCCCCGCCCCGATGTCCAGTCCTGAAGCTCGGGGTATGAACCTTCCTCTTCCCTCCTTCCCAGAGCTCCGTGAGGCCTGAGAGCCTCTCTCATCTAGCAACACGTCCTCCTCAGCCTCCCTACCCTCAGTCCCCACAGCCCTAAAAACTCTGCACACTCAACCCAAAATACTCCTTAAAAACACAACAGTATCAAAACTTGGGTGAAAAAGACGGAAAGAAAATGGGAATAAGCCAAATACCCATCCCGGAAATCACCTAGGAGGCCTCTCCCACCAACGTCCAGGGGTCATAGAGTTTTCCATAGTTACTGCATTTATAAAATGACCTCAGTAAAGATGATAGTTATCGCATTTATAAAATGACCTCAATAAAAACGGTAGTTGCTGTATTGATAAAATGGCCTCAATAAAAACGATAGTTACCATACTGATATAACAGCCTTAATAAAGATGATAGTTACCGTATTGATAAAACGGCCTCAATAAAGATGATAGTTACAGTATTGATAAAATGACTTCAAGGGACGTGTCTCCAGCAGATCAAAGGTGCAAGTCAGTGAGGGGAAAAGAGCTCTAAGAGTTTATTTCTTGATTCAACCTCCATAGAACTATTCGGCCCTCTGTTTTCTTCCCTCCCCGACCCACCTATCTGCCCACACCCCCAGCCCTAGTGACAACCACAGAAAATAATGCTGAACCTCCAGGACCAGCAAGAGCGACAAGGACGTGGGAACTATGTAGGCGACTTGAATGTGGGCAGAGTGGAGCTCGAGGAACTGCTCCCAAACTGGCTTTCTCACTCATATCTAAACCTGAACAGACCAAGGGCTGCCAAATGTTATTTTATCAACAGCTTTCAGCAAAGCTGTTTCTCACTCATTTGGACCACTCAGCTACTTGCGGGGACTTTAAAAACGGCCTAAGACAAGGAGCAGCCTCTGCCCATCTCCCAGGACCCTGCTCTCACTTTCTGAATAAACACTTTGGTCCTAATTCTAATTCAAGGCAGTGACATGTCCAAAACACAGATGTGGAGAAAAAACAGCAAAACAAAAGCCTCAGGGCTGCTATCTCTGATTAACGGGGCATTAAGGACGCAAATGAACGAACACCTGGACCTTAAGTCCCATTTCTCCACGTTCTTTCTAACCCCTTACAGCACTAAGGATTCACCTGGAAGCTGCTTTTCTTCACTCCTGGTTCTAAGTGTGGCGATTCTAACATACGCTGAGAAGCAAGAAGCGTGGCCGCTGCCCACCCGCCCCCCGCCCCAATCTCAACACAAAATCTCGAAACTGCCATTCCCTGTGGACCCACTGTCACGATCGCTCTGGTCTGTGAGGAAGCCCTTCAGGTCTGGGCACCTAGAGTCCATCCCCAGCTCAAGCGGCAGGACCAGACTTTCAGGAAAAACCTTCTCCGGGCAAAAATCCTTACTACTAACCCCACTGGGCACTTTCTAATGCAAGGGACAGAACCAGCAACAATAAACGTCACGTCACTAACAGCCAAAGAAAATGACCAGGCCCTGGTCACTCACTGGAAAATGCCCACCCGCATGCTGAGCCCCTTTAACAGAGGTCAACTCGCACCCGAAGCAGAAACCAGAGTGAGATACAAACAGCTACTTCCCCACAGCACTACTCTGAGCAGGGGGTATCCAAAAATGACTTCCCATCTAATTTCTTATCTCTACTCATTCACTGATTAATCTAACACCTAATATTAAGCATGTTCACTGAAGAAAAGCACCTAGAGAACAGATGCTTCTGGAGACAGTGTGGAGAAAGGAACCCTCCCACGCTGCTGGTGGGAATGTAAACTGGTACAGCTGCTGGGGAAAGCAGGATGGAGGCACCTCAGAAAACTAAATATGGAACCACCATATGACCCAGCAATCCCACTCCTGGGCATCTATCCAAACAAAACTTTCCTTGAAAAAGACACATACGCCCACATCTTCATTGCAGCACTATTCACAATAGCCAAGACATGGAAACAACGTAAATGTCCATGGTAAGATGAATGGATTAAGAAGATGTGGTATACAGAGACAATGGAATACTACTCAGCCATAAAAAAGAACAAAATAAGGCCATTTGCTGCAACATGGATGGAACTAGAGACTGTCATACTAAGTGAACTAAGAAAGAGAAAGACAAATACCATATTATATCACTTATATCTGGAATCTAATATACAGCACAAATGAGCTTTTCCACAGACAAGAAACTCATGGAGAACAGACTTGTGGTTGCCAAGGGGGAGAGGGAAGGACTGGAAGTTGGGGGTTAATAGATGCAAACTATTACATTAGGAGTAGATAAGCAACAAGATCCTGCTGTATAGCACTGGGAACTATATCCAGTCACCTGTGATGGAACATGATGGAGGATAATGTGGGAAAAAGAAGGTATGTATACGTGTGACTGGGTCACTTTGCTGTACAGCAGAAATTGACAGAACACTGTAAATCAACTATAATGGAAAAAATTAAAATCATTAAAAAGAACAGATGCTTGAAAGTACTAGCCAGTGCTTTTTCCAAAGCATATGTTCAATAATGCTGAACATCAGAAAGAGCTTATGAATGACAGCGATACAAAGAGCTTTCCTGAAGACCAGTGTCTGACAAAACACCCCAAGACTATTTCCCAAGACCATCAGAGGCTGTTTCCACTCCACTCTAGGCAGCCTCCAGATAGGGAGGAGCAGGGAGAAAAGGAGAACAATCTAAAAACATCCACATTCAAACCTGCCCTTAGCTGAATTAACACCCAAGACCCCGACTTCACGTCCAGGAAAGCCGAAAAGTCACCAACATTGACACCTGTCCGCTCAAAGTAGTTTCCAGAACACCAACCGCCAGGGTCCTCAGCATATTCTCAACCCTTGGCCCTTTATCCCTAGGGATTCACACAAAGGGTTTTCTTTCTGATGCTATTAATCAAGGGCTCAGTGGATTATTTCTACCATATTTGCTTGGGGCTCCTAAATTCCAGTTTCAACAAATGATTCCCACACAGTTAGAAATGCCTTAATTGGGTTAGTCTGTTACTTCTGGTGCAATCTTGCAACAGCTGGATTCTTTCTAAGGCCTTTAAAGACCTGGGCAAAATTCTCTTAGTGATAATTTTTTTTAAAATATCATCCCGAGTTTACATATGCTCCACAATTACTTATGCTGATGGGGGAGAAAAAAGGCACAATTACCAACAGGCTCCCTTCAATATCAAAGCTCTAATTGCCTTTGTTATTTGATAGTGACTTCCTGCGTCAAACAACATAGTATAACCATAGGTCTAAAAAGCAAGGCTTGATGGAGTTCCCGTCGTGGCTCAGTGGTTAACGAATCCGACCAGGAACCATGAGGTTGCGGGTTCGATCCCTGGCCTTGCTCAGCGGGTTAAGGATCCGGCACTGCCGTGAAGCTGTGGTGTAGGTTGCAGACGCGGCTCGGATCCCACGTTGCTGTGGCGAAGGCCAGCGGCTACAGCTCCTGTTAGACCCTTAGCCTGGGAACCTCCATATGCTGTGGGTGCAGCTCTACATAAAAGGCAAAAAGACAAAAAAATAAATAAATAAAAAGCAAGGCTTGAAAAAGACAGAGAAAGTTCAGCTGATTTAAGCCAAGGAAAAGGAAGGACAGGTGCAAAAGGGACAATCTGTACTTTTGGTAGCTGACACTGGGATCTAGGAAAGGCAGTCTGTCCATTCTGTGAACAACTGTACTGAAGAGGGAGGAGGACAGAGTGGAAGAAAGAAACACTAAAAGAAACCTCAGACCAACTACAAGGAGATAACCTGTGAGCATCAGTCTGGAAACCTCAGAAAACATTTCCGGGAGAGGCTGCGAGGTCTCTTGAGAGAGATTTAGGGGTATCTGGAGGTGGAGGAGGCTGAAACAGACCAGGGGCTCTACCAGCCTAGCAGATTGCATCTGAGTATCAAAAGGGTATTCTGGTCCTATTTTTCTAAGCTGTTGGCTATCTTAGAAAGCCTAAACTATTCCTTTAATAAATTACAAAAATGACAAATGCTTACCAAATATAAAAACATTAACAACTGTGTAAGCCATGAGCCAAAAATGCAACCAAGTATCTCTGACATGTAAAACAAGAGCACTGCCAAAGTCTCTTTTTGAGACCCCAAGTCTCAAAAACTGACCTCAAGAGCATTCTCACAGAAATCCGTACTAAAAGGTCACCAGTCAGCGAACAAGGAAATCTGCCATTCTCTGGAGAAAACCCTAGATGGCTTTCCGTTCTCGTCTCTAACCACAGGCTACAGATAAAACAATGGCTTTCATGTGATACAAGATACAAAAACGGGATAAGGAGCCAAGAGGCTGATCAGGGCAGGAACCCCAGTTGGTCCCGGGGGGCTTACCCTGACCTGCAAGAACCAGGTCAGCGGAATTAAGACCCTCCTCCAACGTCCCATTCCAGACACGTCTAAACCAACGGCAAAGCGCAAGCCTCAGTTCCCATCTTTGGACTCTCAATCCCCTACACGGAGAGGTCACATTCCTCCGAGGCCCCAAACCCAAACTGAGTCACATCCTGACACATTTAGAGGAGCTGGTGAGAATTTCACACACCAAGGCCTCAGTCAATAGGGCCAGCTCCCCAGGGAGAGGCCTTTAAAGGCAAAAACGGGTTTGGAGAACTAAGACCAAATTTTGGTTTGCGCTTTTATTCTATAAAAAATAAACCAACAAACAAAAAGACAGGGTTGACTCTAACATTAACTAAAAGAAAACTCTGTCTCGTTGACCAACGTGTTTTCCAACAGCTGCCATTTTTTTGTATAACCTTGTCTAACAGAGAATCAAGTCTTCAGAGCTCTGACACACAGGGGAAAAGGTCTGCAGGCTGCACAAGGCAGGGCAGAAAACCTAGATTGTATTCAAAGCGGGAGCCGGTTCTAGCAAAACAGCTCCACTCGCTGCTGCCCCTCCTGCGCCCATTATCTATCTGCAGAGAATCAGAGGGCCTGGCTGTAAATGTGGGCACTCAACGGCCCCAGCTCTACCTGTGAACACGATTCGCTGGTGAGAAATTCGGCTGAGGAGAAAGAGCGCTGTATACCTCTAAATCCTGCTCTCCCATCCCTTCCAGATCCCACACCGTAACCCCCAAAGGCATCCTACTGCTCCTCCATAACAAGAGGGAAATAAATGTTAATGAGCCCACTTAAGAGAAAACGTACAAGAAAGGTACCCGCAACTCACTGTTACATTGCTAGTACCCAGTCGTAACACTCAGCGTGCTGAAGAAACCAGGGGATGCTGGGGGCAAAGGGCATCTCACCTATCCCAGGTCTCCAGGGCAGTGGCGCTGGCAGGGACATCGACTTCTGCCCAGTCACAACACTGCTCTCCAGCCCCACAGCACCTGGAAACGCGTGGCGAACGCGGAGCACAAGGCAGCGGTCGGGCTGCTCCACATAACACACTCCACGTCAAAGCACACCTGCTCAGACCCGGCTCTTCTCCGACCCCCAGCAGCCTCGTGGCCTAAGCAACCAGCTCCTCCTTCCCCTGTGAACCACTGCATAGAAGGGGACAGAGCGCCCAGGCAGGAATTTGCACAGCCAGATATCCTGCCTGCATCACTTTCTTCCACTTGCTAATTAAGAACGACATTTAGCACGTTACCTGCGATGAGCGTGTCACATTCCTACACACAGATGTCACATTAATCTGCTACAGACATTGTTTTGCCCACCCCTTCTTTGCTCAAACATCTTTAAAAGCTGGACAAGTGTAACGGGATAAAGCTCTGGGCTGCTTCAGCCGCGCCTGCCACCCCACTGTGGAGCCCGAGTTTTAGAGTCACCCTCAGGGAGCTGAACTCCAGCTCTACCTCTAGCTACTTGGGTCAGCGTCGTCAACTGCTTATCTTCTTGATCATCTCCTCTTTAAAATAAAAACTCTTTCTCTTTAAAACAAGACTAGCAGGAGTTTCTGTTGTGGTGCCGCGGAAATGAATTCAACTAGCCACCCTGAGGATGCAGGTTCGATCCCTGGCCTCACTCAGTGGGTTAAGGATCTGGCATTGCCGGGAATTATGGTGTAGGCTGCAGATGTGGCTCGGATCCCGAGTTGCTGTGGCTGTTGCATAGGTCGGCAGCTGTAGCTCTGATTAGACCCCCTAGACTGGGAACCTCCATATGCCACAGGTGTGGCCCTAAAAAGACAAGAAAAAAAGACTAGCATACCTACTTCACAGCCCTAGAGGATAAAAGAGAGAACACGGCTCGTGGCACAGAGGAAATGCTCAATAAGGAACACTCTTCTCCTTAGTACCAAACTAGTCTATTCTCTTCTCTTGAAGATACTCCCCAGCAGCCTTCCGCTAACTTCAGAACCGTGCTTCGCTTCAAGGCCTACCTGAATTATTTTCTCTCCCAGAACGCCACCCTGGCTCATAATCACCATCCCCAGGGTGGGCTGTGAGAGCCAGGAGGAGGGGAAGCTCGGAGGCTCTGGAGGGAAGCAGCCAATAGCTCTGAAATTTTTATTCTTCTATTACATGTCGTAAAAGTTTTTTTTAAACCAATTATCAAGCCGATCACAATTTTTAACTGTTCAGTAAAAAATACTCTGAACATACCGTTGCTTGAGGTTGTCTGGCCCAATTCCTGGATAACAGCACTTTCCACCTATAAGTGAGTGAATCTGTCCCACATCTTGGGGCGGGGGGGTTTCCAAGGGTACTATTCTGGGGGTAAATGAACATGAGGACCTTGGTTTAAGCAGTGGGGCACTCTAAGCCAGCAGAGTGCGGTGAGCCTTCACTCCACTCCATGCATTCAACAGGCTCTTTTCCAGCTCTTGCCTTGTGCTGTCCTTAAATCAGCGTGGGACAGACTATGACCAACTAGGTCTCTATCTTTGATTGGCTTTCTAGAACCTAGACTATTTCTGATCCTTCAGAAACCCTATTTCTGAAAAATGTCTGCAATGAAGGGATTCACTTTCTAGAAACAATACTTGGAGAAAAAATAAAAAGCAATGGAGTCACTTAGGTTTTGCCGTTGTAGCCCCACCCTGAGACGGCCGGCTAAAGTGAGTGCACCTAAGGACAGCGTCAAACAGCCTGGATAAGTGCCAAGTGCCTCTTCGGGGCTGCCCAGACCCTGCTGCCCCAAGAGCAGCAACACCTGCATGGGGATAAGAGCAAGCCCTGCATAAGGCAGCAATAAGGCGAGTTCTCTCACGCAGCGACGTCATTTTACTCAGGTTCAAGGAATCACAAACCGTCCTCATAAAGATCCCAGAAAAATGCAATAATCTCTCTACAGAAACACCTAAAAACATTTAGTGTCTTGAGCTCTACAAGCTACTAAATTATTTAATAAGGTGGCATAAACGTTGGCTAAAGTGTGTTCCTTTGGTCTTGGGTCACTTAAAAATATACTTTTAATACTCAGTACACTTCAGACCCGAAGGGCAGGAAAGGAAAGGCAAACATAAGCATAGTTGAAGGGGCAGAGTGCGAAGTTATTTTCCTTTGTTTGAGGAGTGTGTGTGTGTCTGGAAGGACCCTGCACACAAACGACCACAGGTAAGAGCCGCATCCTGGGAGCTGCCGAGAGCCCAGCGCCAGGCCGGCCGGCCCGGGATCTGGACCGCAGCCCCGCAAGCCCCAGACCCTCCCGCCCCCACCGCCAGCGCGCAGCCGGCGGCGGGACAGCCAGCCCGCCCCCGCCGCCCGGAGGGTGGCCCAGCAGCCCAGCCCCCTGCGCCCCCGGAGGCCCCCACCCCGAGAGTCCGGGCGGGCGCCGGGACACAAACACTCACAGCGCTGGAAGCCGGCAGCCGAGGGGCCGCGAGGAGCGGGCACAGGGCGGGGCGCGGCGGCCGCACAGAAGGAACCGGCGCCCCTGGGGCCCGCGCCGGGCCTGGAGCGAGAGCACCGGCAGCCAAGCTGGCGGAGGGAGCCGGACCGGCGGCTGGGACGCACTCACCTCGGCGCCCCCAGCCAGGCTGGGCGCTCGCACGGCTGGGGGCTCGCTGGAGCCGCGCGGCCCGGAGGAGGAGCCGCTCCGGGGAGAGGGCCGGGCTGCGGCCGGCGGGCGGGAGCGAGGGAGCGAAAGCAGACCCGGCGGCGGGGCGTGGAGGAGGTGTGCCTCCGCTCGGGCAGGGTGGGCTGCCGGGCCGGGGGGGGCGGGAGGCGCGCAGGCTCCGGATGGAAGCAGGACACCGCGCTGCACGCGCCACGGGGGCTGGGAGGGCGCTGGGGTGGGGAGCGGGGGGCAGGAGGAGGAGCCGGACCTCCAGCTGGACCGGCCCTCACCTCGGACCCTCCGACCGAGACTCGTCTGGGTCTGGAGTAAAGCACAAGGGGAGCTGAAACTTTATGTCATTTTCTCATACACACGTGACCCCCCTACAGCCCAGATGGTTTCAATCACCGGAGGAAAAAAGCGGCTCTGCTGGTATGCAGGAAAAGCCGGAGCTGGGAGAGTCTGGGAAAAGCCGCCTCTGCAGCCCGCCTGCCTTCAAACTAGCCGATGAGCTCTCTCCGTGCTCCCAGCTCTAGGCTGGGGAGCCCTGCAAAACCCAGAAGGACACGCTTGGTGTGGTCGCAGTAGCGGGAAAAGCCTGAGAGCACGAGAGTTCCGAGGCATCCGATCTGAACGGAAAGTTCGAGGGGCATCCGGCGAATTTCTTTTAGATACTCCATTAGTTTACAAAACCACAAACTGGGAGAGGGTGGCATGAAAGAAGGCGCAATGGACTATAAACAGTGCGGATCTGTGACTTATTAGCCCCAGTCAGAAAGAAACTGTTAACCCAGTAGGACAATCCACTTGGGAAAGAATCCCGGAAATCACTGAAAATCAAAACCCAGACCGACTTAGCGGGTGTGAGGAAGCCACATCACCTGATTTCTCCTATCCCATAAATCACTGGAAATAGTGATTGTTGATGTTGAAATGCACAGAACTGACTTTCACAAACCCAGTTACATTTTGAAGGAACAAACACGTATGAATGACCACAAAATGACTCCATTGTCACATATCCTAAATGAGTATTTACTCAGCTGCAGGGCAAGCATCAAAAATAGGGCGTGTTTAAGACACATCTTGGAAATAATTTAACTTGCTCATGAGTCAATAGAAATACCTGCAGGAACCAAACCGATAGTCTGCTGTTCCTTTGCCAAAAAAAGGCATAAATGTGAATTACCAGTATTAACACTTTATCTCAGTAATATTAGTGCCAGAGGAGGCATGAGGTCTCTCTAGGAGGAGGCTTTACATACACACTGTGTGACACAGTTGTCTATGGGTGAAAAGAGGTCAATTTTTGTGACTTGGTTCTACATTAGGAAAACCCAAAATTTCCATTTTTCTACTGGAAAACACGAGACAACCTGAAACTAGACAGAGCCAAACAAGTTTTACACCAAACTCAAAATCTAACAGTGACTTTCTTCTACTCTAGTTCACTGACAGGCTTAAACCCTGCAGGATACTTAGGCCATTTGGATGGACTGAGTCCTCGCTAACCTTCTCCAGTCTCAAGTTAGGGTGGTCCTACCCTCCACGAGCAACACGAGAAGTCACGCAGAAGAATCCTCAGGGAACACGAGCTATATAATTTAGCAATGCTCCAGGCAAACCCCTCCTGCAGCTCCCCTGCTCTGAAGGGAGGCTCTTAAGTTTCCCACTGCCCAAAGTATTAACACCTGTATCAAAGTCTTGTGAGTCTTATGAGTGACACCTGTAAAGAGCCAACTCAGCCGAAAGCATCGAGATTTTTTTCCATTCAGAACAGACTTGTGGTTGCCAAGGGGTGGTGAGGGCTGGGGAGAGAAGGACTGGGAGTTTGAGACTGGCAGGTGCAAACTGGCATATATAGGGTATGGATAAACAAGGTCCTACTGTCTAGACGGAAACTATATTCAATATTCTGTTATAAACCAGGATGGAAAAGTATAAGAAAAAGAATATAACATATGTATGCATAACGGAGTCATGTTGCTATACAGCAGAAATCAACACAACACTGGAAATCAACTATACTTCATAAAGTTTTTCAAAAAGATTTTCTCTATTCAGACCCAGGACACTAACTATTTTCATCTCTGGCAGCTACTGCTGCCTCTTATATGCGCTAAAGAGAAATAAGGGGGCAATAACGAGATACAGAGAGCTGTTCTGTTTGCCAATGCATTGCAAATTATGCAGGGGACGTTTTTAATTCCTAAGAAAAACTTTAGAGATTCTCTTTCAGAAAGAAAAGTAATAAGCCTTAACTTTTCTAAATAAAGTCTTGAGTCTAAACTCCACTGATGTATTAGCTCATCCTTTTTTTCCTTTTTCAGCTGCACCTGCGGCATGTGGAAGTTTCCAGGCCAGGGGTCAAATCGGAGCTGCAGCTATAGCCTGTGTGCCACAGTCACAGCGAACACTGGATCCAAGCTGCACCTGTGACCTACGCCACAGCCTGCAGCAACACCAAATCCTTAACCCACTGAGCAAGGCCAGGGATCAAACCCACATCCTCAGAAACAATATCAAGTCCTTTACCTGCTGAGCCACAATGCGAAACCCTATTTAGTTAATCATAACATTGGCCAAAGATTTATTAGAGACAATAACATCTGAAATGTTTTTTTGTTTGTTTTGTTTTTTTTGTCTTTTTGTCTTATCTAAGGCTGCATCCGTGGCATATGGAGGTTCCCAGGCTAGGGGTCTAACAGGAACTGTAGCTGCCGGCCTTCACCACAGCCACAGCAACGCGGGATCCAAGCCACGTCTGCAACCTACACCACAGCTCACAGCAACACCAGATCCTTAACCCACTGAGCAAGGCCAGGGATCGAACCCGCAACCTCATGGTTCTTAGTCGGATTCGTTAACCATTGAGCCACGACGGGAACTACTGAAATGTTTTTAATGCTACTTTAAATAGTGTTAATTTAGTGATGTGCCTTAACCTAATGTCCACGTCACTTGACAAAGCCAACTGTGTATAAGGTGCTAAGGGAGATGCAAGCTCTGTGAGACGAGGATCTAAGTCTTCTTTTTTTTTTAAGGGACGTACCAGCAGCAAATGGAAGTTCCCAGGCTAGGGATCGAATCAGAGCTACAGCTGCCAGCCTATACCACAGCCACAGCAACTCCAGATCAGAGGTGAGTCTGCAACCTACACTGCAGTTCACTGCAACACTGGATCCTTAACCCACCGAGCAGAGCCAGCGATCCAACCCGCAACCTCATGGATCCTAGTCAGGTTCGTTACCGCTCAGCCACAATGGGAACTCCAGGGTCTAGGTTTATCTTGCTAAAAACTACAAACTATGTGCCTAGCACAGTGCCCAACAAATATATTCTCTCTGAATAAATGAAAGAAATAAAGACACTCCTCATAAGGTTACAATCCTGCAGAGGCAAGTGATTCGTAAACAACAGAATGAAATAACTGCTTTTGGAAGGATACTGGCCACAAAACAGAGAGGAAGTAATTAGAATTACCTGGCTCTGGATTTTAATCACAATCTGTGTTCAGAACGTGCAGAATTGCTCCAAAGAAAAGCACTTATAGGAGAAATGTGGCACATTTCGTGTAGGGCTCTCCGAGGTACACTCGCTCATGTGCTTCCATTATTCAGTCCCCTCAACCCAGACCCAAGACAAGATCTGAGCGTAAACATCCTGGCTCTAATTTGGATAGCACGCATGCTCTTCCTTTCATCCTCTCACAAGCCTCCTCCTCCCCCAAGCCACTTCCTCTGTCCTGTCTTCTCTCGGGCTAATGAAAGTTCCCTCATCTTGAGACGCAGAAGCGCTGGTTCTCTTTGTGGGAGAAGCACAATGCCCTCTGATTATAGGGTTATACATCCCACACAGATGCCTGGCAGCACATCCTATAGCTGAGGGTCTGTTTAACATTTTAACTTCGAGGGACTTACAATTCAGCTATTTTGCGATGACCAAAATAGCAGCTGATATCCAGATTTGGGCTTTACTTCCTTTTGCTATTTTAAATCCTTACCTAAGCATAGGGAGTAGTTTGGGTTTTTGGTTCATGGCTTTTGCTTTGGCGTTTTTTTTTTTTTTTTTTCTTTAAGAAACAAAGGGGTAAAGTTTTTGAGGCAGTCGTTCAGATGTGCAGGCCTAGAACTCATAATACCCTAGCACCCTGCCTATAATACCACGTGTGGTCATCAGAAGGGCCGGGAGGGCTTGCTTATGCCACCGAGCCACGCCTCCAAGTCTCTCCAAGGCAGGCAATGGGAAATATGGCAGCCCAGACGGTCTCTTAGTTTTCTAGGTCATGCTCTTCCACATATCATTTCCTCTTCCTTTTATCTTTTTCTTTCTTTCTTTTTTTTTTTTTTTTTTTTTTTTGGCTCTTTAGGGCCACATTGTGGCATACGGAAATTCCCAGGCTAGAGGTCAAATTGGAGCTGCAGTTGCCGACCTACACCAAAGCCACAGCAACGCCAGATCCTTAACCCACTGAGCGAGGCCAGGGGTCGAACCCGCATCCTGATGCATACTATTCGGGTTCATTTCCACTGAGCCACCAAGGGGACTCCCCAAGTTTTTTATTTTTAATAAAAACAGTATGTTTTGTTGAAACAGGTAAATTTAAATGCTAAAGATTAAAATCATCCTAAACTTTTTTTTAAAGAAAATAATTATTGGAGTTCCGTTCGTGGCTCACGGGTTAGCGAACCTGACTAGGATCCATGAGGATGCAGGTTCGATCCCTGGCCTCACTCAGTGGATTAAGGATCTGGCATTGCTATGGCTGTAGTATAGGCCGACAGCTACAGCTCCAATTCGATGCCTAGCCTGGTAACCTCCATATGCAACAGTGAGGCCCTAAAAAGCAAAAAAATAAAAGGAAGAGAAGAATAATTAATCACGAATCCATAACCTCAATAAGTACCCCTTAACTGAACCCTGCTCTCCATTCTCCATTTAACTACAGCCTCATTTCTAAAGCACCGCATATTCACTCAAAGTTTTTCCATCAGCTTTAAGATTTGGGGCCAGTTTGGACATAAAACAAGCTCTGTCTGTAATCTCCAGGGGCCTGGCATACCTCAAAAATAGCTACCAGGAGTGCAGGGTGATGGCCTCGTCCCTCACTTTGGCTTTTTACTTTCCTCTTTTCCAAGCCATTCAAAAGGCGAGCAGGGCTCATATTCATACAGCTGTAACTAAGTCAGTAGCAGGAATCCTAGTAAACAGTTTTTGCAAAATCAGTAAAGCATAACAGGATGTCCTAGATTACTAATTCCTACTCTTCAGAATCATATAGAAGCTTGTCCGAAATGCTGATTCTGGCCCCAGTCCCAGATTTACTGAATTAGAATCTCCAAGGTCAAGAAACACAAGACTAAATTAATTCTAAGATTTTTACTTTGTCAGTTCTACATAGGGCAATTTTCCCATAGAAGAAAGCCCCTCTTGGAGTTCCTGTCATGGCTCAGCATAAAATGAATCTGACTAGCATCCATGAGAATGCAGGTTCAATCCCTGGCCTCACTCAGCAGGTTAAGGATCTGGCATTGCTGTGAGCTGTGGTGTAGGTCGCTGACACAGCTGGGATCCTGCATTGCTGTGGCTGTGGTGTACGCCAGCAGCTGCAGCTCCAATTCGACCCCTAGCCTAGGAAACTCCATATGCCATGAGTGCGGCCCTAAAAAGACCAAAAAAAAAAAAATATATATATATATATATATACACACACAAATATATATATATATGTGATAAGATATATATGTAAGATATATATCTGGTTTAAAGACTTTAAAAACAGTATAAAGAATAGGTATAAAAGTCTTCCTTTCTCCAGTTCCTCTCTCCCGGCAATCACTGTAGTTTCTTACATATTTTTTTCAGAAATGTTCAAAGGGAATGCAAAATTATTTAAGTGTGCACAATACATTTTGGGGAAGAGAGATCCATATCCTGTAACAGACTTTCAGAGATGTTCATAATCTCAAGAAAGGTAGAAATCGGCATTCCTGGCAGGGCTCAGGGTTCACGCTCTGCCCGGGTCCCCTGGAAGGATTAATAGAACTCAACATTCAGTTTGCTTATGAGTCTTACTGTGCACAATTCCAGACACAAAGTAGTAGTTGGTTAACACAGAATGTGTCTAAAAAAACCACATCTGTTTGTAAATGACCTCCTGATTTTTATTTTTTTATTTTATTTTTTTGTCTTTTTGCCTTTTCTAGGGCCGCACCCGTGAGATATGGAGGTTCCTAGGCTAGGGGTCTAACAGGAGCTGTAGCCGCTGGCCTACACCACAGCCACAGCAACGCGGGATCCGAGCCGCGTCTGCAACCTACACCACAGCTCACGGCAACGCTGGATCCTTAACCCACTGAGCAAGGCCGGGGATCGAACCTGCAACCTCATGGTTCCTAGTCGGATTCGTTAACCACTGAGCCACGACGGGAACTCCGACCTCTTGATTTTTTATGTTCTTCTCAAAGAATCTCTGTAATGAACATTTCCTTCTGATGACGGACTGACAATGAAGATCTGCAGCAAATTCCTTACAAATACACAAAGACAATAGATATTTTCCTCTCACAACCTGAAAATTTTATATTGAGATAAAATAAATGTTTTATTTATATCTACACGGAATTTAAGGGGGAAACTAAACTCCATACTCTTGGCAGATATAATGAACCTAAGTTTGGGGTCAATAAAGATCTTAAGAAAGATCTTAAAGATCTTAAAGATCTTAAGACCTTTAGGATATAAATTAATTTTGTAAAGCTAGTAAATCTCATTTGGGTTTCAGTGATTATTACTTTCTGACGTGTTTTAATTGGGATTTTAAGGTAAAATTACAAGTAAGTTATCAGTCTGGTAAAGTCTCTAAGGGATAATGGCCCTGAACCGCTTCACTTATCCCCTTTTCACAGGATTTCCTTTGCCTAAATATCATATACTGCCGTCCACTACCGTTCCAAAGCACACGAAAGATACAGTCCATAAAATCAAGCTTCTTTTTTATAGTCAGCTTACAAAAAGGTTCAGTCTGACCTAGGTTCATTTCATTTTTATTCTGTAGGGTTGTTTGGGGTTTTATTTCAATAAATAAGCCCATTTATTATTTAAAGAAAGTATGAGGATAGCATGACCTATGATGCTGGGTGGGCTGGACCTGAGAGAGAATAAGATGAGATAGCAGGAACTCTTGAGATGCATCAGAGACAAACACAGGCTCAGAGAGGCTCCCTTAGCCTGGAGTGAGCTAAGCCTCACTCATCTGCCTGCGGAATGGTCCTTTCTCCTCCTCTCAGAGGCTTGAAGATAATTTTTGGTTGGGAGACATTAAAGCCGAAAAAAGTACTGATTTGAAACACTAGTTATCAATCTTTCTTCCAAAGCTACCAGCCTTAGGTCGCAGCAGTTGTCTCTAGATGAGAGAATGAGTTGCCCTCACAAAGTTCACTGAATTTTGCTCAACAAGCATCCCCGATGTAAGAATAGTAAGAACGTGATATCTTCTGGCCATTTTCCATATTACTTGCGAAAAAGGAACTTACAGTAAATAAGAAAACGTCCTTCTATATCTATAGCTATTTATTCACTGATTTACTCAACAAGCACTTATTAAGCATCGACAATAACCTGATTTTGATCATGGGGAATAAAAGATAAATAAGCTGTACAAGCAAATTTAAAATCTAGCGAGGAAGGTATATACACAACTAGTCAGAATGAAACGAGTGGTATAAAGAGGAGGAAGTATAGGAATTTGCAAAAGTAGTAGAGATTCTTATTGAAAACTGAGTGAAAGAGGGCTGGAACTGAGCCTTAAATGATTATTAGAATTTCCATTTCAATAAATAGAAAAGAGGGGAAAATAATTCAAAATCAAAGGACTTGTCTAAGCTATGGAAGTAAAATAGTAGCTTTGGGAACAACGACTTGTCCTCATTTGACTAATGAGGCAGATTCAGTGGAAAACAGTTTGGCAGAAAGTAAAACACAGACTTAGCACAAGGCCCAGCATTTTCGCTCCCAGGTACACACCCTAAGGATTGAAAACAGATGTTCAAATTAATGTTTGTGCACGAATGTTCACAGCAGCACTACTCACAATAATTACAAGGAAGAAAAAATCCAACTGTCTATCAACAGATGATTGGATAGACAAAATGCATTATATTCCAATAATGGAATACTATTTGGCCACAAAAAGGAATACATAATCCTACGAGGTGGAGGAACAGTCAAAACAGTACACAAGTGAAAGAGGCCAGACCCAAAGGTCACCACATTGTATGATTCCATTTATATGAACTATCCGAAATAAGGAAATCCAGAGAGACGCAAAGAAGACTAATGGTTGCCAGGGGCCACGGAGGTCTCCTTTGGGGGGATGGAAATGTTGGAACTACACAGAAGCGATGGTTGCACAACACTGTGAGTGTAATCAATGCCACTGAATTTTACGCCTTTTAAAATGGTTCCTTAGTGACCTAATGGTTAAAGATCTGGCATTGTCACTACTGTGGCGAGGGTTTGATCCCCGACCCAGGAACTTCTGCATGACACAGGTGCAGCCAGATAAATAAATACATACATAAATAAATACATACATACATAAATAAAATGGTTAACATTAATTTTATTTTCCTTTAATTTTTAGGGCTGCACCTGCAGCATATGGAGGTTCCCAGGCTAGGGGTCTAATCAGAGCTACAGCTGCCCACCTACATCACAGCCACAGCAACACCAGATCTGAGCCATGTCTGCGACCTACATTACAGCTCACATCGTTGCCGGATCCGTAACCTACTGAATGAGGCCAGGGATCAAACCCGCATCCTCATGGATACTAGTCAGGTTCATAACCCACCGAGCCACAATAGGAACTCCAAAAATGGTTAATTTTTATGGTGTATGAATTCCACCTCAATTTTTGTTAAAAAAAAAAAAAGGTAGATTAAGGGTCTGCGGTACCTACAGCTAGTGCTCGCTAACACCCTTCCCAGTCCAGTTTGTGTTTTCCAGCCACTCTGCAGTTAGGCAGGGCCATGGGACTATTCTAGCAAAGGACTATGCGCAGCAGCGACACTTCACCTCCTCGCCAGAGAGCTGAAGAATGGATCAAAGGCGACATATGCCTCTCTCTCTGCCACTTGTACCCAAAGCTGCGCAAGGCGATGGAGGAGCCTGCGACCCAAACAGACTAGTGCCTCTCTGGTGACCCATGCCAGACCTGCCATATGAACGAGAAATAACGCTTTTCCACGGACACTGTACGGTTTGTTCCTACAGCGTAAGCTAAGCCTGCTCTGACTGATGAGGGAAAGATCCAGGAAAGCCATGAGGACAATATCAAGAAAACTGAGTCTTATTCTGAAGGTGGTAGACAATATCTTTTAGGAGAGTGACATGATGTGCATTTGAGGAAAAGAGTTCTGGATGCAATGAGCCGAGTAAATCAGAAACAAAAGCAGTCCCCAACCCTGGTACACGTCAGAAATCACTGAGAACTAAAGTTATCTTCTAATTTCTTTATACTTTCCATGAAGAACAAAATATTTGTCTTCTGAGAAGAAAACAATCTGAGGACTTCTCAAAATGCAATGCTCTGCTGAAGGGTATCTCTAGATATTGTCTTTTTTTTTTTTTTTTGGCCTCCCCCACTGCATGCGGGAATTCCCAGGCCAGAGGCCAAACCCCTGCCACAGCCGTGACGACATCGGAGCCTGAACTTGCTGAGCACCAGCAAGGTCCTAGATATTCTGAACCAGAACCTCTAGAGGTAGGGTCTAGGCACCTATAATTGAAAAAACTCTGGGAAATCCTAGACTACAGGTTAGAATCAAGGAGGAGCTGTCTAGTTCTGAGATGACCACAATTACATGGTCAGAGAATTCAAATAAAGAGTAAAATAAAAAAAATTTTTCTTGACAAATGGAATGATAAATGCTTAGGGAGTTTCTGTTCAAATACCAAGTTATGAAGAGGTTGCCCACATTAACATCTGTATACTGCTGCCAGGGCCGAATAAAGAACATTCACTCCTTTGCGGGAATTTAAGCGTTGTTGAGGTCTTTTTGTTTACTTTAGTTTTGGTTTGATTTTCTTTTTGAAAACTATGCCCTAATGCCAAAATCTTACATTTTTTTATTTTTCCTGTTGAACTGATGCCGCATTAAGATACAGGCACAAACATCCCATAAGTGTTTTAAATCCATCCAGTTGTTTGAGAAGGCATACGTGCTGAGCCAAAGAAGCCAAAACATTAGAGCTAGGAATTTTGATGAAGATAATAATTGCTTGCAGATCAGCTTGTTTTAACTTGCTGAACAAAGAACACAATTTTATAACACATTTTCATCCTAGGCTTTTTCTTCAGATAATCACCACAATACGTAATGTGCACTTTGAAAAGGGAGATTATTTACAGGTTAAAGAGTAAGGAAGTTATCAATTAGATTTCATCATCTTCAAAATTTCTCTTACTCAAACGTTGTATTAATTAAAAAAACTTTTTCTTTTGCTGCCCTAAGCACTGTTTTGAATCTCTACAACCCATTTGTTTCGTGTGCGCAGCATAAATCAGAATGAAGGCACGATTTCCAGTGCTTCCCTGAATGGGATATGGAGGTTCCCAGGCTAGGGGTCGAATCAGAGCTATAGACACCGGCCTACACCACAGCCACAGCAACATGGGATCTGAGCCGCATCTGCCACCTATACCACAGCTCATGGCAACCCCATATCCTTAAGCCATGGAGCAAGGCCAGGGATCGAACCCGTGTCCTCATGGATACTAGTCGGGTTCGTTTCCACTGTGCCACAACAGGAACCCCCATGATTTATTTTAAAGACAGTATACCTCACTTTACAAAATATTTCTGAAATGTTATGTAAAAAAATATGTATTAGGAGTTCCCGTCGTGGCGCAGTGGTTAACGAATCCGACTAGGAACCATGAGGTTGCGGGTTCGATCCCTGCCCTTGCTCAGTGGGTTAACGATCCGGCGTTGCCGTGAGCTGTGGTGTAGGTTGCAGACGCGGCTCGGATCCTGCGTTGCTGTGGCTGCGGTGCAGGCCAGTGGCCACAGCTCCGATTAGACCCC
>PVHT020000037.1:11679048-11727862 GCA_004024745.2 Catagonus wagneri | reverse complement strand
AGCCCCACAGACTGGAAAGTAACTGTATCACAGAGACTGAGCTACAGGACTGAGAGTTCTGAGCCCCACATCAAATCCCCATGCCTGGGGATCGGGCACAGGGAGAAAGAGCCCCCGGAACATCTGGCATTGAAGGCCAGTGGGGCTTGTGTGCAGGAGCTCCACAGGACTGGGGGAAAGAGGAGACCCCATTCTTGAAAGGCGCATACAGACTTTCACATGCACTGGGTCCCAGGGCAAAGCAAAGTCTCCATAGGAATCTGGGTCAGACCTGACTGCAATTCTTGGAGGATCTCCTGGGAAAACAGGAGTGACTTTGGCTTGTTGTGGGGGAAGGGCATTGGAGGTGAAGCTCTCGGGAACATTCATCAGCCTGCATTTCTCCGGAGGTGGCCATTTTTGGGAATATCTGGTCCCTCCCATCAGCGCTGAGAAGCCCCAGGCCAAACAATAATCCAGGTGGGACCACAGCCCCACCCATCAGTAAACAGGCTGCCTGAAGACTCCTCAGGCACACAGCCAGCCTCTAATCTCACCCAGAGACAAAGCCCCATCCATCAGAGGGAGAGGAATCAATCCCACCTACCAGTGGGCAGGCACCGGTCCCTCCCATCAGGAAGCCAACAGCAAGTCCCCCCCACACACCAACTTAAGCCACAGGGGAGGCAAACACCTGAACTAAGAGAAGCTACAACTCTGTTGTCGGCAAAAAGGTCACCACACCAAAAACCTATAAAAATGAAAAGACAGAAAACTATAACTCAGATAAGGGAGAAAGAAAAAAGCCCAGAAAAACAGCTCGGTGATGAGGAGATTATCAACCTCCCAGAAGGAGACTTTAGACTGCTGATGCTGAAGATGATGTAAGACATTGGAAATAAACTGGAGGTAAAGATTGATAATTGACAGGAAATACTGAAGAAAGAAATACAAGATGTAAAAATTAAACAAGAAGAGATGCAAAATACAATAACTGAAATAAAAAATTCATTAGAAGCAGCCAACAGTAGAATACAGGAGGCAGAAGAACGAATCAGCGAGGTGGAGGACAGATTAGTGGAAATCATTAATGCAGAAGAGAAAAGAGATAAAAGATTGAAACAAAGTGAGGAGAGTCTTAGAGAACTCTGGGATAATGTTAAACGCACCAACATTCGTATTATAGGGGTGACAGAGGGAGAAGAGAGAGAGAAGGGGACAGAAAAAATATTCGAATAGATAATAGCCGAAAACTTCCCTAATATGGGAAAGGAACCACTCAGTCAAATCCAGGAAGTGCAACGAGTACCACATAAAAAGAGAGCTGAGAGGCATATTTTAAAAGGTTTGGAGGCATATAAAATTGGAAGGGAACAGGAAGATCAATACATTAATTTTTAAAAAGCAGCTGGGTCGGCAAGGATAAACTGTCAATTTTTAGGACATTAAAACTCCACCCTGGGAACACTTCTGTAATAACAGTGAGGAGGCTGACAAACCATCTATCCAAAAAATGATACGCAACTGTCCAAGTAATCATTTCAAGATTTTTTTTCCTGGAAAATTAATCAGAGGTACACAACAAATTGAAAAGCATCATTTAAAAAAAAAAAAAAAAAACAACAGCAAGAGTTCCTGCTGTCGCTCTCTGCGAGGATGTGTTCGATCCCTGGCCTTGCTCAGTGGGTAAAGGGTAAGGCGCTGCTGCAAGCTGCGGTGTAGGTCCCAGATGCAGTGCAGATCCAGCGTTGCCATGGCTGCCATGCAGGCCTGCAGCTGAAGCTCCAATTAGACCCCTGGCCTGGGAACTTCCATAGGGCACAGGTGCAGATATAAAAAAAAAAAAATTACTGCTACTACTATTAGCCCTTTCTTACAGAGCAAAGTGGGAATCTGGGGCCTTAAAGGATGGCCCCACCCCCACCCCCCAACTCCAGCACGGCAGGTCCATCAGGCCAGAACAAGCCATGAAAACCAGCAGCTCTGCTGTCGGAGGGTGAGGGCTTGATTTGGTGTCCGGAGTGCTATCAGGAACAAGTGATCTTAGAAAAGCAGTGGTAAATGACCATGGAAAAATCGAGACTACAGCTGGCTGAGACTGACATGTATGGGTTAGGACAAGCAACAGACCGGCCAGAGTTTAAGTGAGATCCGGGGCATCAGACAGCCCCGGAGGCCTTCAGCAGCTCTCACAAGCATTTGGTCTGGAAGGTGCGGCCACTCACGGGCTCTGCACTGGCTGGAAGTGAGGCCTTGCAGATACAGAAAACGAGAGTCACAGCAGACCTGACTGACTGTTAAGTGTGTTCCTGTCTCATACACAAATACTCAGAGAATGGCAAAGCCACACTGGGCTCAAGATATTTATGTGCAACCTGTTACCAATCATTAGCTGACCACTCAACCATGCTGGCAATCCCTTGGAAGTCAGGTTTAAAAATAAAATCAAGAATTAAAAGAAAAATATCTGAGGAGAGATGTCAGTGGCCACCCACTGCAGGGGAAACAGACTTAATCCAGCAAATCACCAAACAGCTAACAAACCACAGGAGCAGCATCAGTGCCTGGAGAGGGGGCTGGTCAGAATCCAGAGTTGCTATATTATCTAAAGCAGAGGTCAGCAAACTACAGCCCTTGGCCCAAGTATGGCCTATTGCCTGTTTTGGTCTTTTTGTTTCTTGTTTTGTAAACGTAAAGGTTTTTGTTTGTTTGCTTGCTTTTTAGAGCTGCACCAAGGCACATGAAGGTTCCCAGGCTAGGGGATGAATCAGAGCTACAGCTTCCGTCCTGTGCCACAGCCACAGCAACCCAGGATCCGAGCCATGCCTGCGACCTACACCACAGTTCACAGCAATGCCAGATCTTTAACCCACTGAGAGAGGCCAAGGATCAAACCCACAACCTCACGGTTACTAGCTGGATTCGTTTCTGCTGCACCACAACAGGAACTCCTTAATTAAGGTTTTTAAAGTATGACAACTGAACACAGAACATCGATAAAAAGACAGAGATTATAAAACAAAACAAATGCCAGAGCTGAAAAGCACAATAACTGAAATGAAAAATCACTAAGGGACACAACAGCAGATTTCAGATTGCAGAAAAAAAGAATCAGTGACCTAGAAGACAGATCAATAGAGATTATTCAATTTAAAGAAAAGAAAGGAAAAACAATGAAGAAAAATAAACACATACTAAATATGTATAAGGGGAGCCCCAGGAGGAGGGGAGAGAGAGAAAGGGGCAGGAAAAAAAATGTAAAGAAAAAAATGGCCCAGGAATTCCCGTCGTGGCTCAGTGGTTAACGAATCCAACTAAAAACCATGAGGTTGCGGGTTCGATCCCTGGCATCGCTCAGTGGGTTAAGGATCTGGCATTGCCCTGAGCTGTGGTATAGGTTGCAGACGTGGCTAGGATCCCACGTTGCTGTGGCTGTGGTGTAGGCAGGCGGCCACAGCTCCGATTAGACCCCTAGCCTGGGAACCTCCATATGCCGCGGGTGCAGCTCTGAAAAGATTAAAAAAAAAAAAAAGGCCCAAAACTTCCCAAATTTGAGGAAAAACAACCTACACATTCAAGAAGTGCAATGAACTCCAAGTAAAATGAACACAAAAAACCTACTAGTCCTAGCAAATGAGTTCAGCAAGGTCATAGGACAAAATATCAATAAGCAAAAATCAACTATATTTCAATATACCAGTACATCATCTGAAAATAAAATCAAGAAAACGATTCCATTCCTAATGACATTAAAATATACGCATTCAACACATTTGTTAAAACAAGTGCAAGAGTACACTGATAACTATACATTGCTAAGAAAAACTAAAAAAAAAAATTGAAATAGATATTCCATTTTCATGAATTACAAAATCAGTGTTGGCATTCCCGTCATGGCTCAGTGGAAATGAATCTGACTAGTAACCATGAGGACGCAGGTTTGATCCCTGGCCTCGATCAGTGGGTTAAGGATCAGGTGTTGCTGTGAGCTGTGGTGTAGGTCACATCTGGGATTCGACACCTAGCCTGGGAAACTCCATAAGCCACCCATGGGACCCTAAAAAAAAAAGAAAAAAAAATCAACGTTGTTAAGGTTACTTTTCTTCCCAAACTGATCTATAGATTTGGTGCAATCTCTTTCAAAACCCTAATAATGATTATGCATAAGCTGATAAACTGAATTTAAATTTTATGGACCCACAAATGACCTAAAATATCAAAACAATTTTGAAAAGAAAGAACACAGTTGATGGATTTATATCTCCCAATTTCCAAACTTTCTAGAAAGCTATGATAATCAAGACAGTATGGTACTAACAGAAGGACACACATAGATCAATGGAACAGAATTAAAAGTCCAAAAATTGACACCCATATTTACAGTCAATTGATATTTAGCAAAAAATGCCACAGCAATTTAATGAGAAAAGGAGTCTTATCACAAATGATAACCAGACGTCTGCACGTAAAAAGAATTAAGACCCTTACCTCGTAACACACACAAATGCATGCAAAATGGCATAAACCTAAATGTAAATACTAATACATAAAACATTTTGAATAAAACATAGGGAAAAAAGTTTCATGACCTTAGGTTAGGCAAAGATATATTTAGATATGACTCTAAAAGTATAATTCATAAAAGAAAAACATTAATCAACAGGACTTCATCAAAACTTAAGATGTTTGTGGTTCAAAAGCCACTTATTTGCATTATGAACATGAAAGCCATAACACAGACTGGGAGGAAATACTTATTAAATGATACAACTGATAAAGAATTCTTATTCGAAATAAGAACTCTTATAACTCAGTTTTCTAAAAAGCAATTTAAAAATCGGGAAGAAGATCTGAAAGAACCTTTCATGAAAGAAGAAATAAGAATGGCTAATACCTATAAGAAAACATGCTTAACATCATTTTACCCATAGAGAAAATGCAAATTAAAACCAGAAACTACTACTTCCTATCCAATGGAATGAATATAATCAAAAAGACAGCAACAAGCACTGGGGAGGACACGAGAAAAACTGGAACCTTCGTACATTGCTTGGGAAAATGTAAAATGGACAGCTACTCTAGAAAACAGTTTGGCAGTTTCTTAAAATGTTAAACATAAATTTACCACACCACCCAGCAATTTCACTCCTAAGTGGTCTTCATTCCCCAAGAGAAATGAAAACCTGTCTCCACACCAAGTCTCCCAAACGTTCATAGGAGCATTATTCATAATAGCCCCAAACTGGAAACTGACAAATGGACAAAGTGTAGTACATCAATACTGTGGTGGAATATTATTCAGCCATAAAAAGGAATGGAGTACCGATACATGCTACAATATGGATGAACCTCAAAAACATCATGCTAAGTGAAAGAAGCCAGGCCAAAAAAGATCACATGCTGTATGAGTCATTTACATGAGCTGGACAGAAAAGGCACATTTATAGAAATGTCAAGTAGAATAGCGTTCACCTGGATCTAGGAGTGTGCGCTAAGACTGACTGCGTATGGAGGACACCAGCGATCTTTTTCAGGTCATGAAAATGTTCCAAAACGAAATTGTGGTGATGACTGCATAATTCTGTAAATTAACTAATATGTGTTGAATTGCATACTTAGTAAGGTGAATTTTATGATCTATACCTCAAAGTAGCTTTTAAAAAACTCTACATGGATTCCAACTATTTATATCTTCCAATATTACTATTTCTTTAATCTCTGATAGTTTTTAAAAACAGCAAAAGTTGTCCCTAATCATTCCTGCTCTGTAACCAATTTTTTAATTTCCATTCAATTTTTAACATTTTGTGAAAGCTAATTCTCAGAAGTTTGATTCATTTCCTTTAATCTATATAACAAGATGACAATTCTGATGATAAGCTTCTTTCATTCCCCAATAACCCAATGAGTTGATGTAATCAGGCAAAATGAATGATCTAATAACTCACTCAGTCATGATCTAATGACTGTAATTCTACTTTACAAAGCTATAATGATTCTAAAGCTCCCTAAGTCTGCTCAAGAAATAAAAATACCACCTGTCAAATAAAATGACTTATACATTCCCTGGTATGTACAGTATAAATCATTAGCTAACTCTGGCATGATACTCCATTTGCATACTAGATTTTTAACCCTTTTTTTCCCCTTCCACAAAAAGAATTTACACCACTCTTTACTAGACTGGTTTTTTCCCCTCAAAAATTCCCCAGCACAGCATCAGTCTCTTTCCTCAGGTCTCAGGAATAAAGACTTCCTCCAACTTATCTATTCCCCCAAACATAACCTCGACAAATAACTGCCATGTGTTCTGTGTGATGAAGCTGCCCTAACGAAGAGAGAAATCATGGACACTTCTACCAACGGTTTCCTTCTCCAACAACGACCACGCACATTCCTGATTCCGGGCCTTCCCTCTGCTGTTCCAGCTCCAGGTCTCCACCAGTGGCTACCCAGCTCGGGCTGTGTTTGACCCACAAGGGCCTAGATGGTAGGTCATGTTCCATCATTATCCGTATCCAACCTTTAAAAAAGAGAAAAAGGATTCTCTCAATTTGTAGTTTACAGTATAAACACTGAAATTATTAAATTATACACATACTTGTATACATATTTATAAATCTAAAAATAAATACAGAGATTTAATCTCAGAGTTCCCACTGTGGCTCAGCAGGTTCAGGACCCGACATTGTCTCTGAGAGGATGCACGTTTGATCCCTGGCCCTTGCCCAGTGGACGCTGCCCAAGTGGCTGCTGCATAGGTCACAGACGTGGCTCAGATCCAGTGTGGCTGTGGCTGTGGCACAGGCCACAGCTGCAGCTCCAATTCAACCCCTAGCCCAGAAACTTCCATACACTGCAGGTGCAGCTGTTAAAAAAAAACAAGTTTTAATCTCGAGTAAGTTTTCAGGCTTCAGTTTTATTCCGAGCACTCTCTTTCCCTCAGATTACTAAGGGCTAAATCCTGGCAATTAGTGACAACTGAGTACTCATTATACTTACTGAAGGTAGAATCTTTTTGAAGCCAGTTCTTATCTGCCTTTACAGAAATTTATTGAAATTAAAAATTCAATCAGTAAATTCAACAAATATCTATTGAACATGTACTGTTTAACAGTCCCTGGAAGTTTAAGGACAGATAAGGAACAGTTTTCACCCTCCGGTTTATAGGCTGATGGGGGAGAAGGCACCAGAACTACATACAATTTAAATCAGATTGGGATAAGTACCACAGTATTAAAAAAAAAAAAAAAAAGCCACGGAAACATAGGTTGTACCTGGGAAGAATGGAAGATTTCAAAAAGTTCTCTTGATAAAAAGATAATGCTTCAGGAGTTTCGCCTGTGTCACTACAGGATAGATGGTGTCTTGGGAGCACTGGGTTGGACGTTCTGTCTCCGGCCTGGTACAGTGGCTTAAGGATCTGGCAGTGCCGCAGCTGTAGCTTAGGTCACAACTATGGCTTGGATCTGATCCCTGGCCCAGGAACTCTTTGCCACAAGGCGACCAAAAAAAGAAGAAAAAAAGGATGATGTTTCATCTGGACTGGAACTGGGTGGGGTGGGGGGGGAGTAGAAATACAAGCCTGGGGAAAAGAGTTAAGGAGGTTGCAGTGTGGACGTAGTATCAGATATATGAGGGCATACTGGGAGACGAGGCTGAAGTTTGACGAAGATAATCATACTAGCTAATATTTATTCAGTATTTCTTATGTGCCAAGTCCTATTTAAATCACATTACTGATATTTACTTCTTTGATCCTCACAACTACTCATTCCTATGACGAATGTATTGTTATTCCCATTTTAGAGATGATAAAACTGAGGTATAGAATAGTTAAGTAGTCCCCTCATGGCCACACAGACACAGCTAACAGTTACACGGCCAGGATCTTGAAATCCATAAATAAAAAAGAAAAACAAATTCTTTATCACCCCTAACTATACTCACTATAAGAGCAGTTACCAGGTACCCTAACGACCTCCTTTCCTGCTCATCCCTAGGCCATCCTCCAAGGCCTGCCTAGTTCAAATGCTTCCTTCTGCGAAGCCTGTCTTGACTCTCCCCCATGCTTCGTAGCACTTCATCTCTCTCAGTCTTATGGCAAACAGCTGATGAACCAAATCTCAATATTTTCTTCCTAGCATGACAGATTTCATGTGCATCATTCCTTGTTTTTTAAATTCTCCTTTATATGTTGTTCTCCACTCTCTTAGGACACCCCCGCGGCACAAAGTGGAGCACTACAGTTAGGCAGCACTTACTCTTTTCAAGGCACTGTGCCGCGTGTTTTACAGGAATTCTCCCACAAAAATCCTCTCAGCAACCCAATCCAGGCAGTCAATAGCTATTTTTAGCCCCTTCGGGACGGATAAAGCACCACGTGCAACTTTAACGCCGTAAACAAGACAAGCCGCTCACAGTCTGCGGAGTACCCGCAGGACAGAGCTGAGGAAAACCGAGCCTCAGAGAAGTCCTTCACCCTGAATCACGCAGCAAAAAAGTGGCGGAGTCTGAATTCAAACTCAGCTCTTGGGACTGGATATTCCCAACCCAGTGCACATAACCACTCGGTTCTAAATCAGGCGCCTGATAAAACACTTAAGGAAAACTTTTAGGAAACTCCTGCGATGAAAACCATCCCAAGGACAATGAAGATTTCCATTCCATCTCCTTCTGTGAGAGGAAAGCAGGAAACGAGCCAAAGTGCAGGTGGAGGAAGCTGAGGTGAAGCTGAAGGAAACAGGCCTGCAGAAACGTGAGGCTGTACTGCCCACAGCGGGCGGCGGATCACGGGAGACCCTAGGTCTAAGGCAGGGCCCAAGGGGGCCGCAGCTGCCCGGGCCACAGCCGCGGGCCGGACACGCGCCCTGCCCCAAAGACCACGTGGCAGCGGCGCTGCGCAGCCGACCCCAGTCCTCGCCTCAAGCGGGATGGGTTTTAGGGCCACGACTGCCCAAAATACAGACCAGGTGCTGAGACGCCTGGAGGCAGGTGTATTTCCCTACAGTTTCTTAGCCCTACAGCAAACCAGCTGACTTAACACCAAGTTCACCACATTAAAGCGGCGGAGAGCACTTCTAAACTCCAAGTCCCGGCCCAAGGGCGCCGGCGACCGCGAAGTCGGCGGCCTAGGCCGCGCGCGCCATTCCAGCAGCCCGAGCTGCCGCCCGCCAGGCCCCGCCCCCGCCACGGACCGCCCCTCCAGGCCCCGCCCCTCCAGTTGGCCCAGCAACCCGTGCGCGGGAGCTGCAGCCCGGACACAGGAGGCGTGTTCCGCGCTGGCCGGGCTCCACCGCCCCTAGCCACGCCCCTCGCCCCCACTCCGCCAATGGCCTGCTGCGCCGACGGAGGGCGCTGCGGTTCCATCCCTCCCTCCCCAACCTTGCGCTGGGCGCATGCGCTTTGAGAGGCTGGCCTGGTGAGGGCTCCCGAGCCTTCGGGCGGAAATGGAGGGGTTCCGCGAGCAGCCCCTCGCTGCTGACATTGCGCCCGCCGGAGAGCGAGTTGGGCGGAGCCGGGAGGGGTGGCCGCCGGGGAGGGATCGAGGCCCTGGGTCCGACCCCGAGCTGGAGCGGGTTCTCGGCGGCCCGCCCACCCGCCGGTGTTTGTGTGTCTGTGCCCACGCAGGGGGACATGGAGAGCTGTTTGGTGGCCGCGGCGCTGAACGGGGTGGACCGACGTTCCCTGCAGCGCTCGGCTAGGCTGGCTCAGGAAGTGCTGGAGCGAGCCAGAAGGAGGGCCGTGGACTGGCATTCGGTGGAGCTTCCCAGAGGCAGCGTGGGGGTTATTTCGCGGGAGCTGCCCTGCTGGGAAAGAGGGCCGGCAGGCGTCCCCCAGCGCCTCCTCCCAGGAGAGGTGAGGGCTCCTGCGCTGGGGGACCAACCCATTCGTTCGCTCTGCTGAGATCCAGGGCACGCCACACAGAAGCCCCCGAGGGAGCCTGTCCTTGGCGGACGGGACAGTGAGCCGAGAAGCCTTTTGAAGACTCTTGACGTTTGACAGATTCCCACTGGGTAGCTTGAGGATACTGCTAGATACCGCTAGTGCTCAGCCCTGAATGGTTACTTTTTAAAACAATTCTTACAGGCTACCCTCTGATATTAGACAGAGCTTTGTCCTGGAAAATTGCATGTCTATGTATTCCTTTTAGAGTTGAACTGCTTTCTCAGTAATGTATTTCTTACTGACAAAGTTGCAGGGGTCTTTCAAAAAATAAGAAGGAAGCTGTTGCCCAAATGACTACATCCTCCAGCAGGGATAGCAGCCCTCACCTGTGACTTGTCCTTTATTCAAATAGAGAGAAGAAAGACTCAGAACCCTCAGTGCTTCCTTCAGAACAATGGCAGAATTCATGGACTACACGTCAAGCCAGTGTGGGGTAAGTTGGTGTAAGCCAAAGCCGTGCCCCTGCTCTGCCTGCTGATGGGTCACAAAGCAGATGGTTTTGGAAATAAGGGAGAATCTGGAGACTACCTGTTGACCCTGCCCTCCTTGGTGGGCAGGTTATAATCAGCCAAGGATTTAAACCAGGTCGTAAACCAGGTTAGAATTCACTCAACAAATAATGAAGGCCTGACTCTAGGTGTTAGGAGGGTACAGCAATGACCAAGCCAGAAAAAGTCTCTGCCCTCCCTGTTGTTTTCAGACTATGAGGGGTGGGAGGGAGCTCGCTTGCTCAATTCCAAAACAAGTTCGAATATTAGGGGTTTTTAAAACTTTGAACTGCACTAAAGTTTTTGGTTTTTGTTTGCTTTTTAGATCATTAGGATCGCTCTAAATTGGAAGTGAGCCTCTCTATTTTCCCTCCATTAGCTCTTAACCTCTGTTCCAGGTCCCTGGTGATGTAGTTTTTAAGTATGTCCCTCTGGGTTCTTATCACTTGCTGGCCACAAAGGTGGTTACGGCACAGCTACAGTGCCCTCATCAGAGGCAGTGGCTTCATGACAGCAGCAGCTCCCCCGCCAGGAATCACGCCCATACTCTGCCACTTACTGGCTATAAGGCCTTAGGCCAGTTAGTCTCTCTCAGCCTGAGTTTCCCCAGGGTAAAATGAGCTCATCTCAAGCCCTTTCCGGCCCTTATAATCTGTTGCTTCGGTTTCCACTGAGAGCTAAACACCAGAAAATTGTCATAAACTATACCCCAAAGAACTTATGTGAGATTTTTTTTTTGTTCCATTCATTGAAGTGGGGGAAGAAAGGTTTTAAAGACCATCTTCTCAAAACCACACACCAAGATCATCCTTATGTACCTCAGAGTACTCCAGAACTGAAAGCTAGCCGGCCAGCATTCAAGAAGACCACCTGCAATAGAAGGCTTCTCTGTCTCATAGGAATTGTAACAGACACCGCCGTCTCTTCCAGCCTCAGCCTTTCATGATTATGTGGTTGTAAGGATGCTGGTCTGTACGGCAGAAGGAAGAGAATACTTGGTTTCTGTCCTCCCTCTCAATTTCATAATGAATATTAAGATTCAAAAAAGTCTCATATTTCTACATCTTTTATAAAATCCTTGTGACTGCAAGAATAGGATTCCAACCAGTGAGGTACAGTTCAGAGAGTATTTTTGTGTTCTTATTCGTATAAGAACATACATGGTTCTTAGAAATGGTTTATAGAAAAACCCATAACTTTGGCTCTACTCTAAAGTGATCAAGTTCAACATTTTGGTTCATGGTTCAGTAAAAGGAATAATATTTGTCTTTGATTTGAGGTTTTGCAAATTGGTGTTCTTCATCTTGGTTTTCAGTTCAAGTCTCCATTAAGGAACGGAGCCTCAGAACCCCGTGGCTTTCGAGAGATGGCTTTAAGAACAGAGTTCTGAGTTTGCTCTCAGAATTTTGAAGCAGCCTCTAAATCACGTCATTAGATTCATGTCCTGACCTGCCTCCTCCAGCCTTTCATTCTTTTCATCTCTTGCCTTAAACATTGTCCCGACCCTTTGTTCAAAAAAGGCTTACGATGTCCTCATCATTAGTCATAATCAAGGGCAAGTCGAAGGTTAGCTTTGAGGGGGAGGAGGAAGTATATAAGAAAAAAAAACTGCTTTTTGATCCTTTGGCTTATTCTGCTTAAATCAGAGCCTTGTCACTCCTCCTCCACATGGGGAGGATGATTGCATGGCTCCTGGGTCTGTGTTGCGCTTCCTGTGTATTTCTAAACCTCAGGGAGATGCATGTCTCTGACACGCGTCTACGTAAGCAGGGACCTGGCCGTCAGGACTTGTCATGAGAGGAGATGAAGGGCGTGTGTCGCCGACGCCGACCGGGGTGAAGCTATGGGCACTGTTTAACCCGGCAGGCAGCACGGTCCTGCCCAGCCTGAGTCGACAGAGTGCTTGCCCTCCAGAGGCAGCAGATGGAAGCAGAGCAGTGCCACGTGCAGTCCTGCTCTGCGGCCACTTTGCACAGGCCCAGATGGTCAGTGACTTCACTTTGGGGAGCTCCCCGGAGGGCAGGCCACTTCCCTTTGCTCTCTTGCCTCTGTCCTCAATGCTGCTCTGCCCAGGTAGCACGGAATTTTTTGAAACCTTGACTGGACTGTTTGGTTACCCAGCATCTTTCACATACTTCCCCAGAAATATTACTCATCGGTGCGGGAAGAAGGAGGGTCAGCCCACGTCTCTCGTTACCACAGAGCAAAGTCGGAGCTGCGCCTGTGCTCGGACGCAGGGCGTGGTCAGGTACGTGTCCTCGGCTGTGCTGTGTCTTCTGCCCCCTGGGTGGGAAGCCCCGCGTTCGCGGCTCCTGCGGCCCTCTGTTACTGGACGGCAGCGGCGTGACAGTGCTTAAAGGAGGGCCCAGGCCGGGAGGACTTACGGCGATGAAATGGGAGTCTGTCCAAAGGAGCAGACTGATGCAGCCGGAGGAGCCTCAGTCCTAGGCAGACCTAAAAGAAAGGCTCTTTAAATGCCCTCTTCCACCTCTAGGGATACGAAAGAAATATCTTCTTTTTTTTAACCGCTGCACCTGTGCCATAGGGAAGATTCCCAGGCTAGGGGTCGAATCAGAGCTGTAGCTGCCTGCCCGCACCACGGCCACAGCAACGTAGGACCCGAGCCACAGCTGTGACCTACACTGCGATTTGCAACAGTGCCGGATCGTTAACCTGCTGGGCGAGGCCAGGGATCACATCCACATCCTTGTGGATACTACTGGGGTTCTTAACCCACTGAGCCACAACGGGAGCTCCTGAAAGAGATTTTTAATGATAACATATTTTACTTTAAGGTGGTGATAAGTATTAGGTCTTTGGTAATTTTAAAAAAAGGAAGTGCAAGGAGGGGTCTTTTAACAAATCGCTTCTCCTAAGGATAAGAGCCACAGGCTTTTCTGCACAAATTCCCTGTCTTCTACTCCTTGTCCCCGGGGAAGGCCAAAGGCTCTGCTTGTTGCGTTCACTCAGCAGAAGTCCTTTGTTATTGTGTTGAGGAGAGTGGGTTTTTTTTTCCATCTTTCTTTTTCTTTGTAAAAGCCCCTGATTGTACTCAAAGAAGCAAACCACGGGCTGGGTTCCTGACCTTTCTGGCCTGTGGCCACAGGGCCCTGAGTGAGGGCTGGCTGCACTGGCGCCTCCAGTGTCTCTGCCTGGGGGAGGACGGGCAGTGCCAGAGCCCCGAGCCCAGGCTCCCTTTTCTGGCCTGGCTGAGGGCCCTTATAAGTGCGCCCGACCCTAAGAGGGTTATGCGGGGCAGGAGTCACTTGCACCCCTCCCACTCCTTCCTGTGAGATGGAAGCTGGTGCCTGGAAGGGGAACAGCCTTGCTCTGTCCAAAAGGGACCTGCCTTCTGAGAGCCTGGCAAGCGTCAGTCACTTTTGCATGTGGAATCTTCCCTGCAGTCTAGTCCCCCCGGGTCACAGACGAGCAAACCAAGGCCTGGAGAAATCAATCACCGTCTCGGTGCATGGCAGAGACAGGATTCAAACTCAGTTCTCTCTGACTCCAAAGCCCATGTAGGATCAAAGGAAATCGCACACTTCACGGAGTTCACGGAAAACGCCTTGGGAGCTTAGGTGACAACTTGGAAGACACGGACGGAACAACTGTTGGTTCCTAATTAAGTGGGAAGAAATTTCTCTCTACCATCCAGGAGTCCAGGTTCGGGCCCTGATCAATGTCGTACCTCTCTCTGCAGAGAAAACACGCCTCCCTTGGTGACAGAGGCATCCGGCAGGCATCAGACTGTGCGCTAGAGGCGTCCCGGCCTGTGAGTACAGAACAGCCGGGGGCCTGGGCGCCCCCGTACTGCAATTCCATAAACCCTGGTCCTTGCAGGGTTCTTGGTACTGGCTCTAGTATTTTAAGCTGAGGTGCGGTTGCCCTTTGGGGAAACTGCACAGCATTTCAGTTCAGTGTAAAATGATGTTTTCTCTGCATCATTCCTTCACTTGAATACTCTTTGTGCCTGGAACTCACAGGCATGGCTGGAAAGAATGCCAGGTATTCGTAGCTCAGTTCCTCCAGCTCAGTGGGGCCAGCACTGGGTCTTGCCAGAATTCCGCCATCTGTTCGAGCAGCAGGAGGGCCCCGACCCGCCTGCTTACGAAGTGAACACCATTGCTGAAATTCTGAAACGACACATTGGGGTGGATCAAGTTCCAGAACATTTGGAGGGATCTGTTCCCGTTTTCCACAAACGTTTTTCTGTAAAAACATGAGTGATTAGTGTTTCATTTTTAGAAGAAAGTTCTCATTAGTTCATGAACCCGGGGGACCTTTTGGGACATGGAAGGGCTGAATTCCGACCATGTTGCTGCAGTATTTTGCTTTATTTGTGTCTACATGTAACGTGGTACTAGGCAGGGTCCAGATATCCTGGAGGTAGTGCTTCTCGGCCTTTTGGCCAAGATCAAGTGCAGAATGTACTAGAGTTACTAGCAACTAAGAACACTCTGCTTCTAGGACAAGCATCAGTCGATAGGCAGACGCCTCCAGCACTTGCTGGATTTGGTGATGCCAGTCTTCCTGGTGTTCACGGTGTTGGAATCACAGATGCCAATCTTGCCCCTTTTATGCAGCAAATGAAGCATCCTTGGCCTGTGGCAATCCTGACGTAGCTGTATTTTCTGCAACCTACTTTTTAAAAATACTGTATTCAAGTATAGTTAATTTATAGTATTGTGTTACTGAAACCTATTTTGTTTACGTAGTTGATGACTAATTAGTAGTTGTGGCATTGTCTCACACATTGACGTCAGTTAAATGATTTGGAGTTCCCCATCGTGGCTCAGCGGAAACAAATCTGACTAGCATCCATGAGGTTATGGGTTCAATCCCTGGCCTCACTCAGTGGGTTAAGGCGTTGCCGTGACCTATGGTGTAGGTCGCAGACACGGCTCAGATCGTGCGTTGCTGTGGCTGTGGTGCAGGCCGGCAGCTGCAGCTCCGATTCGACCCCTACCCTGGGAATCCCCATACCACGAAGGTGAGGCCCTAAAAAGACAAAAGAAGACAAAAAACCAGGTCACCAGGTGGAAACGCCCTGACGGCACTGGGATCTAAAATCTCTAAACTGCTCACACGCCTGCGTTTCCTTCCAGGCCGAGCCCGTCTCTAAGGACCTCTACATAGAGGTGTACCCGGGGACCTACGCCGTTACTGTGGGTGCAGACGACCGGAGCAGGAGGACGCACGTGGTAGCCGTCGACTCAGGACAGAGCGTGGACTTGGTCTTCGCTGTGTGACGTCGACCATCACCCTTTTGAAGAATAAAGCTGTCACACGTTCTCTCAACATCGACCCGTGAATCCCCCTTTGGGCCGGCCCTCCCGAGAGCTGGGGTTGATCTCTCGCAGTGCCTGTCTTAACCTGAAAGTCCCCTCACCCTCTTTTGCCTGAAACAGTTTTTACTGCTTGCTTTCCAAGTAAAGCCTAATTACGATAATAAAGGGAGAGAATGGAAGTTAAGAGAATTCCTTTTTATGGGCATTAAGAAGTGAAACAAAACATCACTCATGTAAGAAAAGAGAGCAGAGAGGCTGGGACATGTTTGCCCAAAGCCAGCCACGTTCTGTGGCTCCCACGGGAGGGGCACCCTGAGCAGGTGGCACCAGGCCCCTGGCAGGGAGCCCTGGTGGGGCCGCCTCACTGCTGCGCCCCTCGGGACAGGCACCTTCCCGCCACCCACCTGCAGGGACTTCTTCTCGGGGTGCGATGCTGCTGTCTGCTGTGCTGTCATCCCAGCTGGCGCGGCACTGTTTGCACGGAGAAGGCCGTCAGCCCCCACTGCTCTCAGCTTCTTGTAAGAGAAAAAAGTCCCGAGAGTCACATGCTGACAAAAATCTTAAGGACCAAAAATCACTGACTAGGAGTTCCCGCTGTTTCCAGCCCTGGTGCTTGGTCTCCCTGGCTGGTATGGCTCGCGGCACTGGCACGGCCCGTGCCCGGCTTGCTCCATGATCTGCGCAGGGTCAGGGCCCAGCAGAGGGCAAGCCCACTGATTCTCACGGTTCTGCTCCAGGAAATACCCTTTGGCTGGAGCAGTACCAACAATCCAGTACCCAAAGGAAAGCCAGGCCCAGGACCCGAGGCTGCGGTATTTCTCTTTATAGCAAATCACTATAAAGGAATTTGGGAGCAGACCTGCTGAGATTTGGTGGCGGGGAGAGGGACTGAACTCAGGGTGGCGTGGGTGGCTGGGCAGTGGCTTGGGGCCAGGGAGACTGGTCTGGACTTAATGGGGTTTGGAACGTCTGGCTAGGGTGCCACAGCACAGGCTGCAGCCGTGGAAATGCCACATGCCCACCGTGGCCCTCTGGCTCCCCCCAGAATCCTCCCTGCCGGACGATGTGGCTTTTCTTTCTCCGGTCTGTGCTGAGGCAGAAGGTGACGGAAGCTACAGAGAATTTAGCCTGAAATCTCTGGATTTGGCACCATTTTCTTTATATCACCACTCGCTGGAGCGCTTACCCGGTGGAAAGCGGCTTCCGAGCAGCTTCGGCCAAGACAAGAAGAGCGGCCAGAGCCACAGGCCCCACCTTCATGTTTCCTGTACAAAGTGTCGTCCCGGGTGGGGAGGCGCTCAGCCGGGCAGCGCTGGATTTGTGTCCCTCTAGTTACTTCTTTGCAGAGCTGGGGAGGGATTCCAGCCCCGGAAAGCCAGGAGTTCCCTGGTGGCCTAGCAGGTGAGGGATCCCACGTTGTCACTGCTCTGGCACGGGTTTGGTCTCTGGTCCAGGAACTTCTTTTTTCTTTTCCTTTTTTTCTTTTTTTTTTTGGTCTTTTTAGGGCCTCGCCTGCAGCATATGGAGGTTCCCAGGCTAGGGGTTGAATCGGAGCTGTAGCCAGTGGCCTACACCACAGCCACAGCAACACCAGGTCTTTAACCCACTGAGCGAGGCCAGGGGTTGAACCTTTGTCCTCATGGATACTAGTCGGGTTTGTTACCACTGAGCCATGACAGAACTTGCGCAGGCTGCAGGTAGAGGGTTTGGGGACGGCTGCAGACTGCCAGCGACAATGACACTGCCTCCCTCTCAGTTGTGAGCAGCACGAGGCGGCACCTGCTTCTTCCTCCCTGACTTCCTAAGAGGCCAGTCTGGAGACTAAGTTCTAAGGACCAAGGTTTTAAAGGCCAGTTTCTGAGCTTCTCGGGGCACCGAAGATGCTAATCAACCCCCGCAGGCATTCTGACTGCACAGCCAGAGGAAGGCCGAAGCCCCACAGGAGGAGAGAGGGAGGGGCCAAAGAGGACAGTGGCAGAGGGTCCTGTCAGCACAGACTGGGGAAGAAGGAAGAGATGCTTCTTGAACAGGGACGCAAACCTCAGCACGAGGGTCGGCCCGTCCTTTCCTGTTGGGCTTCCTTGAGTAAAACGAAACCTGCCACTTCCCTCCGATCACAGCCCCCCTTCGACAGGACACAGTCCCAAGGGTCACTTCTAATTCCAGCACAGTGGACACGTGCATCAGGTCAGACAGACAGACAGACAGACATACGCGCGCGAGAAGGGAGGCCTGAGCCCTGCCTTAGACGAAGTCTGCCTGGCTTCCCAGGAGGCGGCTCGAGCCGTTGTTCCTCCAGTACCTCCACTCGGGCTGGCAGAGGCCACCCTGCCTGCTTGGGATCCGTGTGGGCCGTGCCACCGCTGGCAGCCTCTGCGGGAGGCCGTCCGCAGCTCACTCTGCAAATCATGTCCAGAAGCAGAGGCGGCAGAGCTGCCCCCGGAGCCGTCGCCGACACTCCTTCTCCTTAGGGTCCTCTCAGCGCAAACGCTGTGCTGTGGGCTTCGGCTCCGCCATTGATGTTCGCCGGCCGTGACTGCTGAGGTCCTGGTTAGAGGCCACCAGGTGGGTCCGGCCAGGGGGCAGAAGCCGGCAGCAGGCATGAGGGTGGCAGGACAGGTCCAGAGGAAGTCCGCTGGTGACCCAGCCAGTGACGCACCCCCTGCCCCCCAGACAGCAGCAAGGGGCCAGAGGAGGGGCCTGGGGTGCTCCCTGCAGAAGGGCTGGTGTAGCCTGTCCATGGCCTTCTTCCTGACGGCGGGGCACCCACCCAACTCTCCCAGAGGCATGGGGGCTGTCTTACACTTCCAGAGGTGAACACTAATTCCTTCTTTTGATGCTGCACATCAGAAAAGGGCAATACTCCTTAAACTGCCTGTCTCTGTCTTGAGATAAGCGTTCTCCTTTTCCCAGAAGCCAAACCTCAGCACAGCCCCGCTGCCCGCTGCGGCCTCGTGCCCACCTCTCCCTGGAGGCCGGCCAGGGCCACTCTGCGCCCGCTGTCTGCCCACCAGCCCTCCCTGTGCCCCCACATCTCGGTTTTCATATCAACACCGAAACGCACCCTCGGCGGGCGGGGGGAAGGAGAAGCCTTCTGTCATTCCCTGAACTGCAGGGATGCTCCAGGCCGGCCCCGCATCAGGGGACTGTCCCAGGCCCTGGACAACCTGATGGGGAGGGGTCGTGAGTACTGGTGTGACCCCAGGGTGACCTGACCGCACTGTGGGGTGGCCGGCCAACCCAGACAGAGGAGCCCTGGGCTATTTCGTCCTGATACAGCACATCTTATAACCTGAAAGATGCGATCTGATCCGTGGTTCTGTGGCCCCTCAGGCTGAAGCTGCAGGTGACAAGGAAAGGCTCGCTTGGGCCTCCGAGCCCCTGAGCGGCACGGACACCCTGTGATCTCGCCTCGGCCTGGGCACCAGCCCGGCTCCCGGGCACTGGGCGGCAGAGCAGCTTTCCTGACCTCCCTGGGGGTCACGGGAACGGTGCCCGGGCCACAGCACTGCCGGTCTGACCCCCAGAGTGCCAGTACCTTGTCCCCACGTCACAGCAAGTACTCACGGATGGCCAGAACTGAATGGTGTCTTTTTCTAAGACCAAGCTCTGCCTCTGGGCAGGCAGCTCTGAGCCTATGACAGGGGGAGGCTCGGATCCCACCAGCAGGAGTCCTGCCTCTCCTGCTGTGGGAAAGGAAATGTTCAGATTAAGATCTGGCACTAGAGGAACTACGGCGCCTGTGGTTCCCTAAGCCAGGGAGCCAGGTCCAGGGTCTCCCTTCCACGTGGTGCAGGCCGCAAGCCGAGGGGCAGGGCAGGCGCTGCTGGGAGCCAGCCGGGCACAGACGGGCTGTGGTGGGGGGGGCTCTCCCTGTCCTTTTGCCCACGGCAACTTAGTGACCACTTCCCGCCTTTCCTGTCCCAGGCCCAATAAGCTAATTAAAAGAACACGCTGCCTTGTCACATGAAAAGATGCTCACTATTGCTAATTATTAGAGAAATGTAAATGAAAACTGCTATGAGGTACCACTTTACACCAACCAGAATGACATCATCAAAAAGTCTACAAACAGTAAGTCCTGGAGAGGGTGTGGAGTAAAGGGAACCCTCCTACACCACTGGTGGGAATGTAAATTGGTAAGACAGCTATGGAAAACAGTATGGAGGTTCCTCAAAAAGCTAAAAACAAAACCACCATATGATCCAATAATCCCCCTCCTAGGCATATATCCAGACAAAACTATAATTCAAGAAGTATACATACAGCCTTATGTTCATAAGAGCACTATTCACAATAGCCAAGACATGGAAACAACCTAAATGTCCATCAATAGAGGAACAGATTATGAAGATGTGGTACATATACACAATGGACCATTACTCGGCCATGAAAAAGGATGAAATAATGCCTTCTGCAGCAACATGGATGCAGCCAGAGATCCTCGTACTAAGTGACATAGGTCAGAAAGAGAAAGACAAATGCCATATGATATTGCTTGTAATGTAGAATCTAAGAGATGGCACCAATGAACCTGTCTACAAAACAGAGATAGACTCATGGATACAGAGGACAGACCTGAGGCTGCCAAGGGAGAAGCAGGAGTAGGACAGCCTGGGAGTCTGGGGTTAGTGGACACGAGCTATTGCATTTGGAGTGGACAAGAAATGAGGTCCTACTGAACAGCACAGGGAATTACTCTATCCAGTCTCTTGGGATAGACAGCAATGGAAGATGTGTGCGCGTGCGCGCGCGTGTGTGTGTGTGTATCTGGGTCACTGTGCTGTACAGCAGAAATTGGCATAACATTGTAAATCAACTACACTTTAATTAAAAAAAACTTAAAAAAAAGAACAAGCTCTCCCAAGACCTCAGTATGATTCTGAAGAGATAAAGTCTGGTTATAAATTAACTTTTATCAAATCACTAGACAGAACCTATATTTGAGCAAAAACTCCACTGATATTTCCTTTGAAATCACATATTAGTTACTTGAAAGTGACAAATGACTTTTGATTGGAAATCCCACAGTTGATATTTTTTTTAGATTTCATACTAGTTTTCCCTCCACGGAACCACACTCACAAAGTCTGATTCTGAAAAGAAGAGAAAAATCCCAAAGAAGCAAAAGCCGCCACCGAAGAAAAGCCCAGGTTCGGCCCCAACACTCAGGCACCCAGCTCCTCCTCACAGGGACACAGGAGGGCACGGGACACACACGCTGTCTTCCTCTTTCCCTCATGCTGGCCTGTAACTCAACACGCTGAATTTTCCTAAACAAGCTGTGCACTTTCTTAACTGTTAGGGGGTTGAACTGTGTCCTCGCAGAATTAATATGCTGATGACCTAGCCTGCAGTACCTCGGCTGTGAACTTTTTGGGGAACAGGGTCCCTGAAGATGAGTTAAGACCGAGTGGGTGGGACCCTAACCCAATGATCGATGTCCTTAAAAGAAGGGGAAATTTGAACACAGACGGGCACCGAGCGAGAACAGCACGTGATGCTGAGGACAGAGACTGGGGGTGCTTCTATCAGCCAAAGGGCACTGGGCACTGCCAGCAAACCCCAGCAGTCAGCAAGGACGCGTGGAATCCACCCCCCTCGCAGCCCTCAGAAGCGCCAACCTGCCAACACGCGGACTCGCGGCCTCCAGAACTGAGAGACAACCAGGGCCTGCTGTTTAAGCCGCTCAGTTTGCGCCACTTTGTTACACAGCCCTAGCAAATTAATGACATTAACTTAATTAATCTGACATTCCATTTTCATTTCTAAAACCTGGCCATGGAAGATCTATGCCAATCCGAGACTCTGAACTGCTGGGCGCCTACGGCTGAGACCTGCCAGGTGTGACAGGGCCACCCAGCGGAGCACGTGGGAGACGCGGGAGCAGCCTTTATCTGAGCCCTGTAACAAAAGCCATCCGGATCCCTTCTTGCCCAGACGCACGTGTCAGCAGCATCTCCAACTCTCCCCACCAGCCGGGCCCCTGCCATGCCGGGCCCACAGGACGGAGACATGGGTACAAAAGGCACATCTGGGAAAAGCAGACGGGACTGGGGGGAGAGAAGGGCAAGCCCTAAAACCAGCACGAACCACGTCTCACAGTTGTATCTGAGCAGTGCCGTGGCCTGCGCACGACAGACAAGGCGACACAGAGAGAAATGCATGTAAAAAGTGGCGCTCTGTGCCTTCCGCTAAGACAAGGTAAACTGTTGAAGGGGCAGAGGAGAGGCGGGTCCAGGCAGCCACGGTCTGGGGCCTGGGATTTGTTTCAAGGTCATCGGGATGTGATTAGCCTTGATATGCTCAGGTTCATAAGCGCTGGTGCTGAGACTAGACAGCAGGCCGGGAAAGAGTTCCAGGAAAGTCAGTCCTAAAGCGGCCTGCGGGATTCCCGGAGGCCTGGAGGTTTAGGCCAAAGGAGTGAAACAGCGAGGAGGCTGAGCACTGCAAGGTCAGACGGGAGGAGGAAGTGACCGAGCTAGGGCGGGGGAGGCACAGGGGAGCTGACCAAGAGGCTGCGGGACAGAAAAAAGGAGAAGCTAGTTCTGGGAAAGCGTGTGGACCGGACTGAGCTGGAGGGAGCCTTTGAGTCAGCGTCTGGATTCCTGAAAAGACTGTTTACTTTGTGGGCAGGCCAGGACACAGGGATGGTTGACCCGGCTTTGAAGGCGCTGGCGCACAGGTAAATCAAAAAAGGGGGCTGTAGGAGTTCCAGCTGTGGAACCTTTAATACGCTGGCATTGTCTCTGCGGTGGTACAGGTTCAATTCCCCCACCAGCGCAGTGGGTTAAGGATCGGTGTGGCTGCAGCTGTGGCACAGATTTGCTCAGATTTGATCCCTGGGAACTTCCGTATGCTGCCGCTGTGGCGGGAAAGAGAGAGAGGGGGAGGGAGGGGAAAAGAAAAGGCCACAGGGTTAGAGCCGGCATGTCTCTGACCTGGGCAAGCGGAACTGAGTTGCATGGACGCAAATGCCTCGGATTTGTACCACTTGCAGGGGCTTGCAGGCTGCAGTTCCTTTGGCATCTTGTAGCCACACTGTAGCCACAGCCAACTAAGGAGCCCGCTGACAAAAAGCCAGGACAACTGAGGGCTACTGAGGACACCTGACCAGGGATCTGGAGACCTCAGCTTAGCAGCCAGTGGCAGAAAGCCTGGTTTCTCCGGGGTGCAGGGCCAGTCTCTGAGTTGGTGGTAAAATGAGTAGACCTTTTACAGCCGGGCTGATGCCTGACTGGCTTCTCTCACACAGGGGGATGCGGACATCGCCCCTCAGCTGTAAGGCAGGTTGAAGCCGGGGCTGCCCCAGACGTGGCCTGGCGGACAGCGTGCACTGGAGTGAATACAATGCCCCGAGCAAGTCACAGCCCAAATCCCCAAAGCCTTCCCGAGAGCAGGGTCTCTCCCTCCTCCACGTCGAGCCGAGCCGAGAACAGAGAGGAGCAAGGAGGCCAGGGCACCCCACTCCCGCCAGAGGAGCGGACACCCATACCTGGCGAGGGCGCTGCGGGGCAAACGCCTGCGGCCCCGCGGCCACAGCTCAGAGCCGCAGCCGGCGGCCCAGCAGAGGGCGCCCCGGGGCCCAGCACCTCCCACCGCCGCTCGGGGGGTCGGGGGTGGGGGGGGCCTGAAAGAGCCAGCGCCGCGATCGGGCCAGGCCGGCCGTAAGTCCTCGGCAGCCCGCTGGCCGCGTGCCCTTCGCCTCCTGGCCTCCGTCGCCGCCGGGGCTGATCCATGGAAAGCACCTGGCGTGGGAGGGGCTCAGTCTGTTTGTTCTCGCCGTCCGCCTCCGCGCGTTGTAGGGACTCCCGGCGGTAAGACCCTCCATCCGTCCCTGCACAAGTCCTAATCTGACGCCACACTGCCCCCAGGCCCCAGCCACAGACCCCCCACCCCGGCCGCCTGCAGGGCCACCCAGACCCACTGGGAGGGGCACCCTGCAGCCCAGCCCAGCTCGCCCGGCGGCTCTGCTCCTGCCCTGGGGCCACAGTTCTCACCCCACGGGCACTTACCGCGGCCCCGAACTCCTCCTCAGCCTCGGCCCCTCAGAACAGTTGGGGCTCACTGCCCGGGCCCCACTGGTTGCCAAGCTGGTGGCCATGGATGCGAGCCCGCGAGGTCGCGGGGCGGTGTGTCCTCAACAGGTGCAGAGGGGCGACCCGGGTTTGGGGGCTTGGGCGGGTGTGGGGTAGGGGGATCGTCTCCGTCTTTCTCTTTGGGGAAAGGGGGAGGGGTGATGGAGAGAAAGGCCAGTATGGCCTCAATTCCCAAAAGCTCGGGCTTCCCCGCCGCTGGATCCCGGGAAAGTCTTGTGAGGAAGGCAGCTGACCCCACAGAGCCTCGGGGTGACTGATCTGCCTCCATCCAGTGCGTGGAGGCTGGAGGGGGGGGGGGGACCGCTGGCACAGACTCCAAAGATTTGTCTGCCGTTTAAGACAAAATAACCACGTGTGTCTGTAACAGGACTGCTGTGGAGCGGAGGTGTGGTGATCATGCGGGGGTGGCAGTGGACAGCGGTGGCCGAAGGAACAGCGTCCAGGTGCTGTTGTCACTTGAACACCCAGAGGCCTCGGACCGCCCGTGTGCATCAGCTGTGTGCGGACGCCCTGTTCAGGGGAGCACGCCGAAACAGTGATAGGGACCACTTGGAGTGTCCACCGCAGTCCTTCCCTGCCTTGCACCAGTTCCTGTTCCTGTTTGTGGGTCCCTGTGGGTAGGAGAGGCTGCCGCCCCTGGAGTGAGGTGGCCCCCAGCACGCCCCATGCTGTGGCCACCAGGGATGGTCAGGCTGAGCACGTTTGGTCCTCTCCACTCCAAGTGAACCTCAGGACTTCTGCTGGAAATTCTGGGCTATGTGGATTTTTCTCTCTCCTCCTCTACATGAATAAGAAAGCTTATAGTGGTGGGAGCTACTGACAGTCTTTTTGGGGGCGTTGAAGCTATTCCTACAGAGGCTAGACCTAAAGAAAACAGGATTTTGGTGGCGATGATGGGAATAGGATAATAACGGCCCCAAATATTTCCCTGATTGGAAGCTCTTTGCTGGGTGCTAGGAACGTGGAATGAAAAAGACTGGTCCCCATCTTCAAGGAGCTTACAGTCAAGATAGAGATGGGTGTGCAAAGTCAGGGAGCCAGTGATGGGAAGATGTCACAGAGAGGAGGCAGCGGAGGTGAATGTGACAGTGTGTTGGAAGTCCTGTCTGGCATTGGTGACAGAGGGGACTGGGAGTTAAGGAAGAAGGAGGAGCTGAAGCTCATCATGGGAGTAGAAACAGAGTGGTTTTGAAGGCAGACTGCAAGGCTGGGCATGGCTGTCCTCTCCTCGTTTTTTTGGCCTAGAGAACCTGGAGAATGGTGATGCTATGGGCAAAAAAAAAAAAAAAGTAATTTTACAAAATAATGGTGATTAAAACTTATCATGTGTCAGGCACTGTCGAGCCTCATAATAAACATACAGAGTAGTTGCTGTTACTCTTCTTCTCCTTCTGCGGGTGAAGGACTGAGGGGATACAGAGGGAGGCAGTGCACGCAGAGCGCCAAGGGACAGCGAGACGGAGGGACCTGCCCTGTGAGCCCTGAGCCCTGCGGCCAAGGAAACCTGCAGCAAGTGGAGGTCGGTGACTCTGACCCGACTTCAGATGACAACAAGGTCTATTAACTACTTTTGCTTCAGCTCCAAGGTACCCCTCCCCCCCAATATTAGGGGTAAGGCACAGATTTCTTGCCAACCCTGAATAATAAAAACCACCAGACTTTGACAAATCAAGGGGGGTTCGTTGTAACCGCTTAGCATGAAGTGTCTGCAGGGGGCATTACAGGCATTGAATAGTCATTAGTTATACCTTGCTTTTGTGAGAGTTTCTTTCTTTTTTTTTTTTTGCATTATAGCTGGTTTACAGAGTTCTGTCAAATTTTCCAACTGTACCGCGCGGTGACCCGGTTACATGTACATATATGGATTTGTCACATGTGATTAGACATAGTTCCCTGTACTATACAGCTGGATCTCCTTGCTTTCCCATCACCGAAGCACTAGTTAACCCCATTCGCTCCCACCCCCTCCCCTACCCCCTTGACAACCACATGTCTGTTCCCCAAGTTCGTGATTTTCTTGTCTGTTGAGAGGTTCATTTGTGCGGTATATTAGACTCTAGTTATAAGAGATATCATATGGCATCTTTCTTTCTCCTTCTGACTTGCTTCACTCAGTATGAGGGTTTCTAATTCCATCCATGTTGCTACGAATGACATTATTTTATCCTTTTTTATGGCTGAATAGTATTCCATCATGTATATATAGCACATCTTCCTAATCCAGTCATCTGTCGATGGACATTTGGGTTGTTTCCATGTCTTGGCTATCGTGAATAGTGCTGCAGTGAACACGCGTGTGCAAGTGTCTTTTTCATAGAAATTTTTGTTTGGATATATGCCCAAGAGCGGGATTGCTGGCTCATATGGTAGTTTTATGTATAATTTTCTAAGGTACCTCCATACTGTTTTCCATAGTGGTTGTACCAGCTTACATTCCCACCCACAGTGCAGGAGTGTTTCCTTTTTGTGAGAATTTCTTATAGCCGAGACTGACCAAGTGTGTGAGAAGGACAGGCGAGAAGTGTGGAGAATTCTAGGGACCCCTAAGGTTCTTGAAGGAAGCCACCAGAGCCCGAGAAGCATGTTCTCAATCTGCATAAGCTAATGTGTAGGATATCGAAACTCTGGTAAGAAATATCCTGCAATTTAGGCTGGACTGTAAGCTGTCCTTGTGGCTCAGAGGAAACGAATCTGACTAGCATCCATGAGGACACAGGTTCCATCCCTGGCCACCACTCAGTGGGTTAAGGATCCAGCGTTGCTGTGGCTGTGGCATAGGCCGGTGGCTACAGCTCCGATTTGAACCCTAGCCTGGGAACCTCCATATGCCGCAGGTGCAGCCATAAAAAGCCAAAAAATAAAAATAAAAAAAAAAGAGAGAGAGAGAGAGAGAGAGAGAAATATCCTGCATAGGTTATAGCATTTCACTACGATCTCCCCAACAGGATTTACATTAGGAAAACTATTGAATGATGTCAGGGACCACATTATGTGAAATTACTTGTGTCTGTCTGGAAACACAGAATCAGATAATTCTAAAAATGGGGTCGGTGTGGCGGCCGGTGGCTGCCATGACGGGGGGACGTTTCCTGGGGTTATTCTTGGTCTCCGCGTCCTCGGGGTACAGAAGGGACTGCAGGTAATTAATGTACTTGATGGCGGCTCTGAGGGTCTCCACCTTGCTGAGCCGTTTCTCCAGGTACCCCTCCGGCAGGTGGTGTCGGAGCTGGGCGTAGCCCTCATTGACACACTTGACCCGCTGCCTTTCCCGCTCATTCCTCTTGCGGATGAAGGCCGGCCCGTAGGCATAGTCACACCTGCTGTAATCCACATACGGCAGCGAGAAGGAGAAGGTGCAGGGTTCGCTGCAGTTTTCCAAGATCAGGGAGTCGCCAGGAAGAGGCAGCAGCGGCAGGTGCTCAGAGTAAGGGGCTGGCGCGGGGCCCTCAGAGCGCAGGTGGAACGCGAGCATGGGGTCCAGACAGAAGGACCTGGGCCGTGGCAAGTGGGCAGAATCGGTAAAGACAGGCGGTTTATCAGGGAGATGGAAGCAGATACCATTGTCCATCGTTTCCGCTTGAGCCTGTAACAGAACCCAGTTTATGAACTTGGCCAGATCAAAAGAGAACAGGTGTCATGGATGTTCTGCTTTGATGAACAGTTTCTGAGCTCATCCTGAAAACTAGATGGGGTTCCATGTTCTGTGGGAGGGGAGGGGAAGGTTTTGATGACACACGGAGACAGCCTGGAGTAATGCGGTCCTGTCACCCTTGTGAGAAGGTTACTCTCTTTCAAATCCCCCTCAGTCCTTCTGAACAAGGATTTTCTTTTGTCTGGCCGAGTGTGTCTCCCACACCACTCCAGGGCTTTCTCATTCTCCTCAGATGGGACCCTTCAGTAGGCGATAGTACCTAGCTGGAATCCAGTAATAGTTTACTGCTAATTTCTATTTATTTTGAATTATATTGGTCTCACATTTACAGTAGGGATACAAAGTCTCCTTTAAAAATAAATCTGCTTGAGTAAAAAATGTCAATTGATTTAAAGAAAAATAGGAAGTAAATAGCCGTACAGGCGGAACACTGATAAAATGAAGACTGAAGGTGTACGCAAATATTGACGTTTGCGAAACACTGAAACACCACACTATTCAAATACATGTTGGAGCAATTACAGGCTAGTTAAGGATCATGCAACCTCTCAGGCATAGCCTTTCTTTCTTTTTTTTTTTTTGGCTGCACCTACGGCATGCGGAAGTTCGCAGGCCAGGGCAAAACTGTGCCACAGCCGTGACCCAGGCAGCTGCGGTGACCACACCGAGCTGTAACCCACTGTGCCACAAGGGAGCTCCCAGCACAGCCTTCTTAAACGATTCCCATTATGCCAGGGGTGAAACTAAAAATGAAAATAAGAAAGTAATCATTTGCTCTTAAAAATTCACCGTAAGACTCCCTTCATGAGAAAGTCCCCTAACACGTTTAAAACATAGTCAATTTTCATATTTTACTTAGAATTTTGAATATATTGAGTAACGTGCCTTTGATGGGGGTTTTTGTCTTCATGGAAATGAAAGATGAAGGAGTGTGCACCCCAGGAAGCCCCACACCAACCCATCCCCTCTTCTCAATAGGTCTGCTCCAGCTCCCTGATTAATCTCCCATTACTTCAGGCCCTGGACCGTAGCACTGTGGTCACCACGCATTTCACAGGGACTGTAGTTCGGCCAGTTGACTGGGAGTCGGGAAAGCCCTGGAGGAAAAGAGCGCTTTCCTTTCAGTTGTTAACATTAGCGAGTCTCCGTCTTGGCTTTGCCTCTGCTTAGCTGTGTGTCCTCGGGTCGGTTTCTCACCCTCTCTGAGCTCTTGCTTCTTCCTTCGTCCAACTGAGATACTAGTTACTCTACAGGATGCTTATGAGGATTCAAAGACAAAAAAATTCATCACACACCAGGCATTAGTTCTTTCCTCTTTCCTTCTGTACATATGAATACTCTTGTACAGCATCTCTTTCGCAAACACACTTCCTAGAAAACCTGGCTTTTATTTTCTGTAATGCTGGAAAGTCAAACGTCGACCTGTCCAAAGCACATTTCTTGAGAGGTGAAGAAAATACCCAAAATGGAAAAGGAAAAGCAACATGCAATGTAATTGTGGCTTTCAGAAAAGGAAGAAAAATGGCTTTCTTTTCCCACAAAAAAGCAACCCTGCTGTTTATGGGCAAAATTGGATAACAGTGGCACTGGTTCCTCTGCCTGAGTACAGCGGAACTCTGCAGGCTGCACCGTGCAGTGCCAGCAGCAGTTTCTAATGCAAGTGCGATGAAGTGCACTGCAACCCTTGCAGAAAAAACCTACCCTCTCAGGTGTGGCTACTGAAAGGACAAATGACTGTGGAACCAGAAGGCGCAGTAGGGAGCGGGGTGGGTACTGCGAGTGGTGTGGAGGCTGTAATAAGTCGTGGTGAGACAGGCTGGAAAAGGAATAAATGCCAGGAGAAGCCCTTCCCAACAGAGGGTGGGAGAGTGAGATGCGTGCCACGGTCCAGTTAAAAATCAAAACAGAGGAACAGGAAATCAAAGATTCCAAATTACTGACCAAATGGCCTAAAATAACTAACATAAAGTGAAAATCTCTGGATTACAAGCCAAGATTCTGTCGAAAGGAAAAAGTTGCTGAGATCAAAAAGAAAAGTTAGGAAATTCCCAAGCCAAGAATTCTAGAGGGTAGGAGCTAAAGGACATGACCGGCAGAGACTGTGAACTGACAGCACAGTGGCTCTGGAGCCCACAGACATTTCTGAGATGAGCAGAGCCTTATTTCTGCTGACAGCTGCCAAGCCAGAACTGATACAACAGGGTACCAGAAAGTAGACAGATGTCACCAAAGCCAGGTACACACAAGAACTTTTAGAGAATGGTTCACTCTGACAGGTAAATTTAGTATCTTAAGCCTTGACCCAGGTGAAATCCGAGTCATTTGTATACACCACAGGTAATTAAAATTTCTAGCTTTTAACTAGACTTTGCATAATTCTTGGAAAAAGAGCCTGATGTCTTTAGAGACTGACTGAGAGGCATTTTCTACCAAGCATTTCCAGAAACTTCACCAAAATCAATGTAGTAAGCATTGAAATATGACTTTTTTTTTAATTCAAAGAAGCAAATTTAACAACAGAGATAGAATGAAAGATGCAGTTATGAAGAGAACCGAGATAGGAAGCCTAGTGGAAGTCGGATGCGTTTGTAGAAATTGAGTAAACTTTTTATAAGAGCAGCACATTACGGTTAAGTGCTAAGGCTCCAAAGCCAGGTGCACCTGCAGCTTACGAATGCATCCATCTTTTAGGGAAAGTCTCAGGTTTCTGTCTGAGAGCTCTTCTGGGAAATCATGAAATCTTAATGATGAAACCCTAGGAGGCTGTGGAGGCTCTGCTGAGCATAAAAGCTTCAACTGTCAGAGACGTGAAAAATACCTAGCACGTAAAGCAACAAAAACTACAACTGCCCATATAATTGAATTACGGAATGTTAGGGCCGAAGAAAACTTAGAAATCCTCTTATTCCATCCCTCATAAATTGTCACAGAGCTCATAGCAGAGCAGAGGCTGGAAACAAGTGTCCTGACTTCGAGACAAAGTCCTTTGCACTCGTCAGGTGAGTTAATCATCACTAAACCTGAATATTTCAGCCTTTAGCAACATTTGGTAGTTTAGGATCATGGAATAATCAGCCAGCTGAAAAACGCACCATTTATAAACTGTGGCTATAGGGGTTTTTACTCTCCCCTCTGGGCCCCTCGGGAGAAAAGTCTCTTACCTGAATTTTGTTGCCAAGATGCTGTATTTGGGGCTGAGTCAGACTTAACCTGCTTTATAGGTGATTATTTAGGGACAACATGCAAAATAGTTTACAGTTAAACAGAACTGCTCCTTCTGGTTTAGCTGTTTTTTCTACTTAATATGTAGACATGACAACACACTATACGCAGTAGAAAGGTTTGCTGACTAAATTGGACTCTTGTAACAAATTCTTTTGTAAAAAGAATGCCTCCCCTTTCATCTGAGTTATATAATTTTTAAATCTTTATTACTGATTTCTGTATTTGGCCTTGCCCATGGCATGCAGAAGTTTCTGGGCCTGGGATTGAACTGGACCACAGCAGTGACAACACCGAATCCTTGGCTGCTAGGCCACCAGGGAACTACAAGCGTTATATAATTTTTACATCTGGAGTTGCTGCAGCTGTGGCATGGGTCCCAGCTCTGGTCTGGAGTCCATCCTGGCCTGGGAACTTCCACATGCTGTGGGGGCTGCCGAAAGAAAAACACAACAAAACAAAATTTTATATCAAAGTTATTTGTGAATGGAAAATATCTTTAAGTAATAGTCTCATAATGTGCAAATATTGTCAAAACTCTTTAATACAGAGATCAAGGCCACAACCAGAAAGGTCAGTGTGAATGTATGTATTATTATATGCCTGTTAAATTTTTTTCCCTTCTAAACAGACCAGAGCAGTTTTAGATGCATGGCAAAACTGAGCAGGAAGTAGTACCTCCACTGCCACAAAGTCAACACGTCCTTATCCCCGAGAGCCCCCAGTTTACAGCAGGGTTTCCTCTTGGTCTTCTACACTCTATGGATTTTAACAAACGTTGACACGTGTCCGACATTATAGCATCACAGAGTGGGTCCCCCGCCTTAAAAAGCCTCCGTGTCCCGTCTCTTCACCCCTCTTGCCCCCAAGACCTGACAACCACTGATTTTTTTTTCCTTCATAGTTTTGACTTTTTCAGAATATCATAGAGTTGGAATTATATAGTAGATAGCCTTTTCAGATTGATTTCTTAGTAATTTAAGGTGCCTCCACATATTTTTTATGCGTGATAGCTCATTTCTTTTTAGCACTGATTGGTATTCTTCTCTGGATGTACTGCAGTTCACTTATCTACCAAAGGACTCCTGAGGGGCTTTTTGATTGCTTCCAGATTTTGGCACTTACGAATAAAGCTGCTATAACACCCATGGGCAAGGCTTTTGTGTGGGCATAAGATTTCAACTAACTTGAGTATGAAGTACCAAGGAGTAGAGTTGCCGGGTCATACAGGAAGCACATGTTTAGTTTTGGAAGAAATACCAAATTTTTTCCAGAGTGGCCACATTTTTTCCAGCGTTTGTATTCTCACCTGCAACGAACGAGACAGTTCCTATTGCTCCACATCCAGGTCAGCGCTTGGTGCAGTTCTGGGTTTTGGCTGCTGTAATAGGTGCACAGTGATATCTCGTTTTAATTTGCATTTCCCTGTGGGCATTCAATGTGGGGCATCTTTTCACATACTTATCTATCAGCTGTGTGTCTTTGGTGAGGTGTCTGTTCTGGTCTTTAGCTTTTTTTTTTTTTTTTTGCCTTTTAGGGCCGCACCTGCAGCATATGGAGGTTCCCAGGCTACAGGTCGAATAGGAGCTGTAGCTGCCGGCCTACACCACAGCCACAGCAACACGGGGATCCAAGCAGCGTCTGCGACCTACACCACAGCCACGGCAACGTGGGATCCAAGCCACATCTGTGATCTACACCACACTCAAGGCAACAATGGCTCCTTAACCCACTGAACAAGGTCAGGGATCGAAGCCACAGCCTCATGGTTCCTAGTCAGATTTGTTTCCGCAGCGCCACAACGGGAACTCCTTTGGCCCATTTTAAAATCAGTTTAGGGAGTGTCCATTGTGGTTGGCAGCTGTATCTCTGATTTGACCCCTTGCCTGGGGACTTCCATATGCCAAGGATGAGGCCCTAAAAAGAAAAAAAAAATGTCTTATTGTTGAGTTTTAGAGTTCTCTGCATTTTTTGGATAGTAGTACTTTATTAGACGTCTCTTATGAATATTCTATCCCTTTTTGTTCTCTTGACCTTTTTGTTCTCTGGACAGTCTTTCATAGAACAGTTTTTAATTCCAATGAAATTCAGCTGATCAATGATCTGTTTCTTGATTGGTGTTTTTGGTGTTGTGTCTAAAAAGTCATCACCAACCAAAGGTAACCTTAGGCTTTGTTTTCCATGTTTCATATGTATCCTACATTTTCTTCTAGGAGCTTGGTAGTTTTCTATTTTGCATTTAGATCTGTGATCCATTTTGAATTAATTTTTTGAAGGGTGTGAGGCTGTGTCTAGCTTATTTATTTACTTTTGCACATGGGTGTCCAGTTGTTGAGCACCATTCATTGAAAAGACTTTTCTCCACTGTGTTCCCTTTGTTCTTTTGTCAAAGATCAGTTATAACCGTATTTGTGTGTGTCTCTTTCTGGGCTATTCTGTTCTGTTGATCTGTTTGTCTTTGTGCCAGTGCCCCCCTGACTTCATTACAGTAGCTGTACAGTAAGTCTTGAAAACAGGTAGCATCAGTCATCCTATTGTGTTGGCTTTCTGGGTCTTCTCACTCTCCACGGAAGCTTGAGAATCACTTCGTCGATGTTCGTAAAATAACTTGCTGGGATTTTGATCGAGACTGTACTGAATCTATAGATCAAGTTGAGAAGAATTGGTATCTTGATAATACGGTCTTCCTATCCATGGATATGGACTCTCATTTAGTTCTTTGAGTTCTTTTATCAGCTTTATAGTTTTCCTGCTATCTGTTTTGTGTATATTTTGTTAGATTCGTAGGTATTTCATTTGGGAGCATTATGTAAATGCTCATTGTGGGTTTTTGTTTTGTTTTGGCTACGTCCATGGCATTTGGAAGTTCCCAGGCCAGGTATCAAACCCGTACTACAGGAGCGATCTGGGCTGCTGCATGGACAGCGCGGGATCCTTAACCCTCTCTGCCACAAGGGAACTCCTGGTAATTGTGTTTTTATGTCACTTGTCCATTGTTAGGATACAGGACAGCAACTGACTTCTGTGTATTAATCTATCCTGCAACCTTGTTATAATTAAATCACTTATTAGAACCAGGAATTTTTTCCCCCCAATTCTTTTGGATTTGCTATGAAGACAATCAGGTCATATATAAACAAAGATAGTCTTTTCTTTCCCAATCTGTATACCTTTTCTTGTCTTAAGGCATTAGCTAGGATTTATAGTATGATGTTGAAAAGGAGTGGTAAAAATGAACATTCTTGTCTTGTTTTCCACTATGCTGTGTTTACTGAGCGTCTTTGTCATGAATGGGTGTCGGATTTTGTAAAATGCTTTTTCTGCATCTATCAGTAAGATCAGGTCATTTTTTTTACCCTGATGTGATGAATTTCATAAGTTAACTTTCAACTGTTCCAATAGCCTTGCGTACCTAGAATATATTCCACTTGGTTGTAGTTGAACTTACATCATTTAATACTAACAATAATTTTAGGTTAGACTGGGGCATTTAAAAAATTGTATTTCATGGATTTCCCATCGTGGCTCAGTGGTTAATGAACTCTACTAGTATCCATGAGGACACGGTTCGATCCCTGGCCTTGCTCAGTGGGTTAGGGATCCGGTGTTGCTGTGAGCTGTGGTGTAGGTCACAGATGCGGCTGGGATCCTGCGCTGCTGTGGCTGTGGTGTAGGCCAGCAGCTGTAGCTCCGATTCGACCCCTAGCCTGGGAACCTCCATATGCCACGGGTGCTTTTTAATAAAAAAAATTGTTTTTCACTAACCAAAACCCATCAGCAGCTCCTAAAAATCTCATCCTTCTGAATTTAATGTAATTTAGTTTTAATATAATTTTTGCCAAGAATTTCTTAGAACACGCCTTTATGCATTTTAAATCTCTCCATTTTCTCAAAATATTTGTATACTTTCAGAGACCTAAGTACCAATACATTCTCTCTCCCTCCCTTTCTCCCCACCCCCCACCCCCGGCACCACGCGGGGCATAATTTAGCACCAGCGTTTTATGACTAGTATAAAACAACAGTCTTACAACAGGATACAAATTGTCTTTGCATCTTCAAGTTCGTTATATAGCACAAGAAGGAGGAGAGAAAAGCCAGAAGACACAGATACATTGGTAGGCGTTTCAAAAATTATTTTTAATGTTACATTTCAAAGAGGACACGCCAGTTATTCAATAACTGTTACACCTTTCAGAGAGAGGCAGCCGGGACTCCAGTCCTAGTGCGGAGCTGCACACACTGGAGCTCAAACAGCTGCCTCGCAGCCTGACTGAGATGCTGACAAATATATCTGTCATCAACTCAGAGAGGCTCAGGCCTAAAAGAAAATGTCTTTATTGCAAGGGTCCAAGTCCTTAGGATTCATCCTTAAAGATACTAGAGGAAGACGAGAATAATCACAAACCAAGACTGTTTAGCCATTAAAGGAAACTGGCAAATGGCCAGTTTGTTCTAGGATGCATTGCATCAGACACCACAGGATAAAGAAAATCTGCATTTTGAGAAAAGCCACCAGGCATTTCAGATCCAATTTAGCATGAAGCACAGCCAGCCTGATGTGCAAACTCAGATGGGTAAGTCAGGGCTCTGATGAGGCTCACTGCATGCAAAATACAAATGAAACTTGAAAACAAAAGGCAAAGTCTATTTACAAAAGTTTGTTTAGTAAAGTGACTTGAGAAAAGTTAAGCATATCCCACACACACCCCCCCTCCCCTGCCAAAAAACAAAAAACAAAAAACACCACACAAAAACCCCACCTGAAAATTATCTTGAAAACCAAGTTAAAACTTTGTGGTAAAAAAGAGAGTGCTTTTTCCAGGTAAAGGCATCCAAGATAATTTACAGGCAGACATTTTTATTAGTAAAAGTCACAGGGAGGAAGCTTTACTGGCTGACTTTGAGGTGTGTGCTTTTAAAAATATCTCCAATAATACATTAACAAAAAAAGAAAATACCAAGCATGTTTTTGTTTCGTTTTGAATTTTCCAGCAAGAGTCGTTGAAATCAATAGGGTATTAAAACAAAACCCAGTAAAACTCAGTTTTTTCCCCACTGTCTGCCTGATTTCTTTCCAGTCACCTTGAATTCGATTCACACTTTTAGCTGAGGACGACATGACGGTCAAAGACAGATTTTCGCTGCTCTTGAACCTGGAGCTTCCAACGCTGCTGGGCATACTCTACCTTGTTCAGCACATTGGCTCGGCTGCGCGAGCGGGCCAGCACGTCGTGGGCATTTGCAAAAGGCTGGTGATCCTAAAGTCCAGAAACGGAGAGCATCAGACGGCATGATCCATGTAAAACGCACACACGTGCACGTAGCCAGTGGGGAGACGGGAGCAGCTGGACTTTCCAAGCAGCAGACCATCTAAGTGGCCCAAACACTCTCAGGCACTCAACTGCCGAAAGCAGGATGAACTCAACTACTGAAACAGGTGGTTCGGGTGAAATCAGCAAAGAGGACAGATTTGTGCAAGGTGTGCCTGAGTCACCATGTCCCAGGACACTTCCCCTAAGGAGGAGGGACTGAGACGAAGCCAGTGGTCGGTCGTGTTAAACAGAAGCCCTTCTTGACGAGCAGAGGTAAGAAAACCTACGTGCACGTTAATACCCACATGTTACAGATACAGCAAGGAGGGCTTTTCCTTGCTCTGGTCAGCATTACACAGCTCATCTGTGGCTGAGGAAAGACCTGTCTTTTAATTTTCTAACTCCCTTTATATTAGAATTGTTACCTGCCAGCTTGGGGCCACATTCATCCTGGGAGAGAGGCTGACCAGATCCTGTCTCGGTTAGTTTTACTCTCTTCCCAGGCCTCAGCACGCACACTAAACCTCCATCCTCTCCCCGCTTCCCTAGTTTGTACGGAAGAGACGGAGCTCGGTCGCTACAGGGGCCCTCCGCGACCACGGGGAGCAGGGAATTTTACTGCTTCAGTGTTTCCTTTTGATAAAAACTGACTCCCTCGCTGCTGAGCACGCAGTAGCTTCCATGTCAGCTGCCACCTGAGGACAGAGGCAACTGAAGGGTCACCCAGGGATCTGTGTAGAAGCCAGCCTGTCCCGGGCAGAGGAAGGCAGTACCACTGTGTTTGCAGTCAATACACAGGAAGCGACTGTGTCATCTACCTGTGAAAGAGGTATAAACACAGCTGCCCAAATGACAAAAGGCAACTCAATACTAATTTATTGCTTTTGTTTGCCTTTTCCTTGATCTCTTTTTCCTGAACCTTGTATTTGCAAAGCTTCCAAATGTCCCAACATAGGATACGAGTCACAAGCTGCGCCTCTTAAACTGAACTTTACCTCTTGGAAAGAACTACTGTTTTGCTGTGCATTTTGGCAAAAAGCTCTACTATAAACCCAGGGCAGGAGTCAACATGTCCACAGAAAGCTGCCCAGGTAACTAAACTAAACCGTGTCAGGACACCTGGTCTTCTCACAGCGACATATTTACACAGTGTCACCACGTCAAATACATCAAAGAGTTTTTCCTACAAGGAGTCTATGCCTTGCTTACCAAGACCGCTTCACCTTTTCACTTAATTTGTGTCACTTCTCATGCAAACCTCATTCATTTTTTTAATTTTACAGATGAAAATAATAAAAGACTATTCCATAAAGTTCAAAATGTTTCAAAGGTGTATGAAACAGGGAAGAGGAAGGTGGCTCCTGCTGCTGGACGACTTAATCTCCCATAAGGAGATAAACTGACCCAAGGTCACCTGGTGACGGAGGACAAACACAACTCCCCTAACCTTGAGTTGGTGTCATATCTTCACAACACACCGCTTTTGTTCAGGTAGATTAAAATGACACTATATGAATACGGTGCTTCAATGAACTTGTATATAAAACATCATCACCACTGGTGTGTTTTGACACAAACAAGACGGGGAAGAAGGATGTCCTCTATCAGCGGGGCGCGTGCGGCTTCCGAGCCCGTGAGCCACTCCTCAAGGTGGGGAGACGCATCTTCTTAAGGAACAAATTTAAAGGACTAAACAAACCAGTTAATCCTTCTGCTCTTGTCTAGCAAAACAAGACTGAACTAGTTGCTCATGGGTGCTGAGAAGCAGAGAGCAATTTCCCCTTTATATAAAACTTGGCTCTTGTCTTTATATAAGAGTTTTGTTTTTTTCATACCTGATAAAATTACAAGAAACACACAACATGTTTTAATGTAATGCTTTGATAATAGCAGTGATGTGTCATGGATATATGATACAGTAAACACCGTGACAGCTGCCGTAAGCTTCTTAACTCTGTGTGCTGCTAACTCCAATTTGATTTAAAATGCTCCACACCAAGCACACTAACATTCACATTCTAGGGGCCCAGGAGGAGGAGAGAGAGAAAGGGCCTGAGAAAATATCTGAAGAGATAGTAGCTAAGAACTTCCCTCTCCTGGGAAAAGGAGCCGTCACACGAGTGCAGCAGGTGTAGTAAGTCCCACACAGGATGGATCCACAGAGGAACACAGAGCACGTTGCAATCAAAATGACAAAAAGTAAAGTCAGAAAATATTAAAAGCAACAAATAACATACAAGGGAACTCTCATAAGGTTATCAGCTGATTTTTGAGCAGAAATTGTACAGGCCAGAAGGGAGTGGCACAGCATACTTACAGTGATGACAGGGGAAAACCTACAACCAAGAATACTCTACCCAGCAAGGCTCTTGTTCAGATTTGAAGGCGAAATCAAAAGCTTTACAGAGAAGCCAAAGCTAAAAGAAGTCAGTGCTACCAAACCAGCTCTACAAAAAAAATGCTAAAGAAACCCTCTTTAGGCTGAAAGGAAAAGGTCACATCTAGAGACAAAATGACAAAATGGAAAAGCTGATTGGTAAAATGCTCTTCACCAAACAAAAGCGGAAAAAATTAAAACAGAATTTAACTGAGAATTTAACAAAAGCATGTTTAAAAGCACATAAAAAGTAAAGAACTCTCCTCTTGGATTAGTGACAATCGCAGGAATTTAAATTTAACTTCTTTTTGTACGGAGTTGTTACCAGAAACTGAGAGCCTGGTCAGCAAAACCTCCCTGTGCTCAGAAGCGATTTGACAGACATCCCAAAGCCAGCCAGGCCTTCGGAGACGTCTCCTGTGCTCCACATACACACAGAATTGGTCACTGGTAGACGAAGTGGTTACTGAGCACATGGCCCCACCAGTCAAATGCCTTTCTACAAGTTTCCATCCACACATCTGTGCATCCATTTCTTTTATGTTCTGGGCATTACATTAATATTGTCTGTTCCTAAAATCGGGAACCAGATATTTTAAGGCTATATGGGATGCAGTCTAAGTGGGCCTATTTCTCTCTCTGTGCCTACAATGAGATGGTTTATGTGGCTTTTGGTACATAGCATTTTCATATGTTAGTAGTTCTCAACTAGGTTTTCTTTTTTATGGCCACCCCTGCAGCAGAAGGAAGTTCCTGACTCAAGGGTTGAATCTGAGCTGCAGCTGTGGCCCCTGTCACAGCTTGTGGCACTGCCAGATCCTTAACCCACTGAGCAGGGCCAGGGATCAAACCCGCATCCTCACAGAGACGACATCAGGTCTTTAACCTGCTGAGCCTCAAGGGGGACTCCTCAGCTGCGGGTGACTCTGACCCCCGGGAACGTTTGGCGGCGTGTAGACACTTCTGACCCTCACGACTGGAACGAGGCGTGAGCCCAGCATCCAGGAGTGGGCGGTCAGGGGTGCTACTGCATGTCACACGTGACCCAGACACCCTCGCAGCAAAGAACTACCTAACCCAAAACCGCGACAGAGAGTGTCACATGGGAGTGAGCTCCCGGGTTGGAACAGCACTTGAGACTCCGCTGCTCCCAGTGCACAAGCTTCCAGTTCTCTCAGCCCGTGAAGTAAAAACATCAGGGTTTTCATGCTTCCCTTTACTAAAGCCTTCACTGTGCCTGGTTTTTGATCACATCCGATCTCCAGACCTGACCCTTCTCTCCTGGAATCTTCAAAATCAAATCAGCATTTCTTATATGATTAAAAATAAAAGGTGGAGACGTATTACTGGTCGCCCCCTTCATGTGTCTGTTTATGGTTTTTTGTCTCTTTACCCCCAGTACTCAGCAGAGTACCTGATGCAGAATAGTTACTCTCCACGTGTTGGCTGAACCGACAGAGGACGCAAAGGGAAAAAAGCAGACAGGTGCTTCTGTGAAAGTTCCTGACCCAACAAAATGGAGTCTTGCTTGAATGAGTATTCACAGCCAGCACTCAAGAGATAGGAGGACTCTGCTGGGAGCTGTCACTGAAGCCACCCAGTCAGGGTTCCGTTTCTCATCTTTTACCAATGGCTCCCCCAGCCATTCCTGAGTGAAACGACTTCTAAGTTGGCAAGGGTTCACCCTGGCTTTGGCTTTTGGAATTGATTCTCAAAAAGCTACTGAATTTTATGTACTTTAAAGAACACAGTCCAACAAATTAATCCAAAATAAAAAGTAATTTCTAAAAAGAGTATATATATATAATAATGAAATAGTGGAAAATCTGGAAACAAAACCAAAGAGGATAATGATAAAACAAACACTATAATTCTCTAAGCCACACTGAATAATAAATTTGTGGACTATGTTGGTTTCTAGCCATTTTTGAATGAAATAATGTTAACACAAAAAGGAGACCCCAAAACAATTTATACACTGATTATACCAACTATATGCACAAATATGAACATGTTTTAAAGAGGAAGAGAAGCAGGAGCGATGCTTTCATTTTTCTCTAGAGTTAAAGATCACAGACTTTTTTTAAAAGGAGGAGGAAACAAGGAAATATAAAATTTCAACAGGTTATCAGGCTGTACCTCGTTAAGTAAAAACATCAGGGTGGTCATGCGTCCGGTCACTAAAGCCTCTTTGCCTTTTAACATATTTGCTGATGCTTTTCTCAATGTAAACAGAAAAAGGCAGCTGCGCCCTTAGTACCGGAAGGCAAAGCCTTGTACAGCACACTCACCAGGGATCAGGTTAAACCACCATACGCAGAGCTTTATAGAGTTCCCTCGTAAAGAGACACACACTCACACTAGAACTGCCTCTGATTCTCCAGCTGAGGACGCTTCACCCGCACTCTACCCCATGCGACCGAGGAGATCGGCCACGAGCGGCCCGTGTAGGCCAGGAACTCACCCCCACATCATCGTCGCTCTGTATCAGCTGAGAGTGGCCAAACAGGCGCCTCTTCAGGATGGGCTCCACCAGAGTGAGATACACCATGTAGAGAAGCAGAAGGCCCAAAATGGAGAGGTAGATTATAACGGTGACCTGGAGGGGGTGGAAACAGGTCACAACTTGTTCGAGCCGAGAAATGAGAGTTCCGTGTGGTGGCGACAAGGCCGTCGTGAAGGCTGACCTATCTGTCAGGTACGTAGGATTCCTGTACAACCCAGCTTCCAACATAAACAAACAGCTCTTAGCAAAGCATTATTGATGGAAAGGGGGGGGAAGCATTTCGTTTTTGGGGTCTTTTCACGGGTCTTCAGAGTTCCAGCTCCACCTACTGCTAGTCATCTGTCACCACTACTAGCACAGCGGTTTTCCTTCTTCACCTGGATACAGTGTCCCGGGTTCAACAGTGCCGATGTCAGGGCCACTCTCTGTCACGAACCCAAAGCAGAAAATGTAACTCAGGTGAATTTCACGAACACTGTTTTAGAACAGTTTACACATAAAGCTACATTCTAGGCCAGTGATTTTCTTGAGATCTTAATTCATGTGGTGTCAAGCAGTTAAAGACAGATGACAGCACACATTAGCGAGGATGTGGTGCACAGAACCCAAGATGTGGCTGCTGAGAAGGTAAAACGGTGCGACTACTTTAGAAACAGTCTGGCAGTCTCTTAAAAAGTTAAGCAAGCTGACCTCTCTGAGGAATCTACCCGGGAGACAGGAAAGCACACGCCCACGCACACACATGTACACAGATGTTCATGACAGCACTACTCGTAAGAGCAAAAATCTGGAAATAATCCAAATATTCATCAAGTGATGAACGGATAAGCAAAATTGGTATATTCATCTAATAGAACGCTGTCCAGTAACAAGAGAAAATGAGGTGCTGACGCGTGGCGACATGAACGGGCCTCACCAGCGCTGCGTGAAAGCCGCTCACGCGGGACCGCATACTCTACGCCCTGTTAGTGCGATGTCCCGACCTGAGACGCACGGAGCGTGACGGCGATGGTCCAGAGCCGGGGGAGAAATGGGCGAACTGCCGACGGGCTTACGGGATCTTCGGGGGATAATGGGAATGTTCTAAAAGTTTTTTTAAATGGTGTAAAATCTGCTAAAACTTACAGAACTGTACGCTTACAGTGAGTGGCATCCTGGATGTGTAAACTGCACATAAAATGTGATTAAAAACTAAACCGTGGAGTGATGCCTTCTCCACAGGAGGAGGTGGTGCTGGGGCGGGTGCTGCGCCAGGCCCCGTGGCAGCAGCGGCGTGGCAAGGGCTGTGGCTGCCGCCACCCAGCGCCTTCTGGGGGGACGCGGGTGGGAGGCCCCGTGTTAGGAGTCGGAAGAGGGCGATCTCCGGGCTGTGGCGGCTGGGACCCGGCGTCGCCACCGCGGGAGCTCGGGGCACTGCGCCGGCCCGGGTCTGACCCGGGCGCGGGCACTTCCTCGTGCCGCTGGCGCAGCCGGACAAAGGAAGGGGGACAAGTGTCAGCACCACGCTAATGTCACCGCACTCATCCGAGTGCCAGTCACGACAGGCTCTACGCTCTATCTCCAGCAGCAGCTCAGGAGGGGAACCCGGGAACCCTGAAAGCCCGCGGGTCCCCGGGCGTCCCCTGTGTTTGAAGGCTGTGAGCGCAGCAAGGACAGGGCCAGACGGCAGCTCCTCGCGCAGCCTGGCAGACGGGCGACGCTAGTTACACGTAGGGCTTTTGAGGCCACCGCACGCGGGGCAGCCTGACCGGCTGGCAGAGCCACTGGGTGAGGCAGGCAGAGAGCGGCTCCTCGTCCCTCCCAGTGTGGGGCTGAGGAAGGAGGCGGCGGGGAGGAAGACCAAGGGCGAGAGTTTAGGTGCCTAAGAAGAATTCAGGTGTCTAAAATTTTCTTTCTTGTCTAGATTCCATCAAGAACTGTTCCAGAAGCAGATGGGGTATTTTTACCTTGATAGTAACAGAGCTTCTTTCCTCATACTTGCACTCACAGCGCAGGCAGTACGCCTCCACGTCAGGGCCCCGAACGGGCATGGGATCCACAACGTGAAGGCAGTCACTGAAACAGACAAAACACTGACTCAGCCTGGCTGGACTTTCTACTCACACTGACCCAGCCTTTCCTGAAATCCAGAGTATTCACGGAAACTACCCAAGGAAAGAATACAGGGAGCAAATAATGAGTAGGGGAGCTGAAAGCATTTCCTCTGTCAATAACCAGCAATTTGCTAAGATTTAACAGTCTAAGAGAACATAAAGACCCACACGAAGCTACTATTTTCAAAAGTGCCATATTTAGCAGTTCCCTTTTGGTACAGTGGGTTAAGGATCCAGCGTTGTCACTGCAGCAATTCGGGTTGCTCTTGTGATACGAGTTCAATCCCTGGCCTGGGAACTTCCATGTGCTGGGGATGCAGCCAAAAAAAAGTGCTGTATTTATAGTTAAAAATGTACCTGAAAGATCCCAAATGGGATTGAAAACTACTTAGCAGGAGATCGAGTCATATTTAGCCTGTTCATTTAGCAAGTAACACGCTTCAAATGACTGACATGGAGCATTATTCAAACAGGAGAGCAACTCTCTTATAAATCAACTGACATTGTCTTCACCGCCACAGTGTGGGTATATGGATGGCCAATCCCACTAACAGTTGGTAAGTTATGAAACTCTGAAAACTGAACACCATAGTAAAAAACTTTTTTTTTTTTTTTTTGGCTTTTTAGGGCTGCACTTGCGGCATATGGAGGTTCCCAGGCAAGGGGTCTAATCAGAGCTATTGCTGCCGGCCTAAGCCACAGTCATAGCAACGCCAGATCCGAGCCACGTCTGCAACCTACACCATAGCTCATGGCAGTGCCGGATCGTTAACTCACTGAGCAAGGCCAGGAATAGAACCTGCAACGCAACCTCATGGTTCCTAATTGGATTCATTTCCGCTGCGCCACAACGGGAACTCCAAGAAACAATTACTTTTTTAATGAGCAAAAGTCTATTTAACAAACACGGAGAAGTAGGATCCAGACAACAAAAATATTTTAAAATGAAGACTTATTAACTGGAAACAAAATATATAAAAAATAATAAAAGGCTGAAAGTTTTTGTCATTGGATGTTATTATTTCCCCACTTTTCAGGCCACATATTTGTGACTTATGAAAAAGCAATTCTATCTAAACAATCTTTTCCCCAGAAATCAGTCAATTCTAGGAAATTAACTTAAATTCTATTGCATTTGGAATGGATAAGCAATGAGATTCTGCTGCAGAGCCCCAGAACTGTATCTGATCACTGGTGATGGAACATGATGGAGGATAATGTGAAAAAATAATGTATATTATACATGTAGAACTGGACGACTATGCTGTACAGCAGAAGTTGACAACGCTGTAAATCAACTACAGTAAAAGATTAATAATAAATAAACTTATTCTCCCAGCTACTAAGAGCCCACTACTCTGATCATGTTCAGGAAAGCAGGCCAAGTCCCCGTCCTCTTCAACGTTTCTGGCTGCCTGGAGCTCTGCCGCAGCAACCCGTCTCACTCCGCCCGCCTCCCTGGGGGCACCCAGCACCCCAGCTGATCCCCTCCCCCTGCCCCCATCAGAACATACTTGTTCTTGTTCTGTCCCCTCTGAGCCGGGGCCTAAGAATGAAAACCCAACATGGCATAAATGATAAAAGTTTAGTCAGTTTTCCTTCGTAGGTAATTTAATTTTAACAAGGGTAGTAATGAAAAAATAAGTCTCAACTGGCAGAATTTCAAATGAGAGTAAGTGCCCACAGCTCACACAATGCAAGTGTGTTACATCTGTTCCAAAAGCACATGAAATTCAGGAATACAGCCAGCGAGGTGCAGCATAAAACATGAGGGGAGCTAAACTCACTGCAGGGTGTCCAGCTCAGAACCACAGCGGCATCCAGCCCAGCAGTCTCCCGCACGAGGTCACCAAGCAAGTCAGCAGCTAGAAGGACCAGAGTCTGGGGCTCCTGCCCTCTCGGATGGCCCCCCCTCCCTCTCTGGAACCTCAGAAAAATGAGGCTTCTCTCCCATTTAATTCCTATTTCAGCTTCAGAAGCCTTGGTGACAACACGCAGGAATTCCTCGGGACTCTAAGTGTTAGTACTGAGTGTTTGGTTTGATGTGCAAACGTAGCTCAGTAACAAGGAGACTGTGATGCTGTCAGAGAGAAGAGACGCTGGTTCCAGCTGGCTGGTCACCACAAACACAGAACCGGACCGGAACTCCGCCAGTTAGGAACTGGGCAACACCTCCCCCTAGCGCCAAGGGGGGACACTGTCAACTTTAAATCACACCCCAAACAAGCCAGAGAACCCCAATTCTCTTTAGTTAGACAGCGTAAGTCAGTGAAGAATGAAAGCTTGTAACTGAAAAAAATGGAGGCCAGGAGGTAAAAATGCACACAGGGTAGGAGAGACAGTGGAAGGCTCGTAAAGCTGTAATGCCTTGATTAGTCATAACTCCCCAAACTTTCTGAAGTCAGTTAAAAACTTTCAAACCTAAAATGCTCGTCTGCAGGAAGGAGGCAAGGGAGAGAGGGAAGAAAAATCCCAAAGCAAGCCTTGTTTTCAACTGCTTATTCTTAAAGCTCCCTATCTCACCAATAACCAGGAATAAATGACGTATGGTTTCTGTGAACCTGGAATAACAAAAAGTTGGCGAAAACTTTAGTGCTAAACACTTGAATACCGAGTGCATTTACCCTTCAGGTAAAGGGCATCATGGTCTATTACTGATAACAGGAGAAACCGATTGTAATGCTCAATATATTTGAGAAATTTATAGGAATAACTTATTTGAGCTTTCTTTTCACATAAAGTAACTTGCTGATACAAAGCCTATAAGAACAGCGAAATCGCTTTGTAAGAAGAGACAATTTGAAGTGCAACACAGAAGCTCACCAGAAGTTGTCAAGCGCACAACCAAATACTGGACTGAACCTCAATGTGTATCGTGGGAAGGACAGGAAGCAGCGTCAGGAAAGCTACACGTGCTCAGAGGTCGCCTTTTCTTTTTCAGTCAGCTTGGGATTTTGTAACTGAATGAATTTAACTCTGCTTTCAAACTTCCAGGGCCACTGAGCTGTGAAATCGGGTACATGGGAAAGTACGTAACATTTGGAGCTATTTTTCTTCTATGCCTGTCCTGGCAACCTTCCATTACAAACCATAAAACATCCCAGTCCCGGGGAAGGAACCCATCTGTTCTGCTACAAAACAGCGGCTTCTCAACTGTTTCACGGAACATGAAGAAAAAGCTCTCATGTGTAAACCCAATGGGATACAGAGATGGCTGCTGGTGGTTAGCCAGGCAGGGCCCCGTCACCACAGGCTGCCTGATTCTGTGCCATGGGCTCAAGGCAACAATAATGTGGCACACCCAGAACCTATTCCTGGCACGCCAGCTGGTAAACTCCGATATACGTGGCTCATTCCCACTCCTTGCCAAACCTTTTACCAGTTTTAACACAGTCTCCTATACTTGACAACACATCATCAAAACCCACAAGTTGTAGCAGGACATAAAGTTAACCTTCAGAAATCAGGTGCATTTTGGAGTTCCCGTTGTGGCTCAGTGGTTAACAAATCCCACTAGGAACCATGAGGTTGCAGGTTTGATCCCTGGCCTCGCTCAGTGGGTTAAGGATGCAGTGTTGCCATGAGCTGTGGTGTAGGTTGCAGGTGCAGCTCGAGTCCCGCGTTGCTGTGACTGTGGCGTAAGCCAGCAGCTACAGCTCTGACTAGACCCCTAGCCTGGGAACATCCATGTGCTGCGAGTGCCGCCCTAGGAAAAAACAAAAAGACAAAAAAAAAAAAAGAAGAAAAGAAAAAAAAGAAATCAGTCGCATTTCTGTATACTAATAATATTAGAAAAGGAATGCAAAAATACAATACCTTTTAAATTGCACCCCAAAAAATCAAACACCTGGGAATAAACCTGTCCTAGGAGGTGAAAGACTTATATGCTGAGAACTACAAAACATTAATCAAGGAAATCAAAGAAAATACAAAGAAATGGAAAGATATCCCATGCTCATGGGCCGGAAAAATTAATATTATAAAAATGGCCATACTACCCAAAGCAATCTACAAATTCTATGCAATCCCTATCAAATTACCCATGACATTCTTCACAGAACTAGAACAAACAATCCAAAAATTTATATGGAACCACAGAAGACCCAGAATCGCCAAGCAATTCTGAGGAACAAAAACCAAGCAGGAGGCATAACTCTCCCAGACTTTAGGCGATATTACAGGGCCACAGTAATCAAGACAGTGTGGTACTGGTACCAAAACAGACATACGGACTAATGGAACAGAATAGAGAACCCAGAAATAAACCCAGACACCTACGGTCAATTGATCTTTGACAAAGGAGGCAAGAACATAAAATGGGCAAAAGACAGCCTTTTCAGTAAGTATTGCTGGGAAACCTGGACAGTTGCATGCAAATCAATGACACTAGAACACACTGTCACACCATGTACAAAAATAAACTCAAAATGGCTTAAAGACTTAAATATAAGACAAGACACCTTTAAACTCCTGGAAGAAAACATAAGCAAAACATTCTCTGACATCGACCTTACAAATGTTTTCTCAGGTCAGTCTCCCAAAGCAACAGAAATAAAAGCAAAGATAAACCACTGGGACCTAATCAAGCTGACAAGCTTTTGCACAGCAAAGGAGACCAAAAGGAAACTAAAGACAACTTACAGAATGGGAGAAAATAGTGTCAAATGATGCAACTGACAAGGGCTTAATCTCTAAAATATACAAACAACTTATACAACTCAACAGCAAAAAAGCCAACAACCCAACTGAAAAATGGGCAAAGGACCTGAACAGACATTTCTCCAAAGAAGATATGCAGATGACCAACAAGCACAGGAAAAAATACTCAACATCTGATTATTAGAGAAATGCAAATCAAAACTACCAAGAGATACCATCTCACACCAGTCACAATGGCCATCATTAACAAATCCACAAAAGGGAACTCTCCTGCACTGTTGGTGGGAATGTAAGCTGGTATAACCACTATGGAAAACAGTATGGAGGTACCTTAGAAAACTATACATAGAACTACCATATGAGCCAGCACCCACTCTTGGGCATATATCCAGACAAAAATTTCCTTGAAAAAGACACTTGCACACACATGTTCATTGCAGCACTACTGACAATAGCCAAGACATGGAAACAACCCAAATGTCCATTGACAGATGACTGGATTAGGAAGATGTGGTATATATACAAAATGGAATACTACTCAGCCATAAAAAAGAATAAACTAATGCCATTTGCAGCAACATGGATGGAATTAGAGACCCTCATACCGAGTGAAGTAAGTCAGAAAGAGAAAGACAAATACCATATGATATCACTTATATCTGGAATCTAATATACTGCACAAATGATCCTTTCTACAGAACAGAAAATCACAGACTTGGAGAACAGACTTGCGGTTGCCAAGAGGGTGGGAGAGGGAGTGGGATGTTAGGGGTGTCTGGGGTTAATAGTTGTAGACTATTGCCTTTGGGATGGAAAAGCAAGGAGATCCTGCTGTATAACACCAGGAACTATGTCTAATCACTTGTGACGAATCTGTATACATATGCGTAACCAGGTCACCATGCTGTACAATTGAAAAACTGACAGAAAACTGTAAACCAGCTATAATGGAACCCCCCCCACACACACACAAATAAAAATAAAAAAATAGGAGTTCCCGTCGTGGCGCAGTGGTTAACGAATCCGACTAGGAACCATGAGGTTGCGGGTTCGATCCCTGCCCTTGCTCAGTGGGTTAACGATCCGGCGTTGCCGTGAGCTGTGGTGTAGGTTGCAGACGCGGCTCGGATCCTGTGTTGCTGTGGCTGCGGCGCAGGCCAGTAGCCACAGCTCCGATTAGACCCCTAG
>PVHT020000037.1:11652025-11674257 GCA_004024745.2 Catagonus wagneri | reverse complement strand
GGGAGGCAGCAGGGGGCCGCGGCAGCCTGCGGGAGGTGGGTGGGGGGTAGTTAAAGCTCTCGGACTGGGAGGCTGTAGCGTTCGCGGCTGGGAACGGAGCAGCTGCCAAGCAGGCGGAGATGCGGTGCGGGCGGCGGGTGGAGCGGGGGCGGCGTCAGGCCGGCCGGACCGCGGAGGGTTACTGGGTGGGGGGGAGGCTGTGCGGCACAGAGGCTGGGCGGTGGGGGCGCCGTCGGGGCGGGAGGTGGGGGCAGTGGGGGCGCTGTCGGGACCCGGGCGCAGGCGGCCGCAGGCAGGAGGCGCTGGGTCCGGACCGAGGCCGGGCGGGACTCACCTTGGCGGCGTCTGACAGCCGCACGGGCAGCAGCACGGAGAGCGCCAGGCAGGACAGGCTGAGCGTGGAGCCGAGACGGAGGAGGCCCGCCCGCAGGGACGCCATCGCCGCCGGGCCCGGTCGTCCCCGCAGCCCGGAGCCCCCGAGCCCTGCTCCCGGTCGGGCTCCGGCTCGGGCTTCCCCGCCCGCACTTCCGTCGGGGCGCTAGCGTCACGGGCCGCGCCGGGTCAGCTGCGAAAAGCATTTACCCCGGAAGCGCTTCCCGGGGCGGAGGCCGGAGGCTGCGCGGGGGGGGCGCAGGCCGGGCCTGCGCTTCGGACCCGGAAGTCCGGGCGGCGTCTCCGCGGGCAGCCCGGGCCCGCGGCGCTCTCTGGCTCTTAGGTTTCTCTTCCTCGCACAGAATCGGCGGGGCCGCGGCCCGCCAGCGCCCGGGGAGCTCCCCACATCCCAGCAAACGCGGGCTGGCAGATAAGGGCCCCAGCGGCCCGGGAGGCGAGGCTGCACTGGGAATCCCCCCGGCCCGGCAAACGCGGGCTGGCAGATGAGCCCCCGGAGGCCGGCCTGAGCCTCGGCGGGAACTGCTGGGAGGCGGCTCGGTCCGGCCGGCGGGGGACGGCGGGCCTGGGGCTGGCGGAGCCGTCCCTTTCCGCAGGCCCACCCCCACTCGGACGGTCGGGAGTCCTCTGTGGCACTTAAGGCGCCGACCTGCTGCCTCTTGGCCCCTCGGACACCGCTCCCCCCCGAGGTTTCTAACGATCTGGGCGCTGCCTCGGCGGGTGCGGCCTCGGTTTGGGGCTCCCCGCTTGCCTGCCCCAGGGGGCTGACCGTCTAGGCCCAGCCAGCCGCCGAGATGTGGGTCACAGCGAAGAGGCTGGGCCGAGGCAGGCCGGATGCGGAAGGTGTGGAGTTGGCCAAGGACCACCTGGACGCCTCCTCCGTCCAGGGTTCCAGAAGGTGGGGGATCGCTGCACTCCAATCCTGTTTAGGGCGGCTGGCCCCTGAGTCGGAATTGAGGGCTCACTGACCTGGTCCTTCCTAGAGCGGGTAATTTAGGAGAACCCTTGATACGGCACATTGGCTCCAGTTAAAATATTTTCCGTGGGTAGAGACAGTGGTGGGTAGTGGAAAGGACTCGGGGGCTTATCACAACCTGTATGGATTTGTTGAATGACCTTGGTCCAACCTCTTTTCATTTCTAGGTTCCTGATTCTTGACTTGAGGGGACTGAACTCTTACCTATGGATTTCAAATTCCGCTTTCATGATATTCCTGTTTCTTTCTCTAAACAAAACTTAAAAGTGGTATTTTCTTGGTTTGCGGAAATGTTTGAATTAACAAAATTTTCTCAATACTTATCTCCTATGGGATTCTTGCTGATGCCAGACTCTAACACAAGAAGACATCTGATATGACGCCACATACATGGAGCCGCTTTTATCCCTAAATGGCAGTGGGGCCTAGTCCCAAGCAGAACCAAAGTGGCAGGACTAGATAACCTCTCACCAAGGCCCCTCCAGTCTGCCCTAGGAAGATTCTGCCCAGGAATTATCAAGCTTTCTTAGTGGGTATCATGCCAGCCAGAGGCCAATCTGGAGAAACCAAGGGTCAAATGTGCCTGACTCGAGGCACTTGTGCTTTTGTGGTTGCTAAAAGCTGTCTCATCAGCAAGTCTGGGAGGATTTCTGGGTTAGGCGTCCGGGTCTGGCATCTGCAGAGAGTACTTTCTCTTTGGCGGAAATCTCCTTGGCCTTCCCTTCCTTTTTCAACATTGTTCTCAGGGGCCTGACTAGGGGTACAGCGACCTAGAGCAGATGTATAGAAATGCCTCACCAAGTACACTCAGTCTGGGCAGAATTTTAGGGTCACACTCTCTGACACTGGAGCCACTAGGCACATGTGGCAGCTGAGCACTTGAAGTGTGACTGGTCTGAACTGAAATAAGCTGTAAGAAAAAAATATACATTGATTTCAAGATTTATTATGAAAAACAAAAATATTTTTATATTAAGGTTGCAATATTTGGGATAATTTTATTTAGGTTAAATAAAATTATTAAAATAATTTCACTTGTTTATTTCTGAAATGTACCTGCTAGAAAATGCAGTATCTATATTAAGCATAGATGTTCTGGAATACAGGGTATGGATGCTGCAAGTGGAACCTGACTGTGAGATGGCTGTCTGTCTGGCTAGAGTCTGAATGAAGACTCAGGCCTGGGTAAGGCGAGGGCTGGCAGAGATGAACTGGCATAGTCAGAGTCAAGGGTTTGGAGGGTGGGGGGATAGGTCACTGAACAATGAATGTTACATTCAATGTAATTCCACATTGCCACAGTGGAACTGGAGGAGCCAGTTCTGGTTCTGCCCTGCTCACGCCTAGACCACTCTTCCTTTTCCTCTCAGGTCAGAGGTCTTCCAGACTACAAGCCTTCCTTAAGTGTACTCCTGTCTGTGTGTGTGCATATTTCTTTCCTAACTTAACCCATTACGATAAAATTATGTGTTCATATCCACCTCGATATCCCTAACCTCCACCAAAATTCTGCACACTCTTTGAGGGTAGGGGTGTTGTTTATTATCTCTGTACCTGGAGACTGGGATAGAGTAGAAACTAAGAAATGTTTGTGGGGACCCAGAAAAGAGAAAGGGATGGCAGCTGCTCCTCTGGTCAGTCTCCAAGAATCTGGTGCCTACTTGAATCCCGACTTGATTCCTTTTTGACCGTCAGAGGGCAATGCTGAGATGCCCAAAGAAATGCAAATAGGGAGTTTCTGTTGTGGCTCAGGGGGTTAAGGACCCGCCATAGTCTCCATGAGGATGCGAGTTCAATCCCTGGCCTCACTGAGTGGTTGCTGTAGCTGTGGTGTAGGCGGCAGCTGGAGCTCCGATTCAACCCCAAGCCTGGGAACTTCCATATGCCCCGGGTGCGGCTGTAAAAAGACCAAAAAAAGGGAAAAAAAAAGACTTGCAGATGGGATTTGAGCACCGTAGAAGGCGAGAGAGGAGAGTTCTGACCCCGGGTCTTCCTAGACTTCGGGCCACGTCAGAGTTCTGTTCACAGGTGAGAATGGCCGGTGAGTGGCCTCGTCTTTCCCCGGCTTCCCATGACTGAGCTTCCGTCCCCTGTTCCACTGAAGGAGTGACAGGTGCAGGTACACCTCCCACCTCACGTTTTTGTAAGGCCCCAGGAGAATGAGAGTCTTCTCTAAATTTCCGTGCGGAAGTCGGGTCAGGAAACAGAAGTGACAGTGTATGCACCTGGGACAAATGTGTGCAGGGCGGGGTCCGCCAGCTCGGCCTGCACCCCCCCGGACGCCTCCCGCGCCCCAGCGGCGCTCTGGGCTCCTACCTTCTCCACGGCTGCTGCCCGACCGCTCGGCGCCTTCCCAGGCCGCACCGGCAGGGAGGGCAGATGGCGCCACGCACACGGTCAGCGCCAGCTTCCCTGGCCCGGGTCTCGGTGCCGTCGCAGCTCACGCGCAGGCGGCCGGCCGTTCTTCCAGCTGTTTCTGAGGATCCCTGGGAACGGCGTCCCGAAGCCGCTCCCTTCCGCGGGCATCACCCCGGGGCCCGCTCCTTCTCGGCCCCGGCAGAGACTTTCCGCCCCACCCTCTGCGGGGCCAGCAGGACTTGCCCTCGTGTGCGCGCGCCCCCCGCGCCAAGAACCGTGTGTCAGCCAGAACACTGTCTTTCTGTCCCTAGGGATTCAGGTTATCAGCAACAGCTGACAAGTTCCTGGAGTCCATAAAAATAACAGCAACACAAGCGTTAGTACCAAAGCCGCGACAATTTTTAAAGATTTCTTCAGAAGGGGACTAAATCTGTATTCTTGGCTCCTGGCGACTAACATCTGACAATGCTCAAGTTCCTCCTCTGGTTGCTGAGGTTTTCAAATAAATACATTGCTTGTACTTTCCTTTTTCCAATATAGGACATTTTAAAAAGTCAAATGGTACTCCACAGCAGACCCTACCCCAGCCCTCTATACTCTGGATTCCTACTCCCCAGAAATGACTTCTTTCTTACCTTTTAGCTGTCTTTTCTGGGGTTTCTCTCTATGTTTCTAAATAGCATGCTTATATCACTAGTTTTTGAATTTCACTTGGGGCTACTATTATTTTCCTTCTTGCTATAGTAAATGAGCTAAGTGTCTATACTCCAACGCCCTCTCAGAAACAAATGTATTTTTCCTCCATTCTCCATCCCTCAATATAGCTACATCATCTTGCATAAATCACCATTCCTTATATTGTTATGACTGTGTACATATTATTCGTAGTTGACCCAATTAGTATATCATGATTTCATTTCCTTTTGATTGAACTGAGCCATTGCCTCTTTTTCCATTTTTTTAAGTATTTAGCATTCAAATATCTGTAATTAAATTATCTGAAACTCTCCTCTCGGTACATTCAAATACATCAGGTAGCCTGCTGGTTTACTCCCTTAATTAAACACAGCCCTCCAGGGGTCCCAGCCTCCTTCACTGTGCACTGGTTATTCTTTAAGCCCATCACACAGGTTTTGCCCTAGAATAATTTCATCATTTCTTCCCCATTTCTACCTTTTTTATTTTTCGGAAAGAGTTTATCTTTCAACTCTTTTTTTTTTTTTTTCCTCTCTCCCTTTTTTTGTTTTCAGAGTCTCATCTGTGACCAACACCACAGCTCATGGCAACGCCGGATCCTTAACCCACTGAACGAGCCCAGGGATCGAACCTACATCCTCATAGATACTAGTCGGATTCTTTCTGCTGGGCCACAATGGGAACTCCCCCACCCCCTTTTAAATAGCCATGTGTTCCACCTGGGAATACAGTATCTTTATTTCTCTGAACGTATTTCTAATGTTTTGTTTCTTGAATTATCTACATTGAGTTTTTCAGTCTTTGTTCCCGCTTTTTTGTGTCAGAAGCTCTTAAATGCCTGGAGGCCCCTGGCTATATCCATTCATATGTAAGAGTGAGTCACTGGAAAGCTAATTAAAAGCTCTAGGTACACAGACGGCTTGTAATAAGTATTTTTCAAACTTCTGGTTGCAAATCCATTAGTGGTTTGTGAAATCTATTTAATCACTTGCAACCAACTTTTTTCCCCCTAAAATGACTGAACAAAAAATACTATGTCATGGAGTTCCCATCATGGCTCAGTGGTAACAAACCCGGCTAGTATCCATGAGGATGGGGGTTCGATCCCTGGCCTCACTCAATCAGCTGCTTGCTGAGCACTTACTAGGCATGAAGTAATCACTATGCGCTTAGCACGCTTCTGGTACTCGGTACATACCAGTGAGTATAACAGACGAAATCTCTGCCCTCCTGGAAACTAGCATTCCCGCCCGTTTTTCCATCCCTTTAACCGTCACTCCTTTAAATTCCCAGCCTACCCTAACCTGCTGAAACAGAGCCTTGCTATCTGAAACCCTACTCGCCGTGGGGCTACCGGCGGGCCTCCTCGCTGCTGTCCCCTCAAGACCTCAGACCCAGGCCCCCATTTGCTCTGTGACTCACTGGTTTTCATGAGACCCGCTCACTTACGTACTTTCTATTCCCCAGTTGGTTCCTACATGCCTCAGAGAAACTGTTATGAACTCAGACACATGGGGGACAGTTTCTGTGGACCTTTTTAAATTGATTCCTCATATGGTCAGCCCCAGAAAACAACCAAATTCTCATGTCCTTACTCACTTTCAAAACAAGAAGAGAACCACCACAGCAGCCCCCTAAGGATGAGGTCATGCAACGTTTCAGGATGGGTCCCAAGAGCTGGCTCTCCAAGAGCTGGAAGCAAGGCTGACTTGCTGTCACCCAGGCTCTCAGCACAGAAGGCTATCGGATTCCACTCCCTTTAATCTCAGAGTCTCTCCTTTGACAAACACAAGTTGTCTCTTCTAGATCAGCTCCAGTCCCGCTTCCTGGCCTATTTCTCCTGTTCAAGGCAGCTGTAGGGCTTGTGTATGTCAACACTGCAACACGTGGGTTCACCGAAGATTTCGGTTTTCTAATTAATTACATATTGGGAGGCTACTCTGGCTCCAGTAAAAGCAATGCCAAGACTGAGTTCTCCTCCCTGATTTGGGTGGCTAGGGTTTGCTGGTGAGGGGCACAGGTCCAGGAGAGGGCAGTGATAAAGGCTGCAGAGAGAGGCTGGGCTTGTAGTCTTCAGGCTGCTAGAATCCCTGCAGCCACTCACTCCCTACAAGCAGGTAGAGACGCAGTGTCTCTCCACTCTGCTCAGGCACCTGGTACCCCGTCTTCTGGAACACAACCCCTGAATAAAAAGGTCTCCGAGAAAACAGTTGCCACAACACTTACATGCTTGACACCATGTGAAAAACAGCTGCCAGTAGGCCACTGGCCAAGACAAGTGAGCATAAAATAAGGGAGTCGCGTAGCTCGGGACACACTCTAATGGGCCGAAGAGGCAGCAGCCGACAGCGTCCAGCTATAACCACACCGTAGGTTTTCTCTGCCTTCTGATGTCTTGACACCTCTTCAAACCTGGATAAAAAGCTCATAGTTTCGGTCTAAATTAATGAGTCTATGTTTGTAGTGCTGGCAATGAGTCAAAAGTAAACCACGTTTGATTCCCAATGCCGTTTAATAAAGATGTCCTGGAATCAAAAATTTTGGCATTAGAAATGACTTTGGAAGCTTAGCCAACCTTCCGCCCAGTGTAGAAACCTCTCTCCAGGACTGCTAGGAAATCGTCACCCTACCTTTCACCTCCAGTGGAAGAGAATTTAGAAATGGTCCATTTAATTGTGCTAAATAGCTAATCTAGATACTGCTCTGAGTCTCAGCTTTTTTTTCGGCGACACTGTGAACAGGACCACCTTCTTTGCAGGAGTTGGCACAGCCCCTGGTTTAAAGCGGATTCTTCTCTCCTCTCTGCGAACTCCGCCTACTGCAAATGCCCACCTTCTGCTGCCAGAAAGAACCCTTCCACGTGGCTCTCTAAAGACAATAATCGGGTTACTACCGCCATTTTTTTGGAAGCTTCACAAATTGGACACACATCCCTGTCTTACAAAGGACATCTGCACAGAGAGTTCTAGAAACTTCTACATAGAGACTCTGCGATCGACACAACACCAACATCACCTTCACATGAACTTGCGATAATTCAAGTTCTCCCCCACTCTGCAAATGAAATAGATTTTTTAAAACTGAAGGTTAGGATGTACTTTTAAAACTTTGTTAGAGCTTAATTCTGTTGGTTTCATTCTAAGATGATTACAAATCTTGATTCTGTTGCTCATTGTTTAAGAGTCAGACTGGTTAAGTCGTTTTACTTCCCTGTTTTTTTTTTTTAGGCCGAACCCTTGGCATATGGAGGTTCCCAGGCTCAGGGTTGTATCAGAGCTGCAGGTGCCAACCTACACCATAGTCACAGCAATGCCAATCCGAGGTGCGTCTGCGACCTACACCACAGCTCTTGACAACGCTGGATCCTTAACCCACTGAGTGAGGCCAGGGATCGAACCTGCGTCCTCATGGATCCTAGTAGGGTTTGTTACCACTGAGCCATGACAGGAACTCCATGACATAGTATTTTCTATTCTGTCATTTTGGGGGGAAAAATAGTTGGTTGCAAGTGATTAGATAGATTTCACAAACCACTAATGGACTTAAAACCACAAGTTTGAGAAATACTGTCCTGTGTTCTGGTAATTACAAGCCGTCTCTGTGTACCTAGTGCTTTTAACTAGTTTTCCAGTGCTTCACTTACATGTGAATGGAGAGCCAGGGACCTCCAGGCATGTAAGAGCTTCTGAGCCATGAAGGGAACGCCACCTTTTTCAGTTTAGAATAAACAGACAAAAGACAGACAGCAACCCTTCTGAAGCAGAATGGTAGTGTCATCTGAGAGTGTTAGAACCGTAATTCTAGACGGTGATACCCGCTGTCACAGGTACTGTTTCTTGTTGACTATTTAATAACCACACTGTTTAACTACTAAAAATACTAACACTTAAAAGGGTAAGTTTCTACCCTCTGTAAAATGCATGTATTTGGACTATCATTCAGACCATTTTCACCATATATTAAGGTACATCGGTCCTCTCCCCTTTCCATACTTATTTGTTTGAACTAAATAAATATTTCCCTTCTAAATAAATGAATTTATCTGTAGAAACTAAATGCCTAAATAAACGTCTAGCTGCGTCCTTTCGCACCGCAGGTCCGCCACACAAAGAGGGTTCCCACACACGGTGAGATCTCGGAGGGGAGCCCGGACGCCGACCACTTCACACGGGTTCTCTCATTTGATGCTGTAAAGTAAGAACTACCATCTCTTCGGTTTTACAGACTGCGAAGCCGAGCTCACAGAGGCTCACCAGCTTCCCCAAGGACCACCGCCACCAGACGGAGCTGAAGGGCGAGTGGCAGTGGAGGAAATGCAAACCACGACGCCTACGAGAGAACCCCGACGCGGTCAGGCTGCACCTGGGCTCCCCATCTTCCAGGGGCCCTGACCCAGAGACTTTGTCAGACAAGCACACAGAGTGGAAGAGTTAACTTTATTATCACAGTAATCTCACGAATAAACCCAACACAGCCAGAAACACTGAGCAGGTAAAAGTGCTAACGCAGAGCCCGGCAACAGAAGGAGGAGAAGCCACTGCGTCTCCTCCATGTTCCCAGCCTGGGAGGATATTTCTATGACACGAGAGTGAAGGCAGCCGACAAACTTTGCAATCCATCTATAGACCCTCTGCGCTAAGGAAGAGAAACCCTACCAGGTGGGATCCGTGCAGGGCAAGGAACAGAAAAGTCAGAAAACGTCTGTTCCTCAAATAAGTCAGGCATAGAAACACCGAACAACAAAGCAGTGTTTTTCAGACTCCCTGTGTTTGAGATGGACATCTAATGAGGGAGCAGGAGGGACCTTCGGCAGGGTTACTTCTGCTACTGCCTGTCTTCTGAGTTGCGACCTGGTAGACACCTGCCCACCTGCTCAATCAGGTGTTGGGGAGAATTTCTGGAGTTCTGGGAAGAACTGACCCTACCCGCTTATCTAGCCAGCCTCGGAAAAGTAGGCCTTGTGCTTCCTCCTGAACATCGAGGAGTCGTGGGCTATCGGAGTAATCAACCTGGCAGCATCTGAAGGAGATTAAAGAAGCTCAGTGCTTCCTGTAATTATCTTTAGATATTTTTAGGTACCTCTCAGGCCTGAGGTTTAAAGCACAATTATTTGCTTAGTGAATTCAAATGATTTGACTAAATTGAGTGAGATTATGATACCCTAAGCTCAGATCACCCCAACTGTCTCTATTCCAAAACTGGAAAATCACTGACTTATTCTCAGAGGCCAAAAAGATCACTAAAGGCCCTCTCACCATCCCCCCGACACCATATAATCCTGAATTCAAAGGGCCAGAATCAGTGCCATCTTTCTAGCATCTAAGAATCGCCGGTCTCATTTGGTCCATAAGGAATCCAAGTAAGAATAAACCAGGCCCAGGAACTTCCAATCTGCCTCACTCGTGGCCAAGAGTCAAGGCTCAGAGTGGAGCTTTTAGCTAGGGAAGGAACAGGTGACGCGTTCCAGGTCGGCCCTGGGACACGAAGCAGGCCAAAGTGCTGAGGGAGGAGAGTGCAGAGGCCTCAATGAACAGGCGCAAGTGCCCCCTTTGTTAAAAAATGGGGGTAGTGTGAGGGGGCTTGAAGGCCAGGAACATGGGCTCACCCCTGGGAACTTCAGCTGTGGCCTCCCCTACTGTGGCTGGGCTTGGTTTTCTATCTCGCTTTCTCGGTAGAGCCTGATAAGAAGGGGGCCTGGGGGTGACCCAGTGACAACTGGCTGCGTATGGCTGCCTAGCTGCACAAATGGAGGTCACCAACTTCCTAGTCTTTAGGGAGCTTCTATAAAGCTAAAAATATTCAGAATTCCACAGGGTTGTTTGGTAGGGACAGTAGCTGGACATGAGACAAGATCGCTGGTGGGACCTGGCAAAGCTCCAAGTGGGATCGATAAATACTCGAGGAATAACTGCTCTGAACGAAGGTGACCTTGGAATCTCTTAAAGGGATACCAGAGATTGCGTTTTTCTGACTTCTCTGAGCACATGTCTGAGCAAACTGAACGGGAGATTCCTCTATGCGTCCAACTGACACAGCGACAGAAAGATTCCAGAAACCCTGTGATCTCCAACTCCATGAGTGCGGTCAGGAAATACTGGGCAGTCAGACAAAGTTGTTCTTAACACTGCCAGCTTCTGCCCTGCCTCTTCCTTTGTACCAGGACGAGTTTCCCAGCCCTCAACTCCCTGCCAGGAAGTTTCATCTCTCAGCTCCATTCCGGAAAGGTTTCCCTAGGTAGGCCTTCCCAGCAGCCGAGTCCGCCCTTCTCCTGCACACCTGCTTCGGGTTTTTTCATCTTCCCCTACTCTTGTGCCCAGCTACCGGAATCCAAGGCAGACAAACACCAGGCTAAGCAGACACACTGACCGCATCTCGGGGTAACAAGGTCTCACAGTGATGCCCAGACTATTAACTGAAACCTTCAATTCCATCTCAGAGAGCGGTTGATGCTCTTCTGTCTGGGCTTCCTTCTTCCTCCTCCCCTCCAAGAAATTCAAGCTAAGAGGCCACCTTTATACCCACGTCTCTTAGGCACCAAGATAAGCACCTAAATGTGGCGGTTTGGGTCAGGGGACTTTTCGTGGGCTTAATACGCAGGAGGGAGGGCTAGCTCAGATCCTTCTAGCATCCGTCTCCAGAGCATAACCTTCCCTACCTTGTCTTTTTACAACCCCCGCCTCTTCAACCTCCTCTCAAGGCTGGACGACAAACAGAGCACATGGGAGAAGGGCCTTGGCTTGTTGGGTCCGAGACCCAGGTCCCCTCCGCCACTGACTCAGTACGTGAGCTCAGGGCGCTTTGCCTCTCTGGACCTTCAGGGGAAAGAGCTGGACCAGGTAGCTCTCTGGGCCCTTTCAGACCAGTTCATACTTGAGAGGTCAGTGAGCGACTCAGAAGAAATGCTAATTCTGAGACATCGCAGGTACCCTGCATCTCTATGAAACAGCTCAGAGGAGGTCAAGGTCAGGTTTCTGTTCGTTACACATTTTAGCTACAGGAAAAGAGGCAAGTGAATCTATGGAGAAACAACCTGGCAGCCCCTAAACTCGACTACAAAAGCAAATTCCTGGAAGAAGCAGAGAAAGAGGCCACGGCTGAGACCTGGCAGTGTCAAAAAGGTCTATAAATTAAGTGACCGAGGAGTAAAAAACAATGGCTACAACCAGACAAGATCTCTAAGCACAGACTATAGTCTAAGGGGGGCTGGGTGGGAAGGAGCCCCCAGGGCGTCTACAGAGGGAGGACCTGGTCCACAGCAGGTGCTACTGCATTGGGTTCAAACCCAGTTTTCTCAGTCTGTGAACCTGGTATGTGTGCACAGGTGCAGACATGCTGCAGGCTCTAGTTATGCTTCTGAAGTGCTGAAATGAGAAAGAAATAGAAGAAATGATACCAAATTCAAGAAAATTAGGCTGAGGGCAAGCACAATTTTAGTTTAAAAGCTACTCATTTTCCCCACCAATCTGCACGCCGTGCCATCGCTGCCCATTCTGAAATGTGGGCTAGTGAGTTTTGTGGGACTGTGAACTCTGGGGGTGGGGAGGGGTGCACTGTGGTATGATTGAAGGCCAAAGGCAGGACATGACCCAGAATTCTGTGTAAGAACCCCTCCGGTTAACAACAAATGGTTTGACTTGACCTGACCCATCCCGGCACTCACTTGTCTTCATTCAAGGAAACTGTCTCCACAAAAGGGATTTCTTCCTTGTCTGTCTTCCCCATGATCAGCCGGTGCTTATCCAAGTTTATGACACACTGAAAACAAAGGGAGACCACTGGTCACCGTAAATGATCCCGCTCTGGGGTCTCCGTGTTCGAGGACCCCTGCCTCAGAGAAGAAGTACCAATGGGAAAGCAGAACCAGTCTTACCTTCAGAGATCGGAGAGTCTGGAGACCAAGAGACAAGTTTTTCTCATTGTCCTCTAATAAGAAAATTAAGATTTAACCATTTTCGTGTTGGTTTAGAAGTCAGCCTTAGCATCATTAGTTTCTTTTCTTTGCTTTTTTTCTTTTCTTTCTTTCTTTTTTTTTTTTTGTCTTTTTGTCTTTTCTAGGGCTGTACTCGCAGCATATGGAGGTTCCCAGGCTAGGGGTCTAACAGGAGCTGTAGCCGCCGGCCTACGCCACGGTCACAGCAATGCTGTGGGATCTGAGCCGCGTCTGCAACCTACACCACAGCTCACAGCAACGCTGGATCCTTAATCCACTGAGCGAGGCCAGGGATCGAACCCGCAACCTCGCGGTTCCTAGTCGGATTCGTTAACCACTGAGCCACGACGGGAACTCCTACGTCATTAGTTTCTACCCAACCTGCCATCCATCCACCCATCTTTCCTTCTGTCCGTCCAACAAACATCTGTTGAGTATTTATTGCATTAAGTAATTTCTCCAGGTCACTGCAGTTAAAAGGCGACAGAGTCAGGATTCAAACCCACTTCTTTTTAACTCTAAAGGACAAAGGCCCTTGGACAAAACCCGGGAACGCAGAGTAGTCTAGAGCAGAGACTGGCGGGAGAGCACGGGGTGGAGGAGAACCATCAAGGGTTACGGCAGAGAGAGCATCTCGCCCTCTCCCCCCAACCAGCCAGGGCGCCCTCTTCGGGGCCACTTTTATGGGCACACAGAAAGGTCTATTTTCATACCCTTGAATTTTTAAATTTTCTGGGTGATTCTCAACATGTCTTAAATGTAGCTCAGGGCCCATCTAGTACTTTGGAAGGCAAAAATTGGGATGAGATTTATAGTACAAAAAAGTGGACACCTGGGATTTTGCAGAAGTCGGTATCTATAGGCACGAGACCCCCCGAGGGTCTGGTGGAAAGAGGGTGCCCAGGTCCAGGCCCAGGTCTACTCACCAACCACAGCTGCCGGGCAGTCCAGGCGCAGGGAGCCCAGCGTGATCACCAGGTGCTCGATCTGCCCCGTCACCTTCAGACGCCGCGGGAGACAGAGCTTCTCTGCCTCGTGCCTGTGGGGTCTGACATGCTCCTTGAGTCTGCACAGAGAGAAAATACCAGAATCCCCTAGGCACAGGTTTCCGGGCAAATCTGGCAACGCCTACTTTTGGACTCACATCTGGAATTTTTCAGGGATTTCCTAGGCTTAATTTTACCAAAAAATTGCTATCTTATACTTCTTGCTTCATCATTTTGTCTGAAACATGCCAGGGAATATACAAAAGTAGACTCAGCTCCTGTTCTCAAGAAAAGATGTCACTGTCTGCAATGGTGAAAGATGAAGCTGACACACTCAGAGTACCCTTTTCCGCAGCCCAGCATTCCCCGCCCCACGTGCAGGGCACTTTAGTTAACACGGCCTCTCCCCATCTGCGGGGAGCAGATCCCAGAGAGGGCAGCTCAATCCCAGTCTGACAGGATGCTCTGTTCAGTGCCCCATCTCCTCTTTGTCTGCTGCAGCCTACCCTCCCCAGTTAGTCTCAGGCTGCACGGCTGGAGCAGCAGGCACATGTGCGCTCTGTGCACGGACACTGGCATCAGCAAGGAATACTGTGGAGAAAGTCTGTCCGGGGGGAAGGAAAAAACAGCACCAACACTTCACACAGTTACGTAAGCTGATGGGAACAGCTGGCACCCAAGCTATCACGGGCTGGGGGATAAGTACTTAATTGTGGACTGTCTGCGCCAACACTTCTGCTTTACTCCCTTTCCTCTCTTTCGGCGTTACAGCCCATCCAGAGGAAAATAACTACAGTTTTGCAGATGGTTATTAGTTCCTCTGGAGTCACGGCAGCCTGCTGCCCAATTATGCGCCAGGACAGTATTAGTCCTTCTGGAACCATCATGTTGCACTCTTATCTCGTCTCTTTAGCACATGAGAAAGCTCGGGATTCTTCCCACAGGAGCTCTTGTGTCCTGGACGCCCTCCACCACCCTAAATAGCGATGTACAAGCCCACAGAGCCGGCTTCAAAGAGTCGCAGTGGTGGCGAGGGGTAAGGAGAAAGCAGAAATGAAAAGAAACAGATCATGCGGCAGAGGTCACTGAACAGACAAACCAGACTGGTGCAAGCCTTTCTGAGGACAGGGCTACCTTGAAAGTAGCTTAAAACGGGCCCCGATATCTTCCCTGGTGACAGTTTCAACACAGAGATTTGGGCTGGGAGAGGCCTTCTTATTCACAGGGCTGTGGAGGTGGGAAAGGCTACGGGCTGATCCCCCCAACTCTGGCCCAGACCCTGGGGCCTCCCTGGTACTTTGGAGGAAAGACAAGGAAGAAAAGTGCATACTGAGTGAAAGGGAAGAAAGGGTTGCTTTCTCTGACAAAGAAAGAGGGAGAACCTAAGTCCATCTGTTAGAGGGCTGACGACATTCAACACATGAGGTGTCTGCGTCACAGCCAGTGCCAGCAGGGGCAGCAGCACCATCTGAATTTACAGGTTATCTGCAGGGAGGCGAGGCTGCCAGCAGCAGCGCTCTATTCCACAGTCCGACTGATGCTTCCTGGGCCTGGCGGTGTGGCCTCCGAGGCCAGCCCCGCCCCGCCTTTTCCTCCCCCGGGCACCCCCACGGGGAAGCTCCTCCTAGCGCACCGTCCGGGCAGGGCACGGGTCAGGGCCCCGGCACGGCACATGCTCTCTCATTCCAGAGTCCAAAAGTCTCTGCTCAGAACTTAATTGGTGCGAGTTAACAGAAAGCCCGAACCTCAAAACGGATTCACACAAAGAGGGTATGAGCTTCTGACTTCCAGCACAAGTGGCTACTTACCCCAGTCGGTCCACACAGGCTGAAGAGATGAGATTATACTGACAGCCTGTGTCAACCAAGGCCTTCACATCCTTTCCAGCACACTGGAGAGAGGAAACAGACTTTTCAACAGGTCAGAGGGGCAGGAGGGAAGGAAGTCCAAGGAGCGAGAAACAGACGTCACACGGAGGGCAGGGCTGGCGAGCACCCTCACAACTACGGGGCCCTGGAGGGGTTCTCCTGCTGACCCAGAGCTGACAGAGGGTCCCAAAGGACCTCGGGTGCTTCACTCTATACACCAAGTGGCCCTTGATGTACGTGTGTGTGTGTGCACGCGTGTGCAAGCACACATCCCACGCCCCTTTGCAAATTCGATGAGACGCTTAGTCCTTTTCCCACAATGATACCCACGCAAACAAAACATGGCAGAGACTTCCGTGACGCACGGCGTGCCCCTTAAGACTCGCTGATGAATTCCACGGTAAGACCCATGTTCTATACAATTTGGAGGAGAGGCCCCAGGACGGGGATCATCACGCGACCAAACTCTACTCAGGAAAACCCTAGAAAGGTGTTCTCAGAACATTACCTGGCAAGAAACCCAGATCATGTCATCGTCCTCAGACTTCCTTAGCCCCTCCGACTTGGCCTGGCTGAGTCTGCTGGACTTGGAGGCCCAAGGGACACGGCTGCTCCGCAGCTTAGACAGGTTGGTTTCCAGGAGGCGTCTCTGCAGGATGTTGTGAGGTTGCTGGGAGAACAGAAAGTGGAGGTTCCTTAGCAGAGGTCGCGTCCCTGCTCCCGCTGCCCCCCAGGCGCGGCAGAAGCAAGGAGGGGCCCCGGCCAGCTGAGCTCCTTCGGCGCTGCTTCTTCCCTCTTCCCCTCGAGTAGGGGCCCTGGTCTGGTCAGAGCGGGGACTAGAGCCCAGTTAGCAGGAGGCCGCCCTGACTGGGCGGAAGAGCAAGGGGGGGCAGCAGAAGTGTGGGCAGGGCCACAGCGAGGGCTGAAGCGAGCCGGGGGACCCCCGCGATCTAGACCACCTGCCCTTCCTGCCCGGAATTTCAAGGGCTTCTCAGGAGCAAAGTCCACGGGACGCACTGCCTTCCCCGGGGGCTTGCAGAAAGCACAGCGCGTGTCACAGGTTGAAAACGCCTTCCTGGCACTGCTCTGCAGAAGCTCAGTGTCTTCTGTCTCAAGTCTCACTCCCTCCTGGTGTTTTGGACCCAGATATGTCACAAGGCCTGTGCCCTGGCGACCTGGCTCTCCTGTGGGCTGAGTCCTCACGGAGCGCATGAGGTAGGAGGACAGCAGTTCGTACTGGCTGACTCTCTCAGGAAACACACTTCAGAACCTGGTGGAACCACTGGATTATCCTCACTGTCAGCCTCAGGACCATGAGGAGCACACGGCTCCACCTGCCACGTGCTCGCCATGGATCCCAACTCTCTTCAACGGGCCCGAGCGGAGTACAAGGGCAGAGGCTGACCGAGAGGCTTAACCAGACCCCACATCCGTGTGGGCTCCCAGTGTCGCGAAGCTGACTCCAGGCTGCTGCTTGAGGAGAGCTGTCTGGGCAGACAGAGCCACGCTCCACTGGTTCTACCCAAAGAGGCTTCCAGAAAGTGTGAGCCACCTCTTGAAAAAATGTCATCTGACCTGAGAGATTTCTACAACAAGCATTATAGTCCCAGTTTACAATAATATTTAAAGTCTCTCCAAGGACAGAGTCTAACCCAAGAGAGTCTCTCCAAGGAGAGTTTCTGGGGAACACACACCAGGTGGCATTCTAATTCGAGGGAGGAGAGTCGCTCTGAGAAGCCCAGAGCCCGGAACCTTCCCAGGCGAGGACAGAACCAGAAGAGGTCTTGGTTATCCTCCATCATCCGGATGCCCAGGAAGGACAGAGTCGGAGCCATGACTCACCGCAACCTGGTGAGGCAGAGGCCTGATTCCCAAAATAGGCTGATTTGGGCGAGGCGGAGTCTACGTTCACATCCTCGAGAAAAGGAGAGCGGGAACTTAAGGAAAATGAGAGCATCTTAACTTGATCAGGAGCGAAAGGAGGCGCTAAGTCTACCAGACCTCCTGATCTGACCCCAGGAGGTTGCTCTGTTCCTCAAAGAAACAAACTCTTCCCTCTTCCTTCCCCTAGTGATGAGCCCGGCTTCACACCAAAGCAGGCTGTTCGCCTCTGTCAAGCCCGTGCTCAGCAGGACCAACTCAGATAAGCTGCATCCGTAGAACTGAGACTGGAAGGGGCTTCAAAGGCTGTGGGGAGCCAACTCATGACCTGTGGGCTGTCGGCACGTAGCAAGGACGATAAATCCTTGAGTGCTGACGCCAGGCTCTGAGGTTGATCAGTAAAAGACAATCTCTGTCCCGCCACCCCTTCAGAATGTTTATGGCAGGAGGTCTTGGGCTGCGGATAAGGTACCAGGGAGGTAAGACCCCGGTCGTAAAAGCCTTTAGATACAACCACTGTTGGTTAATGTTGTACCAGGCACTGTGGAATTAGAAAATAGCCTTAACTCAAACAATGTATATGATTGATCATGTCAGGATGACTTGCAGATTTTGGTGAAAGTGCTTAAAAACCAAGCTGGAAATAAACTCGGGGTCCACTCTGAGCCTAGCGTCTTGCGGACTTAAGAGTGTGTCCCTCTCAACCCCACCTTTTGTGTCTTCTTTCTTTTCTTAGTCCTGCAGCACAGGTTTTGGGACCTGCTCGTTGTCGGCTGGCTCTGACAAAAGGCCACGTACACAAGGCCCTTCTAACCTGAAGTTTGAGGCTTTCTGTCTACACTGGACTTGCTGAACACCACTTCACCCGGTTACTCTCAATCCTGAGAAGAGTCTAATTGTCACTGGACAGATGAGATAAATGAGGGAAGTTCTGCAATTATTTTCCTCGAAGTCATCTCTCTTCTGAACCTTCCTACCAGACCCCTTCTCCGCCGGCCGAATACACATGCAAAGCTCTCGCCTATAGGAGAGAAAACCCCTATACAGAACCTCAGACCTGCCTCACCTCTACATCTTAATCTAATCCTGTCCTAAATGGTCTTTTAAAAAGTTGAAACGACGAGTCTATGTCCTGATAGCCTCTATTTTCTTCATTGAAATCACTTCTGATCCCACAGCACCACGAAGGATCTCCTAATTTCTGAAACTGGTAGACATTTCCAGCCTTCATTTTACCTGACTTCTCTAGGGCATCTGGTCCTGCTGACTATTCTTTTATTTAGTAACCCAAAAAGGTTCAAATACAATACATGCTCAATACAAAATATTCAAATATCACTGAATATATACAATTAAAAGGGAACGTCTTCCCAACCCCTCAACCCTTCTCAGTCTCACTTTCTACAAATAACAACCATAAAATTTATAAGTATACCCTTGCAAAATTTTAATACATTTACAAACATAAATAAAAATAGAATCATACTATAACAGCCTTCCAAATTCTTCTATTTTTGTTTAATACACAAAAGGCATTTTTCTGTCAGTAGATATAATTCTCTTCATTCATTTTTGTAACTAAAAGTATTCATAGTATAGTTCAGGAGTTGAAAATTCACAGCCATTAACTCATAAGAACCTCAGAAATGCTTTTCTGTGGTCATTTAATTTTGCCCTTATGTTTTAAATGACAAAGTAACTGTACGTTTACCTCTGCTCCCAACCACAATATCACTAAAATGATAGCCTAGGAATAAGAAAGGTCTAAACCTACAAGAATAAAGAGAAAAGTAAACAACAACAACAACAAAAGAAATGCTGACAAAATTTTGGAATCTAAAAAGCAGACCAAGAGTTCCCTTCGTGGCTCAGTGGTTAACGAATCCGACTAAGAACCATGAGGCTGCAGGTTCGATCCCTGGCCTTGCTCAGTGGGTTAAGGATCTGGCATTGCCGTGAGCTGTGGTGTAGGTTGCAGACGCGGCTCGGATCCCACGTTGCTGTGGCTGTGGCGAAGGCTGGCAGCTACAGCTCCTGTTAGACCCCTAGCCTGGGAACCTCCATATGCCGCGGGTGCGGCTCTACATAAAAGGCAAAAAGATCAAAAAAATAAATAAATAAAAAGCAGACCAAAAACTAGTAACTGACCGAGACTAGAGAAGGCTGAATGCTTCAGGTCATTCTACCGGGGTGGCAAAGACTTCCCGTTGCTAAATAAAGTCCACAAACTCCTCTTCTTTCCGGACACACCCCTAGCCTGCTTCCCAGTTAGGCAAGGCCACGTGACTGAGTCTGGCAAACAAAATGCGAGCGGAAGTGACGTGTGCCACTTCTAGAACCTGGCCTATAAAACTCCCTGTGCACTCTCCTCTATATTCTGGTTGTCCTCCCACAGGCTGGAGTGGTGCCCTTTCTGGAGGTAACAGGTTGAACATGGAGGAACACGACCCTTGGGTACCCTTTCTGGAGACAGCATGCTGAAGACAGAAGAGCCACTGTCAGCATGGCCCTACACGACTGCATGCAAGAGGGCTGTCTTATTGACCTTTCCCCTAGAACTGTTACTTTCGGGAAAAAAACTATTACATATATATATATTTTTTTATTTGAACTATTTTATACTTGGGGGGTCTGGCTGTAAAGAAGTTTCCTACTGAAACTAAAACCTTGGAAAAGTTTAGGAATTATAGGTGTTAGAATCTCTACAGCTGGGAAGTACGATTACGGCTGGAAAGAGATCAGTATAAAGCCTGTGTAAGACTCTTACCTGATCCAGATAACCGGTAAGAATGCCCACAGTTTATTCTTTTTGTAAGAGTAAATCTAAAGTCTGGCTGGTTGAGTTTGGCTAGGTCCAGAACAGATTTCTGCGACATCTAAGCGTGAGGACGGAGAGCCCTGCCCCATCAGAACTGAAGGATACACATTTAAAGACTGAAAGGGCTCAGTGGAGTCTTGCACAATGAAAGATAAAAGACCCACACCAAGATTTCACCTCATTAAGAATTTTTGGAATACCATCCAAGACAAAGATTCCAAAAGCTTCCAAGGAGAAAAAGATGATTCAAATACAAAGAATTAGGAACCAGAATTACACAGGACTACTCAATGGCAATAATAGAAGTTAAAAGACAATGGAATTATACTTAAAAAAAAAATCTGACAGCATATAATTTCTAAACCTAGTCAAGCTATTAATTAAAAACTAAGAAAGTTATTTCACACATATCATCAAGCAGCTATTGAGGGATACACTCCACCAAAGTGAGGGAAATCAACAAAGAAAAAAGCATAGGATCCAGGAAATAAAGGGTCCAATAGCAAAGAGAAATAAAGGCAATTCTGAGAATGGTACTGAAGGAAACATCCAGGATGTTAGCTGCGTGGTGGGCCTTGAGAGCAACCGGTCCAAAATGAAATCGGCAGATAGAGCACTCCAGAAAGGATGACTTCAAAAAAAAACTTTTAGATCATCTATACTTTTATGTTTCTTGTGGGAGATTTAAATTGTATATTGAAAATTCAAGGGGAAACCAGGCAATTATTAATTTTGATAAAAATAAATATTTGTATGAGAAAGGAGACATGATTAAGGCACAGCATTTGACTCAGCTGTAATATGAATGTAGTTATAATAACATAAGCAGTAAATGCTGATTTGACCCAAATAGCTATTTAACTGTTATTAACATATTATAATATTAGCATAGTAAGGGGGGACATGGTGTGGAGGTATAACTGAATGAAGGAACAGTTTAAATTTTTTTAACTTTTAAATTATACACATGTAGCTTTTTTTATAAAAAATAAATTTTAAAAATATACCCCATACATTAGGGAAGCACACACCCACAAGAAAACCCAACTTACAGTGGCCTAAATAGAGGCATATTTTTTCTCACATAACAAGAAGACAGCATAGGCAGCTGCTGGCATTAATTCAGCAGCTTAACAGTTTCAGGGTTACTGTTTCTGCAGTGCTCTTGAATATTCCCTCATGGTCACAGGACGGGTGCCCCAGCTCCAGGCATCACATCCACATTCAAGGAATGAGGAGGGAGGAAGGGACTCTGTGCCCTTTTTGACAGGAAAGCAAAAAGCTTTCTCAGAATCTCCCTCAGCCTTCTTCTGCCTATCGCTTCTTGGTCAGAATTCATATGGCCACTTATGACTACAAGGGGCTTTGGATGAATTTAGCTTTCCTAACCTCCGTAGATGAGTCAGGCAGATAGAAAAGGGCTGAAAAGGGATGACGATTTGGCCAACTAACAATGTCTGCTGAACTGTGGAAACACTAAACTGTCTGTACACGTGTGCACACCCACAATGTAACTTAAACAGATGTAATTCAGGTTACCCTCTAACCAGCCACCTTATCATCTGTTTTCTTCCATCTGGACTACTTTGTGCATTTTAAGATAGCACATCATCTGTAAACACAGGAGTTTTTGGTATAAACATACCTCAATTCACTTAACTACCAATGGACCCTTAGATTGTTTCTATGTTTGCCGTTAGAAATGGTGCTTTAATAAACTCGGCATTCTATTTTTCTTGAAACTCTCCTCCATCGGCTTCTAAAACCACTCTTCTGTCTATTCTGCATCTGTCTCACTGATTGGTTCCTTTGCCTCCGCTCATTTCCTAAACTTTCCTCACTGGTCTGTCTCTGGCCCCTTTCTCACTCTGCGAACCCTTCTGGGGCGGTCTTTTCCACAGACTCTGTCGGGCAATCTTACCCGCTTTCACTGCAGGTGTACACTACTACCTTTCTGATGCTGACTGTCTCACGCCCAGCCCTCACTTCTGAGTTTTACACCCATAGAACCAACTGCCACTGAATTTCTCCACTTAGACGTCCCACAGGTGCTTTCAGACTGAACCTGTCCCACTGATCTTTCCCACAAAACTTGTACCTTCTCCTGCATTCTTCATCTCAGTGAGTGAAATTCCGCCTCTCTAACACCTGTTTCCTCTCCATTTCTGTTGTCATTACTAAATTCAAATAATCTCTTGGAGATTGGATTAAGATGGCGGAATAGAAGGACTGGAGCTCAACTTCTCTCCCAAATAACAGCAAAAATACAACCAAATGCCGAGCAACCTTCAACCAAATGGACTGTAAACTTCCAAAAAAGATACTCTGC
>PVHT020000037.1:11625881-11651025 GCA_004024745.2 Catagonus wagneri | reverse complement strand
AAAAAAAATAATAAATTCAAATAATCTCTTAAGCATGACTTCAGTGGTCTCCTTCCCCTGCAGCGACTCTCCTCACAAAATACTCAGTTTAGCATTTACGAGCGTCGCTAGTTCCCAGTTTTATCTTCACTCCTCCGAGGCTTCCTACCTGAGCAAAGTGACCAGTTGTCACATATGACCTCGAGTAAATCATGCATCTCGCTAAGCATTACTTTTCTCTCAGTTTCACCATCTCCATCAGTAATAAAAGAGGTTTGAGCTCCAAAGTCCTGTTCCATTTTAACATTCTGCATTACTCCTTTTCCACCAACCTGGGAAAACGGCACCTCCCAGTCTTGATTCTTTTATTTTCCTAACCTCCCGTTCCAAGTACAGGTGGTGCCCAACTTGGAAAAGTTCCACTTGCAATTTTTTAACTTTATGATGGTGAGAAAGCAATACGCATTCAGCAGAGGCCGTACTTTGAATTTCGATCTTTTCCCGGGCTACTTACATTCAGCAGAACACCCTCTCACGACGCTGGGCAACAGCGGCAGCTCCCGGTCAGCCTCATGATCGCCCGGGCAAACAGCGGGTACACCTGCTATTCTGTGCCCACACGACCCTCTGTTTTTCACTTCCTGTACACAGTCAGTAAAGTACCCGAGCGATTCACTGCTTCATACAAAATGGGCTTGGTGTTAGATGATCCTGCCTGCCGTTCTGAGCCCGTTCCAAGTGCGCTAGGCTGAAACACCATGTGCAGCAGGTTAGGTACATTAAACACACTTTCGACCTGCACATTTCACTTTACGATGAGTCCAGCAGGACGTAACCCCACGGTTAGGCTGAGAAAGAGCCAGGCTGTTGCTGCTTCTTCCAAAACGTATCTGGTGTCAACTTCTACGCAGTGAGACCCAAGCCACCCCCTCTTCCCTGCTCTCCAACCGCTGCCTGCCTTGACTCCTGCCTCCTCCTTTACCGACTCCGGCTCACGCGCTTCACAGCCACCAGTGGGCTTTCAGAAGCATGAGAGAGGGAATACGTTCCTTTACTCAAAGCCCTTCAATGGCTTCAGACAAAACTCAAACTTCTGACCATGGCCTACAGGAGACTGCACCATCCAGGCCCTGCCCGTCTCCCCCACTCTGCAGACACACCGCACACACCACTCTCCGGTTTTTGGTTTTGTCTTTTTGGTCTTTTAAGGGCCGCACCCGCGGCATATGGAGGTTCCCAGGCTAGGGGTTGAATCAGAGCTGTAGCTGCCGGCCTTCGCCACAGCCACAGCAACGCGGGATCCGAGCCGCATCTGCAACCTACACCACAGCTCAAGGCAAAGCAGGGCAAGGACCTTGCTGTCTTGATCACAGCTATAACCCCAGCTCTTGACAGAACACTGAATGAACACGTCTCTAATTTTCACTTCTTCAAAAAGCCTTTCTTGAGTAACGTTACCTAGTGCTTTCTTTCAGGGCCCCTCAATACCCCCACATTACATAGTTTGTATTTCCTGCATTTCCACTCTGTGGCCGCTGCTTTATAAATTTGCTTAAGTGACTTATGTTTATGCTATGTTCCACTTTCCAGATGGCCCTCATGATGTGCAGTGTTAGAAAGACAGGAGCTGCACACACTTTGGTGGCCTCTGGACAGAGCTGGCAGGTCACCTTCCTGACACAGACCCTGCTTTATGCTTTAGCTCAGCAAGGGGACCACTAACCTAAGCAGCCCCTGGTTCTCTACCGTGCCTGCAAGGTGGCTGCTAAACCCCAACCAGGTTCAGGCTTCCAGACCTTAGCAGGCAAGCTCGGACGTGCTGCCTTCATCACCAGCAGCAGCGCAGAAGGAAATGGGCACTGTGGGAGGGCTGTGTCCTGGGTAGACAGAGCTTAGGTTCCTCAGCCGGGCATCCAGTCTGATTAAACGTCTCTTCTAACCGAGCTGGAGAGCAGGAGCAAAGTGAGATAAGAGGAAACAGGCTCCAGCGGGTACCAGAGAATCGCGATCTGAGCAAGACCACTTTCTCAGTCCCCTTCCTGATGCTGCAGTGAATCCAGACAAAACCAAGCTAACGGATTTCTGGGGTCCACAGAACGGACCAGACTGGGAAACAGAGAAATGCCAGGAGTCTGCCTTCTTTGGAGCACTGGCTCTCCGAGGAGAAACCCAAAGTTTCTAACTTGCAGCAGAACCACAGCTAGAACCAGTAAGAAACCAGGGTCAGCAAACATAGCCCACAAGCCAAATCCAGCCTGCTGCCCAGGTTTTTGTTTTAGTTTTTTTAGGGCCACACCTGTGGCACATGCAAGTTCCCAGGCTAGGGATCCAATCGGAGCTGCGGCTGCCGGCCTACACCACAGCCACAGCAGTACAGGATCAGAGCCACATCTGCGACCTACACCACAGCTCACGGCAACACCGGATCCATAACCCACTGAGTGAGGCCAGGATCAAACCCGCATCCTCATGGATCCTCATCAGGTTCGTTGCCACTGAGCCACAACTGGAGCTCCCTAATACCCGTTTTTGGAAGTAATACCCGTTTTTGGAAGTAAAGTTTTATCAGAACACAAGCAATACCACTTGTTTACTGTCTGCGTTACAGCAGCAGAGCTGAGCAGCTGAGGCAGGCCGGCCTGCAAAGCCAATCTTGTCCTTGTAGAAGAAGACTGCCAAGCCGTGACTCGGGGTATTATTTAAAAGATGCACATGCTTTGGAGTCAGACAGAGCTGAGTTCAAGGCAGTAATTACCTTGCAGAGCTTCTGTGAGGATGAAAATGACATGGTCCATATAAAGCATTTAACACTGTGTCAGCGACAAACTAAGCGCTCAAATGTTAATAATTATATGTATGTGGACATATCTTCTTTAAATTCTCGTGCTCAGCTTAAAACTGAAGAGGATTACCATTCACTTTCTTTTCTTAAAAGGGCATGAAATCATCCCACCCCGTGTCTGTGTAGATGACATGGACTCCCGATAACGCTTCACTTCAAGCCCAACGCACATGTCTCCATCCGGCCGTGGAAGTCTAACAGGCACTAGCATCTGTGCCTTCTTGTGTTTGTTTCCTAGCTGAATACATGACATGTGACCCATTCTACGCCACAGTCACACAGACAGACTGTCCTTGGGTTTACAGCTGCTCAAAACCCCCTGGGAAGCTGCCTAAGGCAGTCTATCACAAGCCCCAGGACGTCCGTGCTCTGTCTCTGCCTTGTGACCCAGCAGACATGTTATTTCAAAGAGGAAGCCTCTATTCTTCTTTGCTTTTTAGGGCCGCCCCCATGGCATATGGATGTTCCCAGGCTAGGTGTCGAATTGGAGCTGTAGTCACCGGCCTTCACCACAGCCACAGCAATGCAGATCCGAGCCGCGTCCATGACCACAGCTCACAGCAACGTCAGATCCTCAACCACTGAGCGAGGCCAGGGATCGAACCTACGTCCTCATGGCTGCTAGTCAGATTGTTACCCACTGAGCCACGACAGGAGCTGGGACAGCCTTGTTCTTGACTACCACCTGCTGGTGTGAGACGGTGGTTTCTAAGGGCCCACCGCAGACGGCGTTTCTGTTGGAAAGGATTCACCCACAGGCAGGGAATTCGGCCAGAGCGCCTGTAAAGCTCTCCCCACTCTGATGGGTGCACTCTGGAAGCAGCTTCCTCTCCACAGAATCTGGTCGTCGTCAGCTGCCTCAGCAGCGAAAGGCGAGCCTGTGATCAGACCCCACCAGGCCAGAGCCATCACTCTGCTACTGAACCCCTCCAGGGCTTACTGACCGCAGCATCCTGACAACCGGCCCGGGCTCCCTGCGGGATTGGCTTACCTCCTCACGGCAGTCCCCGCCTGACATCTACACTCGAATAACTAATAGCATCCAGACTTAACCTGATTCTCATTCCCTCTCCCCAATCTTGTAATCTCTGCCCTATCTTGTACACTTAGCCATTTCAGGAAACGCAAAACCACTCTTCCAACTGCTAGATCAAAACCTTGCGGTCATTCCTGGTAACTCCCTGGTGGTCTGGAGCTGAGGGTCTGGCATCTCACGGCTGTGGCATGAGCTTGATCCCCGGCCTGGGAACTTCTGCATATTGCAGGCGCGGCCAAAAACAAACAAAAGGAAAAAACAAAAAAAACTCTGAGATCGTTCTTGACTTTCTTTCAGACCCTTAATCTGATCTGTCGAGGAAACTTGTCAGCTCTGTCTTCAAAATAACACAGCATCTGAGGTTTGCTTGTCGCCTTCACTGCCAGCACTGCTCCGAGGCACCGTCACCCTCCACCAGGACAACTTACAGCTTCCCAACCAGGCTTCCTGCTTCCGCCCCTGCCCTCAACAGCCAAATCCACACTGCATCCGCCCTACACGGCAGGTCATGCCATGTCACCACTTGGCACGGTTCTCCACGGGTCCCCACATCAGACTAAAAGACAGATACCTGCATGTGACCCGCGAGTCCCCGAGTCGTCTGGCCTCCCACTGTGCCTCCGAAGTTATCTCTCTCGCCCCATCGCTCTGGCCACACGGCCTTCTTAGAGCTGTTCAACTGCAGTAAGCACAGACAATTCAGGCCTTTGCACTCGCTGTTCCTTCTGCCTAGAACATCCTTCCCTAAGATATTTTGCTCTCTCATGTCCTTCAATAGCCCTAGAATGTAATCGTAGCAAGAGGCCTTTCCTGAGCCCCTTACATACAACACAAAGCTCTACCCCACCACCAGGACCGCCACACTCCCTAGCCCTAACCCTGGTATGTTTTCTCCATAGCACTGACTGCAACGTGATATGCTGCATACTCACTTGACTTATGTACTGCTCTCTCCCCTACAAGAATACAAGTGCTACGAGGGCAAGAACTCCATTTTTGTTCACTATTATATCTTCAATATCTAGACTATGCCTGATATGTAATAAATGTTCCTTAAATATTTGGGGAGTAAATTAACTAATCTGTTTTATCCTTTCCCCTAACTTATGAACAGCTTACATACAGAGAAACTTTGCTACCTTCTTCCCATGGTCCTAGAACCTTGCATTGTGTCCTGAACACAGCAGCTGTTCAAACAGTTTGCTAGAATTAGGATTCAACCACAGTTCTGGAAATCTGGAGCTTACATCAGATCCTGATGTTATACTGGTATTTTATGCTCCTCTTCTAGGACTCCAAAGTTCTCTGGTCCAAGAATATCAAAGTAATATCTTCACATAGGAAAGACAACATATTATCTCATGACATGACTGTTTTTAAAAATGAAAAAGTCTACCTCAGTAAGAAGAATGTTTATGAACCTGGTAGCTAAAACAAAGAAATTAGAAGAGGCAAACCTCCAAGAGTGACTTTTTTTCTCTAGCTTCATTAACTTGGAAAATAATAATAAATCAATTAAATATTACTCACTCGTATCTCTGATTTTGGTTCTTAATCTAACACAGAAAAAAAAACAAAAACAGGACAAGATGAAAGGATAAACCAAATAAGAGAGCCAGACATAAGAAGCAAGATTAATTTCCACAGCAGACTTTGCAGCAGCCAACTACACGCGAACAGGAGTAGGCAAAGGCACTTCCCTGGACCAGGAGAACAAGATGGCATCTGGCTGCCTATGGCTGCTCTTTGCTAATCCACAAAAAGTCGGCAGGCTGGATTCAAACTGTGAATGTTACGGAAACAGCAAGGTAAAAAGGCAGACAGCTCAGAAAACTCAGCAGTGTAATTCAAATACAGGTCACTAGCATGAGGAAAATAACTCACAATTTCTCACTAGGACAAACCCCACAATCAAATAAAACCAAGCCGTCCTTTCCCTCATCTCCCTCTGTGCCCTCGCCTCCTTTCCTGCCCCTCTGCAACCGAGTCTGGACCACGCCAGCCGTTCTGTTTTGGAATCCTCACAACCCCACTCCGGTGAGAGAAGGCAGAGTCAACACTGGTCCCTAATTACTCCAGACGGGTCAATCAAGTGAAGCGCTGCAGTACTTCTAAGGCTATTTCTAAGACTGTCCTGAGCCAGCAGCACAAGTTCCAAGAGAGCTTAAGCCGCCACCGCACCCCGTGCTCGGAGTTCTCCAGCCCTCGGTCCGCTTGGCACCTGTGACCTCTTCTAGCTCTTCTGTGCACGCATTTGAACACTGCAGGCATGAGGACAGTGAGGGAAGGAGGGACACGGACTGCACAGCAGTGGGGACAGGGCAGGGGGTGGTGAGGACAGTTAGGGAGAGACACAGACTGCACAGCAGTGGGGAGCAGGGCAGGGGGACGGATTGTGAGCCCTGTTCAGGGTCTCCCAGTAAACCGCTGTGTGTTGCTTCGACGGCAATAAGCTGCTTCTCCTTCAGCTACTCCTACGTTCTACGCGATCAGCTCCCGTGTGGCTCAACTGACACAGCCCAGAGTCAGAAAAGCAGATGGAATTCTTCCTACACACAATGAAGCAGTATCCAGAATGCCAAGCAGAAGAATGGAGAGGCAGTTCCTCAGGGTTGGGGAACTCCTTGACATCCCAGGACAGCCAAATGTCAATTATACCCTAAGTCCAGCCCGAAGAAGAGAAAAACATTCCAATTTTTACTTATTTTCCCATTACTCTTTATTGGCTCCTTAGGCGTCCAGAAACTAGGATTATTTTGGCCGGAAGGTAGGAAGACTTGAACCTAATTTGCTAAATGAATTTAAATTGCTGCAAAGCGAAAGAAGGGAAGAAAGACAGTTACTTATTTTCCTAGGAGCACATTTCAGCCACTCACCACGCTGCGTTAGCATCAATCAGATTAACTATCCTGTGGCCTGAGTAGGTAACATGTCTCTTAAAAAACAAAGCAATATAACTGAGAAGGCATCCCCTGCACATAAATAACTAAAAAATAATTCCCTGTCACATGAGGGGAGGACAGATCTGATCTTGGTAGCTATGTGTCACTAAAGTTGTTAAAAAAGAAAAAAATAGTAGTGGATTCAGCAACTCTGCCCTGGACACTCATCCTGTGGCTTGAAATGGCAAATTTCAGTGGTCCCTGAATTTCACACCCCTTCCCTGACAAATTAAACATTCCAAAAGCTCAAAAAATCCCGGAAAAAAATATGCAGAGTATCTACTTCATTTAAAAGACATTTAAGTAATTATTCATAAATTACTGCCTAATTTAATAAAGTGATAGTAAAATTCAAGAAAATAAGTTAAACTACAAGAAAATTCCAGATAAAGCTACAAAGCTAAACACCAGTTTGGCCCAGCACTACTACAGTGACTTATGGATGAGGCAGATACAGTTCCTCACACTAGTGACCCTCAGATCCTTACAGGATCCCTCCTATAGAGAGAGGACAGCATGGTAGTTGAGCTCAGACCTCCAATCCCAAGTACTCTCCTTCTTAAGGCCAAGAACAAGCCTGCCAGAAAAACAAGCCAGCGCCAGCCTAGCACACCTGCTCGCGGTCGACACGGAGCAGCCTGGCTTCCTTCCTTCCGCCACTCTTTGGTGGTGGAGCAGGCGGAGAGGAAAATGATGAACAGAGGTTTGGGGCTCAGGAAACCACGGTCCACCCTTCTTCTCCCCTGCCCCAGCCCGCTGGAAGGTCAAAGGCAGATAAGACCAAAATCAAACCTAGAAGCAGACTTTGCAACGGGGGAAGGGATTCTACAAGAGTCACGGGGAGCCGGCGACTGCCCGAAAAGCCCCCTCCCCACCCCGTCCTCCCCCCTCGCACGTTCCGAGTCACCTCCGTCTGGGTCACGGGGCCGGCTAAGCAGCCCCAGAGGCAGCGGGAGCTCCCCGGCCGCGAGGCTCGAGCCGCACGCGCTCAGAGGCGGTACCGCGAAAGCGGGGAAGGAAGGGGCCTGAGCGCAGGAGGCGGAGCAGGAGGTACCCGAGGGGAGGATGCTGAGCGGAAGGGAGGGCGAGCTCCAGAAGCTAGGACGGAATCCCGAGCGAAACGGAAGCCGGGGGTGCTGGATGGAGCGGAGTACGAGACGCGGCATCCGCGCGACAGCGGCCGGCGGGGCCGGGCGGGTGACTCAGTGAAAGCGGCCGGGGAGGGTCGGGAGACCTCGCCGCGCGAGGGACAAAGGCCGCGCGCGGGGACCCGGGGGCGAGCGCGGCGCGGGGCTCACCGTATCCTTGGACGAGCCCAGCTTCTTGAGGCCGTCCAAGGGCAGCAGGTCGGCCGAGTCCTTGTGGATGAACTGCACGGCCTGCTTCATCCGCCGCTGCTGCCGCAGCGACGCCGCCTCCCGCATGTCCGTCTCCTTGCGGCCGCCCTCGGTGAGGAGCCCTGAGTAAAACATCGCCGAGGCGCCCGTGGCCCAGGGTCCCCGCCGCCGCCGCAGCCGCCAGCTCCCCGGCCGCCCGCAGCCTCGAGCTCTCCAGAGCCGCGAGAGCCGCGCGCCGCCCTTTTATAGCCGAGCGTGACGTCACGGGGAGCAGCCAGTGCGCGCGCGGGGGGCGGGGCCGGCACAGCAACCCCCCCCCAAGGGGCGGGGCCGGCACTGCGCTCACGACCCGCGCGCGGCTTCGCAGCGTCTGCGGCGCACCTGCCGCGGGCTTGGAATTGATGAGGAGGGATGGAGCTGGCGGGACTGACTCCGAGCGCGGAGGCTCCCCCGTGGCCGAACCAGTCCCTCCCGCTGTAGCTGCCCCGCATCCCCAGGACCGAGATGAGAGATGTGGGGGACCCAATCCAGGAGCGGCTTCTCCCATTCCAGCCGCCGCCACTCCCTGGCCCGAGCCTACCTGTCCACGCCGTGGCTGACCCCGGAATCACCGACAGCTGGGCCATGACCCGAGTCCTGCCGTCCGCACCGCTTTTCCGCTTCACCAGTTCCCACTTCCGCGCCCTTCCTGGAGCCCCAGGGCCCTAAGCTCGGACTCCGGAGGACTGGCGGCGCGCTCCAAAGCTCGGATCGCTCGGGATTTCTCCAACTTCACATCAGTCCCCACCCACCAGGCCAAGTGATTGGGTAGGGGGCAGCCCCCGCGGGTCGGTCAGAGTCGTTCTTCCCGACCCTCCCTCCTCCCAGTAACCTCTGCCCCGGGCGCCCCCGCCTCCGGCACCCAGGTCTCCGCGCTGGGGAGTCAGGGCCTGGCGGATGCCTGCGGGTCAGCCTGAGGCTGAGGAGTGGAGAGGGTCCCCGGCTCGACTGCAAGCTAGTGTGAGCCCTACACCTGCTCTTCCTAGCGGAAAAGCACCTTTTTCTCTGCCAACTCCGGGCTTAAGGCCGGTCGGGAGGGTCTTTCACGGGTCTCAAAAGCATGCCTCCGGGAGCAACTGGAACCTGGTTTTCTTTGTGAATCTCTTACTTTCAAGCCATTTAATGGGGTCTTCAAGCATCCTGGGTCCCGGTCGCGAAGCTGTGACTGCGTTTCCACCCTAGAAATCACCACCATTACACTCTCGCACCCCGTCTCACAAAAGCAGGCATGAAGCAGAAAGATCTGCTCTCTGAAGAGAACCAAGCAAAAGTGACAATAACAACATTTACCATGCCTTTACTGTGTGCCAGGCACTGGAATAAATACTTCAAATGCAGTATCTCATTGAATCCTGGCAACAGCTTATGGGATAGTATTATCATCATCATCCATCCATTTTACACTCAAACATCTGGGACCTACTAACTGGTCTCCCCAGTAGGCCCGAGTTCCCTTCCAATCCGCTGCTCACCGCTGCCAGAGTAATCTCTGCAAGCCACACATGGGATCATCTAACTTCCCTGCTCAGAGCACCACACGTGGCTTCTCATCGCTCTCGGGTAAAGACCCACATTCTTGCTTGGTCTGCCCTCCACCTGCACCTGCACTTCAGCCTCGTGAGCCTTCTTTCTTCCAGTTCCTTCCAAGAGCCATTCTCCCTCCTGCCAAACGGCCTGCCTTTGACTATCCCGTGCCGTCTGTCTGGAATGACCCTCCTACCCTGTGCAGTCAACAGACCTCAGGTCCCCGGCATTTCTTTAGGAAAGCCCTCTGGCCTCCCAAAGGGGGTGAGTTCTCCCTAGTTATAAACTATGCATCTCTCCTGAACATTCCACCCTTGTGGCGGGGCATTATTGGTTGTTTGGTTAATATTCATCTCCTTCACTGACTGTAATCTCCAAGAAGGAAACTGAGTCCATTTTTTGCTTAACACTGAATTCTTAGCACACAGAAGGCGCTCAATAAATACTAGCATAAGTATGGCAAGAAGTTAAGGTCTTATCCGAGGAAAGCAAACAGTAGAGCTGGGATTTTAACCTCAGACTATCTGCCCCCAGCACCCGGAAGGGCTGGGTTTGACCTCCTGGAGCTGCTTCTTTCCCTCTGTTCCTGCCTTCAGCACTTGTCCCAGATTCCGAGCTCACACACTCCTGTGGGAAATACATCCAGAAGGCCACTTACCTGGCTTCAAGGAAGCCTCAGGATTTCCCGTTCCCAGGTGCACTCACTGAGTGCGCAGTCTCCTGGAGGGGCGGGGGGCAGCAAGGGGGTTGGGCTTGCAGCTCACCTTCCAGTCCCCTGGCACACCTCCAGCAGTAAACAACAGTGGCTGCCCTGGGTCCTTCTGTCCGGTTGCCTGGCTCCCTGCCTTGTCACTCTTCCAGGCTCAAGTCACCCGGGGAACGGTGAAAGACAGCCTTGCCTTGTTTCTCTGGGGTAAGCACCTCTGAGCTCAGCAAAGTGTCCAGACAGGTCCGACAGTGAGGGCTCCTGGGGCTCCGGCCAGGACAGCCACTTTCCTCTGGGGGAGCCAGGCAGGCATGTGCCCACTCCGCCTCAGCTGAGAAGTGCAGCCTTTTTGTTGAGGATGGCCCTGCAGAAGCAAGGGGCTCCTTTCACAGGCAAATTTCCCCCCACCCCAAACAGAGCACCAGAAGCCAAATGTCTCTGGTTGAGCTGGAATTTGTCCATATCAAGTGTTACTGAACAATAAATAGGGCCTTGGCTAGAGCCAGGAGTCTTTTTGTGAATGCGGCGCCCTTTGCTGTAGCGGGATCTGTGTTCTGCACTTGGACTTGTGGCCACAGCACCCGTTGGTCCCCTCATCTCTCAGAGCTCTTCCTCAGCCAGACTGATGCCATCACTGACCCTGAGCTCAGGTCAGGGTGGGACACTAACCCCACCCCCCTGCAAAAACCCTAAGAGTTTCTACAGACAGCCCACCTCTGGGCGGCTTATCCGGTTTGCCCGAATGACTCTGAGCACGACACTTCCCACCTCTAAGCCTCAGTATCCACATCGGCAAAAGCGATGCAGTGAGATTACACGGCCTTTGCAAACTCTGGAAGGCTGGACCAGCAGGAAAGGTCCTTATCAGTTCTCCACAGAGCCAAGCTCCCCTGCCCCATTGGCCCATCTTGGAAGAAGTAGAATACAATTGTTAAAAGCACAGGTTTGGGGTCCAATACACTAGACTTGAATCCCTGCTCTGCTGCTTCCTACCTGCACAACTGGTAAGTGGTGGCACCTCTCAGAGTTTCAGCGCCTCCGCTAGAAAATGATGTCAGTAATATGTCTCTTACCTCTCAGGATTGCCGTGAGGATTAAATGAAACGATAATGCACACAGCGCATTGCGGCATAGAGTCAGGGCTCCGCAGAAGACAGCCACCACCGTTACCTGGGACAGTTTGGGCCCCAGCCTGGGCTTCCTCCATGCTCCCCGCAGAGCTCCAGATCTGAGCATCATGCCCCCTTCCTGGGACTAGGCCTCCTGGGGCTGGGGCTGCCTCCCTCTCTTCCTCCTCGTGGTGCCTCTGGATCCTGAATTTACCAGGTGGCTCTGTTCTAAGGCCCTCCACACCCTGCCATGGCTGTCATAGAGGATCCGTCCCTGAGAATTGTGCCAGGTAAGCTGATGCTCTTTCAGTTAGAATTTTATTCATGTGGTCTTCATTCTAAGTGACAGGAAAGCCAGATGAAGAATTTTTTTTTTTTTTTTTTTTTTGGCTCTTTGCTTTTATCTAGAGCCGTACCGCGGCATGTGGAGGTTCCCAGGCTAGGGGTCTAACAGGAGCTGTAGCCACCGGCCTGCATCACAGCCATAGCCACGTGGGATCCGAGCCGCATCTGCAACCTACACCACAGCTCACAGCAACGCCGGATCCTTAACCCACTGAGCAAGGCCAGGGATCGAACCCGCAACCTCATGGTTCCTAGTCAGATTCGCTAACCACTGAGCCACGACGGGAACTCAAGATGAAGACTTCTTAAGCAACAATGAAAACTTTTTTCTCCTGAAACTAACACAATATTGTAAATCAACTATACTTCAATTTTTTAAAAAAGGAAAATTTTGTTGTCCCCTTAATTTGAAAGTGCAGGGATTTCAGGCATGGCTGAATCAGGGGTTCAAACAACATTTCCACTGTTTTGACTCTGAGCCTATGTCACTGTAGGCAGGCCCTTCTAATCTATTGGCCATTAGCAGCTCCAGGCTTACAATCTGGTCTTCTAGCTCCTGTCCTTTCTTTTGGGTCTTCAGGTAACAAGAAAGGCTTTTGCCCTGGGTTACAGCAAGAGTGCTGGGGCTGGCAGATCAGAAAACTAGAGAAGAGCAGAAGAAAAAGGGGAGAGCCCAGGAATTTTCACCCCTCTTCCACCCACACGTCTCTGGCTCTGACTTTGCCCCTGGGCCCACCCTGAAGTAACGACCACGGCCTGGTCCCCTTACTCACCACCCCGTCCTCGTAGCTGCGGGGTCGGCCTCCTGCTCTGGTGCCCTCCCCGCAACCACAGATCCCTCCAGCAGAGCTTCTGCAAACTCTCTCCACGGCGGCTGTTGCGTGTACACCAGCATCCCTGGCTACATCGAGCCTTTGAGCTGGCACGCAGCCCTGAAGGCATTGTCTGCGTCGGCAGGCGGGCGCAAAGGTGGGTGCCTGTCGTCTTCCTTCAGGGTAATTGCCAGCCTCACCACAACCTCGTATGACAGGGCGCACGGCGGCCTTGCCTGTGTTTCCCAAAGCTGGCACTGTCTTTTGGATGCCTTCCTGTCGGCAATGACTTTGTGTCATTTCCTGGGACGAGGACAGGCTATGACCTGTAATCAGAGAGCAGGAGAGGAGAGGAAGGGGGCCCGTCTCAGTATCTCCAGCAAGAGTGTCTGGTGGGAACAGGATGGGCGCCTCCGCCTGGTTCCCGCAGCTCTCTGAGCCTCAGTTTCCCCATCAGGCTGGGCCCCGGGGGGTGGGGGAGGGGGGGTTGAAATAGGAGACGGCCAAGCACAGGCCCCCCGCCCCGCGCAGAGTGCGCCTTCAAGGGACAGGAGCCCAGGCCGTCTTTCCCTCCTCTGTTCAACACAAGGAAGGCAGGAAGGGGCGGCCGTCCAGAGGCCGAGGGAGAGCTCCTGTGCTTGGGGGCTGACCGTGAGGATGCCAGGCTTCTCAGACGGCGGCACGGCCTCCCTGAACGGGCTGGCTCCCTATCGCTTTCTGTCACACCCGGCCAGAGGGGAGCAGGCTGCAAGGAGCTCAGGGCGCCCTGGTCACCCGTGCCTGTCTCAGGAGCACGGAGGCTCCCCAGGGTAATGAAGCATACTGCTTGGGTGCAACAGTGACAAGTCAGCAGCCCTTGCTGAACAAGCTCCGGGCTGTGAGCACCGGCCACAGAAAGGCCAGGGACTGTCCACTCAAGTGTGCAGGCAGCCCTACACCACACGCACCGCCACCCGCATGGCATCCGCAGACCTATTTTCACACAGCTCTTCGCTGCCTGGGGAGACAGACATTTTGACTGTTTTTGAAAGTGTTTATTTCCAAACAATTGCAAACTTACAAAAGATTGCAAAAATAAAAACAATCCAAAGAACACCTGTATATCCTTTAACCAGATCGTTAACATTTTACTCCGTTGCTGTGTCACTTGTTTTCCTCCAATACACACACACACACACACACACACACACACACACACACGCAAAGCAGTTGGTTCTGAACCATCTGAGGCGAAGTCACATACACGTCATGACCCTTCACCACTAGAGTCTCATCATGTATTTTTCTTAAGAAGAGGGATTTTTCGCATACTTAGCACAGTGCACATATAAACTGCATATGTTTTCATTTTGCCTCTGGGCCCACCCTGAAGTAATGACCATGGCCTGGTCCTCTTACTCACCACCCCGTCCTCACTTTCTTGATGATGTCTTTGGAAACACGAACGTTTTTAATGTTGTTGATGTGCAAGTTGTGTTTCAACTCCCCTCCCTTTTAAACAAGGGAGGATTTCTCATTTCGTGTTTATCTAGTTTTCTGTACTCAGACTGAGGCTCTGTATTCTGGCCGGAGTGCTCTGGAGGTGACGTCACGTTCCTCTCTGCGCATCATGTCTGGAGGCACATGTTGTCTATCTGTCTTTTACTGCAGATGCCAATTTTGATCATCACATCAAGGTATTGCTTGATTTCCGTACTGCATAATTAGTGGCTTTTTCCCCTCCCATGTATACTTTTTAAAAAGGTGAAACCCTCTCTTTTCAGGCTGTCTACACTCTATTAACACACTTCACCCTGAGTTCTGAGCTGTCTCAGGCACGTGCTGCCGGATGGTTAGACCCACCTTGGCGAGGCCTGCGTCCCCCTGACCACAAGGGCTCGTGCAAGTTACTAACTCTTGGAACTCGAATTCACACCCTGCCAAAGTGAGTGGTCACTGGTCTCATTTGCCTGCAGCCCTGAGCACTACCTCTCTGGAGTGAGAGGCTGGACTTCATCATGCTGGAAACATCCACCGAGATGAGCGCTTCTGGAGAAGGTGGATGCTGAGCTCGTCCAGGAGCCGCCCTCACGCACTCGAGGACGAGGACTCAAAACAAGGACAGATGAGGAACCAGTAGGGCCCGCTGTGTGGCTGCTGTTTCTGCCCTGAGAGAGTCCTAGGAGGTGGGAGGGACAGGTTTCTCCTTCCCAGCTCAGGAGGACAGGGGTTTTTCAGAAGCTCTTGTGAGAGAACCCAAGTCTGGCACCGTGGCCTCTCCTTCCTTCTTCAGGCTCTAACTCTTCTGTTCTTAGAACGCGTCCTAAGACTGTAACTAAAGGATTTTCTGTTTCACTGAAATGGGAGAAACCAGCAGGGTGTGAACCCGTTTCTAAAACGTACCTTGGGAGTTCCTATCATGGCTCAGTGGTTAACAAATCCGACTAGGTAGCAGGTTCAATCCCTGGCCTTACTCAGTGGGTTAATGATCCAGTGTTGCCAGGAGCTGTGGTGTAGGTCACAGACTCGGCTCGGATCTGGTGTTGCTGTGGCTGTGGTGTAGGCCGGTGGCTACAGCTCCAATTCGACCCCTAGCCTGGGAACCTCTATATGCCATGGGTGCAGCCCTAAATAAATAAATAAATAAATAAAATGTACCTTGGATATAACTTCTCTTCTTTCCAGTCTCAGGTAGTGAGAGGTGGTGCTGGTGGTGCTGGTGCTGGAGACAACCAATATTAATTGAGCCCATACTACGTTCCAGGCAGTTTTCCACGTGTGAGCTCATTTAATTCTCACAACAACCCTATCTGGCAAGTACTACCTTTATCTCTATTTACTGTAGGAGAAAATGAGGCACAGAGAGGTTAAGTAACGGGGACAAAGTCACACAGCTAGTAAGTGGCAGAGTTGAGATACAAATCCAGGTAGTGCAGGGGGCACAGTGGGAGTCTTGAAGAAAATAAGCAACAGGAAAATTAGATTTTGGAGAAATCTTTCACTAAGACGTTTCCAGAAAAGTGCAGTAGGAATATGGAGAGGGGGAGGACTGGCTGCGTCATGCTGCTCGAGTCCCTCCAGGGCCTCGCCGGGAGCCCTGAGGAAGGGTTTCCCAGGCCTCTTGTACCCACTTCACTCAAAACTTCAGCTCCGGTGACTAATGTGGCCGCTAAAGGCCACTTCGCTCAAGTCAGGTCAGCAGGATCTAACGCTGGGGTTCTCGGTGTCAGGGTTACCATGGTGCTTTCTCGTCCAGCTCTGCACCAGGGACGCATCGCATCCCGCAGCTGCACTGCCACTGTGTGACGATGACCAGCTGTGGTCACGCACGGCGAGTGACACGCAGGGCCCTGCCGGGGCACACCCCAAGCTCACACTCTTTGCCGCCACTTGCTCCTGCCGGCCGTGACTGTGTCAGTCACACACCACTGGGCCTGTCCTCCCCGGGCACGGGTTCCATTTCCTGCTCAGCAGCGATTAATTCTTTTCCAACACAAAGTGTAATAAGGTAAAGCCTGCACCAGCTGCTCAGCTGAGGTCAGTTTGTATTTCTGCTTTTTGCACCACATAGAAGAAAGCAGAAAACTCCAAGGTCTGAGGATGGAATACAGGCTTACAAGATAGTCCAAGTCAGTGGTAGCTCTTGGAATGACACAAGGTGAAAAATACACACTGGATTACAGCTTGGGGAGTGATTTCCCGTCATTCTTTCAAGTCCTTTCCCCTCCTGTTGCAGCGATATGTATCCGGCCTGGCAAGGTGCCAAGGCTACACACGAATGAGTGAATGTAGGGGTGGGGGTGTCTTTGGACATGGACATGACTGATAGCATTGCTGACAGTTCGGAAGGACCTAAAGATTGATGACTTCTTACCTGGTCGTTAGTTGTTAGGCCAGGCAGAGGGAAGGAGATCTACACAGACACATTCTGAGGACTATGTGAAACAAGATGCAGTCAGTCAGTTGTCAGACCGCAGCCCTAGTCCCCAGTATCCTGTTGATAACATTTTGTCTTGAGTCAGGAGCATTTAAGCTCCAAGGTCGTTGAAGTCCCAGGGCAGCAACTAAAAACACAAGTGGATTCCATTTAAAACCACTAGGTGGCACCTGTTCTAGTCGGTGCAAACTGGCTTATTCGCAACTTGGAGCTTCGGGTAGCCTGGCCCAAGAGCAATGGTCAAGTTTTTGCTGGGTGGGTAGAGGACATGGACAGGGCCGGTGCTGCCAGGTTTGGTTTAAGGAGCCAGTGCCCTGGGAGGGGACTGGATCCCTGACTCCCCCGATGAGCCCACCCTGTCTGAAACAGCACCCCCTGCCACCACCTGCTCATTCTCTCTCCTTTGCCCTTTCCTATTTTCTCTGTATCAGTCATCACACTTGACTTTACATTTTTTATTTTCTGTCTCCCTCACTAGAATCTAAACTCCAAAGGGGGATTTTGCTTGCTACAGTATGGCCAGCTCCTCAATACCCAGCACTTGTGAGCCCGAAGCAAACATGCTGCATAAATGAATGAGTTCACAAACCTGTAACAAAGAATTATTAGTGACAAAGGCCTGTAGCCCATTCTCCTAAAGAGACACTGTGGAAACCAGGCAACACTGAGCTATCACCACTGTTCAGCCGCAGGCGGGTTGAACACACACCCTTTTTATTCAGCTCGAGCAACCGCCTCTGAATTAGAGGGGTTTCATTTTCTAAACCTATGTTGATCCTGCTGTGTCCTCTGAAAGTGATTCCTGCTGCGTAGTTAGGGCTTTCTAGCTATCATTCACGGAAGCAGCCTTCCAGGGCCCTAAGGCCCTGAGGCTGGTCTCCTGCCAGCTGATCAGGGCTGCCCGAAGGAGGAGGAAACGGTGACACAAATGCTTAGGATCCCCCTGAGCTGGGTTCACAGCCCCTGGAGCAGAAGGCAGAGAGGACGCCTCACCCAGGCTTCTGTTTCCTGTGGATGGCCCTAAAGGCCACACCCAGGACCTGTGTTCGGAGGCAGCTGATGACTCAGCTGGCATGAAGGCCACAGGTCACAAGCTCCTCTTGACTCAGTGAGGAACCTCTTTACTCCGGCCTCACCTGATCTCTGGGCCTCCCTAAAGCAGCCGGGAGTGATGGGTGAGGCTCTGGGGACCCATCCTGGTGCGGGAATGGAAGCAGAGGTGCTGCCGGGCCAGTGAGAGGCGGGTTCTCTGAGTTGAGGAGGAGATGGAGGCAGGCCTGGTGGAGCCCGGGTGTCCTGGGGCTCAGGCCTCGACCGTGGCGCGGGGAGCAGCCCGGGCGCATCTTCCAGCAGAGATGTGCGCATGCTGGCTCTGTGCCCTGCGGCCGCCGCCCGCCCCAAGCTTCCACATGACGATTAGAAAATCACCTGCAAACCTAAATGCAGTGAGTGCCTGCAGACGACACACTTAACAGCTCAGAGGATGACTCAGAGGAAGCAATTTTCCAAAGTGAAGATAATCATCTGTTCGTGTGAAAAGGCAAAGCATCCTTTTATTAGCACTGGAAACTCAAGGGAAAGGGGCTAAAGCCATAAGAGCGGCTTTCAGTATATGCCCAAGAACAATAACCATTACAGACTTGGCCGCTGACAATTCTGCACGGAACTTGCCCTCATGGAGGAGAGCCTGGCGAAGCTCTGACCCCTTCCTGAAACTTAACCGACAGCTCCTGTAGGTTCTGTCCCTGTGGCCACAAAGGGAACTCCGATTTTCAGAGTTCCCTAGTCTTCTTTGATCTACACACTTTCCCCAGGCAACCTCAATCCATCTCGCTCTTTGTTCGGCGACACTGCAATTCCTCTTCCAGCCCTGAGCTCTCCTGGGACTTCATAGACTCAGCTGCCCATGTGAACTCTCTATGTGGAAACCTAATAGGCAACTCAGGCTCATAAAGGCCAAAACTGAACTCACTGGACTCTTCATCTTCTCTCCTTTTCCAGTGCGTCCCTACCGCCTAAGAAATCATCCAAAACCTAGTGACTCAAAACAACAACCGTCACTGATTTAGCTCCCCAGTCTGCCGTCTTGGTGCAGCTTGGTGGGGACTGCTCGGCGAAGCAGCAGCTGGAGAACCTGTTCCTAAGGCGGTTTATTCACCTAGCTGGCCAGTTTTGCTATAGTTGTCACCTGGGAGTCAGCTGGGCGGGCCGTTGGTTGCACTTCGCAAGCTGCCATGGTTCCTCGAGCATGGTGACCGAGGTCCCCATATTTCCCGAAGAGGAGGTGGAAACTGCCATTGTCTTAAGTCCTGGGGCCGGGAAATGATCAAACGTCACCCCTGCCATTAATATCCGTTAAGCCGTTGCAGGCTCCAGGTTCAAGGCAAGGGGTGAAAGACCCCCAACCTTACACGGAAGGAGCATCAGAGAATCGGTAGACAGGTTTTAAATTGTCACAGGCCCCACACCTGCTCGTCCCAAAGCCTTCTCCATCGCCGCCTGCTCAAGTAGCCAGGGGTCACCTTTGGCTGCTCCCTTTCCCGTCACCTTACGTCCAGTCCTCAGCAAGCTCTGCCGACTCTCTCCCTAGACATGTCCAGAACCTTCTGCTCTCTTCCTCCACCACGACCAGCCCGACCTGGACAACCGCGTCCCCCACCGCATGACTGCCTGGTTGGCAGCAGTCATTTATTAACGGCTCTCTGCCTCCATGCCTGGTTTCTCAAACCTATTCTTCGTACAGTACCCAGGGCTATCTTTTAAAATCATGAATCAGATCATCCCACTCTTCTGTTGAAACTCCTTCTGAAAGTTTCACGACGTATTTAAAATTAACCCCTGAGCCTTCATCCCGAATTCCAAAGGCCAAGATGCTCTGGCCCCAGCTCAGCTCCCGGCCCCTTCTCGTACCGTTTGCCTTCTCACTCGTCTGTGGTCCACACACACGCTTGTTCCTGTCTGATGGGAACCTGGCTTTTCTCTCTCTGGAATGTTCTAAACCCTGATTTCCCCAAAGCTGGCTCCTTCTTGCAATTTACTTTTCCAGCTGAAATATCATTTACCCAGAGAGACCCCCCCACAGTTCCCAGCCATCTGTTACATTAACCTCTTTTAATTTTCAACATAGCACTTATTACTAGGTGATACTTTTCATATTGATTTGTTCACTGTCTGTCTCCTCCCTCTAAAAACTCAAAAATGACAAGACCTTGTCTGTCTCATCACTGTGCGTCTCTAGGGCCTAGACCAGTGCCTGGTGAAAAGCAGATGTTCAACAACTATTTACTGATTTAGCAGGTGGCAACAGCAGCCCCCGCCAGCCAGTCTTCCTGCAGGACCGTGGAGGCTCTCAGGGAGGTTGCTGGGTACGGAGAGGAAGCCCCGGGAGGGCCTCAGCAGCTCGTGCCTGGTCAGCTCCTGGAGGATGCTTCACAGAGACCAGGTTTCTGCAGCCTCCTTCTACCCCCCATGTACGGCCGTCCCCAGTCTTCTTGTGAAGTCAGCAGCACAGAATCAGACAGTCTTGAGCACTAAGTTGCTAATCGTTTGGACAGGATGGCACAGTTCAGCTCAGCCCACCTCTGCATCGGTCAGGTTGTTAACGTGCGTTACATTTGAATTTTCATTTTACGGTCAGACTCAGAAATGCAGGCCAAGTGCCGGCTTACAAATTCCAAGTACTTGTATTAAAGACTATTTTTTTAAAGTGAAGATGCCAAATTTTTGAAGAAAGATAGAAATGGGTACTGAGGACCATCCAAATGAATAAATATTTGATTCTGGCTTTAAAAAAATCAGTGTTATTCATAGGTTAAAAAAAAAACAAACACCAAGGTAAAAAGAGAGTTTAACAATAAATGAGGGAGTTCCCTTTGTGGCTCAAGGGTTAATCCGACTAGGAACCATGAGGTTGTGGGTTCGATCCCTAGCCTTGCTCAGTGGGTTAAGGATCCGGCGTTACCGTGAGCTGTGGTGTAGGTTTCAGACGCAGCTCGGATCCTGCGTTGTTATGGCTGTGGCGAAGGCCGGCGGCTACAGCTCCTGTTAGACCCCTAGCCTGGGAACCTCCATATGCCGCGGGTGCAGCTCTACATAAAGGCAAAAAGACAAAAAAAAAAAAAAAAAAACAATAAATGAGTTAGTCTTTGCTTTTTTTCCAAAATATTTGTTAATCACTTTTTGGTACTTTGGTGTACTGATCATACACAGAGTTAGTCTGTTACTGAAATAAAACACTAGGGCTGTGTGTGGTCAGCCCATGCGTTAGGGAGACAGTGGCTTGCTTGAGAGGATTCTTTTAGTCACTGTAATGAGATTTTTTTTTTTTTTTTTGCCTATGGATTTCAACTTTTTAAAATTCAGTAATACTGAAAAATCAAGTTCCTGGGGGACAAAATGATTGTGAGGTCCCCGGCTGCCTGAAAGTGGGAGGATTGAGTGGTACTTAGAGGTCAGGTTTTGTGTAGCTGCTCCTGGCAGTGCCATGACCAGGAAGGGAGCCGAGTACCCTGGGCACCCTGGGCAGTGCACCTTGCGCCCTCAGCGCCAAGTCAGTCTGAGCTGGGAGGGCGAGGAGGGCAAACGCCACGGGCTGCTCCGCGCCGCGTCCCACCTGGGCCATCCACCAAGGAGATCTCGTCCGGTCTGAGCCCCCCAGGCCCTGCCGCAGTGCCTACAGTGTCTACAGGCACATCTGCGGGTTCAAGAGCAGACTGCATTTGCTGCGAGGCGGGAACTGGCCAGAAGGAAGGCCGACAAGAGGCCCACGCTATGATGTCCGGGGAAGTGCTCGGTTTCTCTCTTTCTAAGGCTTCTTGCTTGATGTACTTTTTAGCCCGCACCGCTTAGGACTCAAGTGCCTGGGATCGAACCGGGGTCACACAGGCGGGAGAAGGTGGTGGTCTTGGGTGGGTGGATGGCGCCTGGAGGCCGGCCCCTCCACAGCCCCGTTCGCACCCCACTCCGCCCGGCCAGAGCCTGTGCCCGGGAGTGCCGAGGGCTCCCTCGGGGAGCACTGCGCTGGAGGAAGCTGAAGTTCAGGACAAGGCAGCCCTCTGAGGCCTCCTTTCCACCATGGCCCCTCGAGGAGGAGGGAGGACCGAGGACAGGTGAGTCTCACCTGAGCTGACTCAAGTCCAGCTCCGCCAGCCCTTGATGTGTCCAAGACACCTGCTGCGGCGGCAAGAAGTGAGACAAAGCGGCTCTCAGTCCACACCCTGGGGCTGGCAAAGAAAAACCAGGTTCCATTTACCAAAACACCTGTATTATCTATAACGAATGAACTCTAACCAGTCACTGCGACCAGAGGCAGCGCGTTCCCACTCTGCCGGCTGCGGAAGCAGATGGCCGTGTCCTGCTGGCCACGGGCCGGACTCCAGGCCGGTGGCATGTGCGCAGACTCATTTGTAAGGTCTCAAAAACCTGGACACCTTGGAACGGAGCAACCGGATGAAGGATCTTGGAAACATTTCCCGGGACTCCTGGGCTGTGTACTTGAAATAGTTCTGGGGGTGGGCCAGGACGTCAAACAGAGCCTTGATCAGTTTCTTATCCTAAAAAGAGCAGAAGTTTCATTGCTGAGCCAGAATATTTAAGCATTATGACATTTTGCCAGTGGAACCATAATGTCCCACTGTTAGGTAGTAGTTGATCAGCTAAAAAACACTTTGTAAAAATTATTTTCTCTGATTTTTATGTTTCCCAATATTTATTTTTCCTAATTATCTACAAAGAGCACGTATTACTTGATACAGGAAACTTTAATCTGTAAAAATTGTTTTTCTAACATACTTAGGGTTACCCAAGGCAAGGAAGGCTGGCAGGATAAGTCAGCAGTTTGTGATGAACAGACATACACTACAATACATGACATGGGCAGCATGGTCTACTGCACAGCACAGGGAACTGTACTCAGTTTTTTATTTTTATTTTTTGTCTTTTTAGGGCCGCACCCACGGCATATGGAGGTTCCCAGTCTAGGGGTCGAATTGGAGCTGTAGCCATCAGCCTACACCACAGCCACAGCAACGCCAGATCTGAGCCACATTTGCGACCTACACCACAGCTCACAGCAACGCGGGATCCTTAACCCACTGAACAAGGCCAGGGATCGAACCCATGTTCTCATGGGAACTCCCTGTGCTCAATATTTTATAATAACCTATACGGGAAAATCATCTGAAAAAGAGTGCGTGTGTGTGTGTGTGTGTGTGTGTGTGTGTGTGTGAATCACTTCGCTGTGTACCTGAAACTAACACAACATCGTAACTCAACTATACTTCAATTTTTTTAAAATACCAAAAAAAGAAAAAAAACTTTCTAAACCAGATGACAGCTTTGGAATTTGGGCAGTATTTATAGGGTTAGTGAGGTGGCAAGTGTTTATTTATACTTAAAAGTATCTAAAATTTGGACTTCAGGCTTGAAGGATGAATAAGGAGCCAAGAATCTTCAAACATTTGGAGAATGAACATGAAAACACTATTTGCCACTGGCTTAAATTTATGATAAACAGGTTTCCTGCTGCTCCACTCATTTCCAAATTAAAAAACGCAAATTTACTTGACAGCATTAAAAACAGCTATACTTAAATTTTTTTTGAAAAATTAAGTCTGGTAAAGATATAAAACCGACCTCAGCCCAGAACAGGCTGAGTGTCTGAAAGGCAGCACCAGGGGACTGCTGTGGCACCTGCAGCCCGAGGGTGTGGGCCGGGCCCACCCCAGGTGTAAACTTACCTTGAGGATTTCCTGATGGTTCTCAGAGGCATAGAGTCTGCCGTCTCGAACTATGTCTTCAATGAGCTCCTGGTAGTCCTCTGTTTGAATAAAGGACATAGTTTGCATTTATATGGTTTACTGATTTCCAAGCTCACTCTTTCTTTCATTTTTTCAAATAAGGCTCTGAGAAATGCTTCTGCAGTTGCCATCAAAAAAATCAACCCTCTGAAGAACCTGACTAGCATTCTCATGAGAATGCGGGTTCGATCCCTGGCCTCGTTCAGTGGGTTAAAGATCCGGCATTGCCATGAACTGTGGTGCAGGTCACAGACCTGGCTCAGATCCCGCATTGCTGCCGCTGTGGTATAGACCGGCGGCTGTGGCTCCAATTCGACGCCTAGGCTGGGAACCTCCATATGCTGTGGGTGTAGCCCTAAAAAAAAAAAGAAGAAGAAGAAAAAGGAGGAAGAATCAACCCTCTGATACTAAGAAGGCAATCAGAGGGGCGGTCCAGAGACCCCCGCCTGCCCCTCTTGCTCTCAACAGTGTCCGCACCCATTTCCCCTGCTTCTCCCGCAGACAGGCCCCTCTGCATCCAGGCAAGGCCCAGCCTCCACCTTGCTTTCTGGCTCCATCTTCTCTCACCAAGTCAAGGGCGTTGTTCCAGTAATTCTGCCTTCCTTTCCTACGAGGAACTTTTCTCTCTCTGCTGGTGTCCCATCAGCATGCAAATATGCTGTTGTATTTCCAAAGGAAAAAAAAAAAAAGCAACACCCCTCCCTTGACCTCGTTTCTCCCTCCGGCTTCCATTCCATGCCTCTGCTCCCCTTTGCAGCAAAGCTCCTGGACAGAATTATTGGCACTCTGTGTCTCCAGTTCCCCTTTCTCTCTCAAACCCAGTCCAGTCGGCTCTGGCCCCCACTACTCTCCCAGAACTGCTTGCTGGGGTCACCGGGGACCTTCCTGTTGCCAAATCCCAAAGCTCCGCTCTCGGTCCTCACCCTCCTAGATGCCTCAGTCCCATTTCCAGGTCTGGCCTATTTCCCACTGTCACGATTCAAATCAAGCAAAACACAATCCTTGTCGAATTCCAGGCAGAAAATAAATGCCTCTTTGTGTGCATATCATGTGCCACCAAACCTGACAAATCTTAAGAACATCTCTGGAACTGCGTGGGAGGAGATTCTTCTAGTCAGGCCGTGACAAGGGGGTCAGGATAACACTCGTAACTACTAACCGAACACATGACAGTATCTCTGGGACTCATTCATGAGACCTCTTTTTTTATCCTTTCATTTTGGAGAATATAAAATACGTAAAGTATGAATAAGGTGCATTTTTTTTTTTTTTATCTTGAATTCCTCTGCTCAGAGCATTGGCTCCTTTAAATGATGGGAGTTTACTGTTAGGAATGCCTACTGTTGTGCTGTTTGCCACTGTGCCAAATGCTTCCAGACCAACATCTTTTTTTATTTTTATTTTTTTGGCCGCAAAGTGCAGCAGCTTGACATGGGATCTCATTTTCCAGACCAGGGTTTGAACCCACGCTCCACCAAATCCTAACCACTAGAACACCAGGGAACTCCCAGACCACTGTCTTTTTAAAAAAAAAAATGTATTTCCTCTGCCTTCAGGAACTACCGTGTCTAACAGATACAAACGATTACACGTAGAATGGACAATGAGGTCCTACCATACAGCACGGGGAACTGCATCCACTCTCCTGGGAGAGACCACGGTGGAAAAAAAATATTTAATAAAAGAATATAGGGGAGTTCCCGTCGTGGCTCAGTGGTTAACGAATCGGACTAGGAACCATGAGGTTGCGGGTTCAATCC
>PVHT020000037.1:11467847-11625781 GCA_004024745.2 Catagonus wagneri | reverse complement strand
AAAAAAAAAAAAAAGGCATATAGGGATTCCTGTTGTGGCTCAGCGGAAACAAATCCGACTAGGATCCACGACAATGCGGGTTTGATCCCTGGCCTTGCTCAGTGGGTTAAGGATCCTGCGTTGCTGTGGCTGTGGTGTAGGTCATGGATGAGGCTTGGATCCCACATTGCTGTGGTTGTTGTGTAGACCGAGTCAACTCCTAGCCTGGGAACTTCCGTGTGCTGCAGATGTGGCCCTAAAAAGAAAAAAAAAAAAACAAAAACCAAGAATATATATAGGTATGACTGAGATGACAGAGTCAGTCTGCTGTATAGCAGAAACTGGTACAACATTGTAAACCAACTGAAACAAAAATAATAAAAAAAGAACTACTGCGTCACCTCATTTGCTCCAATTTTCATGAGAAAAGCACTCAAGCCTTGTAGGTGAGAACTCAGGCTCTGGAGTTCCAGAGACCTCTGCAGCTTTGTCCTGCTGTGACCTCGGGAAGTTACTTAAAGCTCTAAGCTGGAGTGACGTCGTCTGTAAATCAGGAAAGGGTGGTGTGTCCTGCACAGGCAGCTGCGAGGAAGGTGTGGTGTCAACGGCGCTAGGCAGGGCCCAGTCCTCACAAGCCCAGCACCTAAGCCGTGACTGCACTTTACCCGCTCGCCCGGCCAGCTGGCTGCCCTGTAGCAGATCTCAGCTATTCCTTCTCAGTGAGGCTGCTATCCTTCTGGGCTTGGAACCAGATATCAAACTTGTCTGCAACGTATGTTGAAAGAAAAAAAATGAAATAGGCCTGGAGTAAGGACCTAAAAGGCTTCTGCAGCGCCACAGCAGCAGTTTCCAGCTATTTTCTGCCATGACCGGCACCAGACACTCTCTGGTGGCTCTCATCAGGGTTTGATGTCATTTCCCCAGTTCAAGCCCCTGCTCTTTATTTGACTTTTAAAAAAAGTCAAGACATTACCATGTGTCACAGAGTGCAGAACAGCTTGACTAATGTGCATGAGCTTTGGTGACATTTATTCTGGAGTCTCCGTGGCTTTTTGTTCCTTTCTGATTCTAGCTGGGCGGGACTGTCACCGGCTGTCCTCGGGGTTGGGGGTGAGACGCTGTGTTTCTCGGCAGAGCCACCCGGGAGCCACGTGTGTCCACCCCAGGGTCTGAGACTAAGAGCCCTCGTCTCGGTGTTTGACGTGGTTTCAGGCACAGGCATGATTTTTCCAGATCCTTTCACATGTTAAACTATGTGAAGCATTTTTAGGAAATCCACAGAACACTGTCTCTCCCAAATGCCTCCTTTTGGCACCTGTCTGCCTAAAAGCCTTCGATGGTTCCCTAGGAAATTAGGTCTCCGTTTCTGAGCTTGGCATTCAAGGTTTCTCACCGCCTAAGGCCATCCCTCCTACTCTCAGCTCTCACCCACCTACCCACTGCCGCAGCAGGCTGTCCGTCATTCCCCAGCATGCCAGGTTCTCCATCCTTTGGCCCATGTCATTCCCTTTTCCTGAAGGTTCCCCCTCCCATTTATAAACTTAGATCACGCACTGGCAGATAAATGGATTAAGAAGATGTGGTACATGTATACACAACGGAATACTACTCAGCCATAAGAAAGAACAAAATAACGCCGTTTGCAGCAACATGGATGGAACGAGAGACTCTCATACTAAGTGAAGTAAGTCAGAAAGAGAAAGACAAATACCACGTGGTATCACTTATATCTGGAATCTAGTGTCTGGCATGAATGAACCTGTCTACAGAAAGGAAACAAACTCGTGCACATGGAGAACAGACTTGTAGTTGCCCAGAGGGAGGGGGAGGGAGTGGGATGGACTGGGAGTTTGAGGTTGGTAGATGCAAACTATTGCCTTGGGAGTGGATAAGCAACGAGATCCTGTTGTACAGCACGGGGAACTGTATCTGATCACTTGTGATGGAACATGATGGAGGATAATGTGAGAAAAAAAATGTATATGTGTGTGTGTGTGTGTGTGTGTGTGAGACTGGGTCACCTTGCTGTACAGCAGAAACTGACAAAATATTGTAAATCAATTATAATAGAAAAAATAAAAACCTTTAAAAAGCAAATAAATAGCATAGAAAACAAAAAAAAACTTACATATTCTTTCAAGACCTAAATCTCCTGAGACTTTGTTCTAGTCTTTCCAAAACCCTCTGCAAAACAAACTGCTGCCCCTTTCTGTCTGCACCCTATCCGTGCCCCAGTACAGCACCTATGACACTACACACATTTCCCCCGTTGTCGCCAGCACCTCAGCCAATACCTGACACGGTACATGCTCGTCAAATATGTGCCCCCGGGATGAATGACAAGTTCATGCCGAACAGATGACCTCCTCTGCTAAATACGAGGGCCTCTAGGACAAGGCCCAGTTCATTTTGTGTTCCCAGAAAATGTTACCCAAGTTGTGAAGCCAGATAGGGCCCAGGGCTCACGTGGGGCACCCTTCACTTGACAAGAAGAAAATGAAACCAGAGGAGTCATCTCACTTGCTTAAGGTTACACAGCAAGTTCGCGGCAGAGACAAGGTCAGAACTCGGGTCTTTTCTCCCATCCTTAGGCGTCTGTATAACAAAAGCCGCAACTGTAATAAGTTAGTATTTAGTGCGGGTTTATGAGGCACCAGGCGCCACGCCAAGTCCTGGGTGGATCAACCACTGAACTCTTACATTAAGTTTAACGATTTTCCTCATTTACACTTTAAGAAAATGGAGCTTTGAGATGGTGAGTGACACACGATGTTACAGAAGCAATTACTCCAACCCGGCTGATTCCAGCACCCGCACTCTTACCCACCAGGGGAGGCGAGGCTCCATTTATCTTGGAAAACATCCCTCAGCCCTGTAGTCACTACACTTTGAGTCTGTGATGTCCTTTCTCCCATCCTGCCTGCCTTTCTGAGCACATGTGCTTGCCAGCAAGCCGCCAGCCGGCCCGAGGTTGCCTCTGCGGAAAGCAGAGAAGCTTCTCCGGCTTCTCCGGCCTGCGCTTACCATCGTATGTCACGTACGGGACCTGGAAGCCTCTAGCGCTGTTCCCTTCGTTGGACTTGAACTGAATCCACAGCCTCCTGGATCTGGAGGTGAAGGCGATGGGACGTTCATAGGTCTGGCAGGTTTCGTACGTGGTCACGGAGTTGGGGGAAGCTGCCAAGGGAAGGCGGGGGACAGGGTTCGAGACTCACCCCTGCGCCTGCGGACAGCGGACACCCCTCCTCGTAAATACACCACAAAGCAACTTATGCTCAAGGGCTCTGCAGGACCGGCCGAGCCACAGTTCTGGAAGCCACTGGGGACCGCAGGCCCCAGGGAAGGCTGAGTGGGAGGCCCGCGGCTAGCTGGCAGCCGCAGCCCAGGCCACAGGGCCCCTGCAGGAGCTGAGGTGGGGCCCTCACGGTGCAGAGCCAACCTGCCGAGTCTGCCGGTGATCGGATGATTATCGGCCGATAACCACTGCCATCCGCCGGGTGCTGAGGGACTTAGGGACTTTGTCTCATAACCACAGGAAGGTGCTGCAGTGGTTATCTCGCTCACAGAGATTAAGCACCTGCTCGGGGTCACATAGCCAGGATGTGGAAAAACCAGGATTCAAACCCACACCTGCCACTGTCACCGCTAACAAGACTGGCCAACACTCACAGCAGTGCCTCCCTGTGTCATTATTATTTTAAGCGCTTTACAAATATAAACTCATTTATCCTTCAAGATAACCCGCTGGGCTAGAAGCTATTATTATCCCCATTTTAACAGATGAGGACTCTGAGGCACAGAAAGTTCCAGAATGTGTGCCCAAGATCACAGAACTCATACGAGGGAGAGGTAGGGTTCCTGTCCAGCAGTCTGGCTGCAGAGCCCCTCAAGACACTGTCCCCAAGTTACACGGATGGCAGTCCCCCTTTACGGACGCCGGGTCACGTGTCAGGAGGGGAGGGGGTTCCTCGGGCTGGACCGTGCCCTTGGCCTCAGTCAGTCCCCAAGACGTGAGCTGCTTCCTGGGGTGAGCGGGTGTCTGGGGTCTGCCCTGCGAGAGCATCGCTGACACTCTGTGTCCTGGTGGAAGAGGGTCCCAGGAGCACGAGCAGGACCGACCCGCAGGACTGCCACCTCTAGGGTCTGCGGGAGGCCTCAGCGCACGGTCTTGGTCTAACTTCTGTTTTCTTGGCAAACTCCACAAGCTCATGTCCCATCTCTGCTCTAACACAGAGGTGGCACCCAGGCCTGCTTCCCTGCGGCCTCAGATGGGATGGAGCGGGGAGGCGCACCGGTTTTCCGCATCACCAGGTGGTCACCGCAGTTGTCCTCCACGGGCAGGAAGATCTCGGGGACCACAACCAGGATGCGGCGCTTGGGGGGCGGGTTGATGATCCACGTGCACTCGGCATTGGCTGGGTAATGGCCCGGGTAGTTTGGGGACTCGATGTATCCAGTGAAATCACCCAGCTCCCCTCCACACCTTCTGTCTGGAAGAGCAAGTGCCATGAGTTGTGAAGGTACAGCACAGCCATTGTTCTGTCACGGCCGGTGCCAGCTTGGCCTGGGAGAACCACTGTCGCCCTAGTGACATCGAGGAAAGGGCCCGGGAATCGGGATTCAAACCCACACATAATTCAAATTCCCATCCCGGAACGTCTGCCTGTAATGCTCACGGCCCCGCTGGGGCCCAGCTCCACTAGCTGCCCGCATGGCGCCCACGGCTCTGTGTTCCCAGGACATGGCTTTCACATTAACTTGAAGGCATTCAACCTCAGGGACAGGTTGAGACTGTATCCTGTTTCTTAGAAAAGAAAAGGATAATTTCAGTTTCCACTATCTTGTATACAAAGTCCAAGTGTCAGGAGAGCCCATGGCACAGAGCTGGCAGGTCTGTCCACGCTTCCTGTCGGCGAGGGTGTGGGAACATTTCCCAGGGCCCCAGGGACCCAGACGAGAGTGGGACAGTCTTACTCTCACTTTTCTCTCTGGTCTAGACCATGCTCTGTTTTTAAGTGGGGAAGAAAATTCCATTCAGCCATCAGTCAGTATGCTGGGTACTCACTTCTGGCACCAGGGGCAAGAAGCATACACTCTGGGGGCACAGGTGCACATGCACACAAACACATGCACAAATACACACACATGCACACACACACTACGGGCACAGGTACACGTGTGCACACACACACATGCATACACACACTGTAGGCACAGGTACACACATGCACACACACACAGTGCGGGCACAGGTACACACGTGCATACACACACACACACACGTGCGTGCGCACGCGCACACACACACAAAGCCTGTCAATGAAAAACGTGGCCTGCCATACGAGTAAACAAAGGACACTGCAGTCATCAAGCCCTCACACTGCAGCCACCCCCACCCCAGACAGCGCCTCCTGAGGAGACTGGGCTAAGAAAGCACAGGACGTGGCCCCAGAGCTGAGGTGCAAGTCAAAGGAATGACTGCAGTGAGCCCGGACCCTGCATCCCCCCAGACACGGCAAGGCACGAACATCCTTAACTTGAGACATCTGCTGTTCTTTAATTAACAGTAATATTTTAATGTTCCAACTACCTGGTCTTTGTTGCAAAAACTCCTATCTATCCCGGCTCCTCCTTTATGTCTTCAGAGCCCCTAAGAGCTGTCTGAGAGGCCATGCCCTGGTCTCAGGTCCTCGGTTTTGTCACCTGAATAAAACCTGACTCTCAGCTCTGAGGCTGTGCGTTTTCTTGCAGTTGGGAGGCCCCCTTCCTGGCCTGCCTTGGAGCCCCCCAGCCCACTCCAGGATCAGACCCGGGGTCTCTTTCACTCTCCTGAGTCGTGCTTCCTGCCAGCTGCTCTCTTGGGCAGGAGGCTCTCTTTCTCACTCGCCCCAACCTTGTGCATCCAAACCTTGGCCCGCACTCCCATAGCCTGTCCCGCCTCTGGGGTCGGGGCTCCAGCTCTGCACCCCCACAGCCTGCGCTGCCACACCACAGGGCGAGGGGCTCAGCTGCCTCCAGTGCCTGGCAGGTGGCAGGTCCTTGAGCGACACTCCTTACGCAGGTCCTGCTGTGCACGAGGCCGGAGAAGCAGCCCAGCTTGGGGCGGCGCCCGGCGGTCAGGCCCCGCTCCCCCCAGCCCTGCAGAGCCACGTGGTCCTGAATGAACCGTGAGCCGGGGCGCCTGCCATCTGCCACCCCCAGGCGGACCTAGGCGCCTGCCTCTTAACCAGGGCTGTGAAAAGCCTTGAACAGACCTACTTTTACACCGGGTTAGGTTTGTGGAGCCGTCAAAGTCAGTCGTGGTGTTTCCTGGGCAGGAAATGCAACTATTTTTCCCAAATTCAGGCTGGTACGTTCCTGCTGGGCAACGAATACATCGGTGAGTGGTGGTGTTGTAGAAATGTCCAGGCGAACACTGAACTGTGGGAGAGGGTAGACAGAGTGGGAAAAAACGGAGAGAGTTTGTATTTTCATAAATGCAACACAAAGGCTCTCACGGTTCAGGAAGGGACGGTTTATGCCCCAGCGCAGTGCTGCTTTCCTGCTATTCTGGGCTAACCAACACTTAGGTCCCTAAATAGCCTGCCTGGCTGGGACTTGCAACCCATGACGCTGAGAGAAGCACAAAGGGAGCGAGGGATGGGTGGATCTTCCAAGTCTGGTCCCAGGCATCCTCTGCGCCGCGACAAGGCTCAGGGCTGCGCTCGGCGGGGGGCAGGGGGGCTGAGGGCCCGCGAAGGGCGGACCCATTCTGGAAGGGCTCTAGGTCAACGTCTGCAGACAGAGGAGGGCTGGGGGGCGGCCAATCTGTCCCCTCGCCCTGCAGTCAGCCCCACCCCAAGGGGCGAGCTGGGGGTGGGAGGGCCATGGCCAGGGAGCTCCCACCTCCCAGTGTCCCGCTGGGGCGAGTGGCTTGGGGACCTGAACCCCCTGCCGCTGGGGCACCACACAGGGCACCTCGGCCTGGGCTGGATGGAGCTACAGACGCCCGAGGTTCACAAAAGGGGAGCGCGGCTCTGGGAAAGGCCAGCTGCCGCGAGTCCTCACCTCTGGTTTCACAGTCCTGGAAGGAAAAGGCTCCCAGGCGTTTGGTGCGGAGGCCTCCCCCACAGGGGAGGCAGGAGGTTCGGCCGGCTTCAGGCTGGAATGTGCCCAGGGCGCAGAGCTGGCAGGGTGCAAAGCCATCGGCGGAGTACTCACCAGGTTGGCAGAGACCTGGGGGGACCAAGGACCCCCGGTGAGCACGGCCCTGGGCAGGTGGATCAGACAGAGGTCTGGAGCCGCCCTGCGCCGACCTCAGCGAGAAGAGGCTAGTCCTGCCCCACAGCGGCCCTGACTGGGTGGCACGTGCGTGCCTGGCGTCGACAGACTGGGCTACGGGGCATGTCACAAAGATGCAAGCCAAGGCAACAAGTGTCAGCTGCTTCTGCCTTGCAGAGCAGACCCGGGTGTGTTTCAGGCGCCCACGGGGCCCGGGAGCCGCTGCAGATGGAGGGTCCCCACCTGCCGTCACCTTAGTCTTTCGGCCCGGAAGTACACGCTCCCGGCCGGTTATGGCCTGGTGACAAGACCTTTCTGGTCTCAGGGGAGTCTCCCGTTTTACCGGTTACATCTGCTTCGAGTCCTGACCCCGAGGTAAGGCGTGTTCTGGCCTCCTGCACCCGACCACCCAGCCCCACCCGCAAAGCCACCCAGGGGCGTCTGTTCTCTTTAAACGCCTCACTTCATTATTGTTTAAAGTTTATGACAAGAATCACAGCCATAAACAAAAGGAGTCCTAAAAGCTCACGCTCCTTAGGAATTAGTTCGTCACTGGCAAGATGCTGTAAAAATCAGCTGCCTCTTGGGTTCCTGACCATTTCTCCTCTACTCATTTTCACGACTTCGTCTCTACCCATAAGCTATAGATAAAGTGCCATTTAGCAAACACAGCTGAGGGGTGAGTCTGGCATCTGTCAGACCAGGGTTTGGGTTCCAAACCTTCCACCCCTTGAGCGTGACCTTGAAGGAGTCACTTTAACCTCGTAAGGTTTTTGTAGAGACACAACAACCATGCAAATAAGTCATTCATGGATGCCTGCACGACCCCCGGCACAGACCAGCAATTATCACTGTAAGTACTGACATTGTTCAGCACAAATGCGTCCTAGCACGGTCTCACACTGATGTGAACAGATGCCCCAAAGCGCCTCCCGTTAACCCTGCGTTAGTTCCAGGATTTCCTAACAGGCCAGCCGCACAGCAGGAATCACACAGGTCATTCTGAGGGTCTGATTTCCAAGCCAGAAAAGGTGCTAGAGTTGAATCTGGAGTCACTTGGTGGCAGCGAAGCTGGCTCCAGGGCCGCCTGCCGTGGGCATCGCTGTCACATCACCACATCTAGTCACACCTTCCACTGGGCCCACGGAGTGTCAGGACAGCTGGCCCTTCTGCTTAATAAAGGCATTTACTAATAAAGTAAATAGGAAAGAAGCCCGAAGAATCTAAGCAAGCTTGGTTTCAGAGTTAACTTGTTTTCATGTTGGCCCCCCGGTGGCGTGCGAAGCTCCGGGGCCAGGGATCAGTTCGGCACCACAGCAGCGAGCCGAGCCACAGCAGTGGCAACGCCAGATCCTTAACCTGAGGAGTCATCAGAGAGCTCCCCAGAGTTAACCTTTTATAAGAGACAAACAAAAAACTCTGCACAGAGTTTCCACAAAATAACCAGATGGATACCTTTTTTAAAAAAACAGTAAGCTATGACTTTGAGACCAAAGCTGGAAAAATAATCAGAGCCACGTTCTGCACTTCTGACACTTTCAGTAGGCCCTGCACACAGTGCGGCCGCCCAGGTCTCAGAGGCTATTTATTCACAGCGATTAAACACGCGATTGTGATGTTCACACATATTTTTGGCCACTGCGTTCTACGAGATCTTCACTGATCTGTTCAGTATGTGTCAGGGGCTGAACTAGGCACCCGGGAGCCAAGACGAGCCCACCAGGGCCCCTGCTCGTCGGAGTCCACAGCGCGGGGCCCACCGCCTGCACGGAAGTGCTACCTGTGCCTCTGTCTAGACAATGACTGCAGGGTCTGGGGGAGTAAGAAGAGGCAGCCGGAACTCTTACCTCCACATTCAGACACATTCCAAGCTTCTGGGGTCTTCCAGGCCCCAGGATTTTCTGGTCTCGGGCATGGTTCACACGTGATTTGTCCTTCCTCATTCTGGAAGGTTCCATCCGGACACAGAGTGCAGCGTTCTTGTGTTCCATCGTAGTAGGTCCCAGCCCTGCAACTGACTAGCCAAAGGGGGAAACGGTCTGGTCAGTGAGGGGACAGAGGCCAAGGAAGGGTGAGCTAGAGATGAAGGTAAACAGATGGCGCTGACCCCACACGCCCACCCGAGGCCCCGAATACGAACGTGGGCAGCCTCTGGGATTCCCAAGCACAGCCCTGCCACGAACCCTGCTGCCCACTGGCAGAGGCACTCTCAGCTCCGCTCTCCCTGCACCATGAGCTCTTTGGGGCAAGGACCACCGTGGACCCGACTATTTCTGAGCACAAGCACCGGATGACATCCCCACTTCGCGAGACTGTTGAGAGGATTACAGAAGTGAAAATCATTCACCAAATTTAGTGCTGGAAGAAGAGAGAGGAGGGCACTCTTCTGGCTGGTGCATCCTGGAAGGCTTCCTGAAGGAGGCCACATTTGTGTCTGGTCACGAGAAATGAGGAAGAGCTCCCCAAAGGGGAGAAGGGGCAACACTGGATCCTTAACCCACCACGCTGGACTGGGTGTCAAACCTGCATCCCTGCCGCGGCAGAGCCGCCATCAGTCCTGGGGCACCGCAGCAGAAACTCCCAAACAGGCTTTCCGATAGCTAACATTTGCTGAGAACGTAGGATCTCCCAGACATCATGCCACCAGCTTTACACACAGTATCTCACCGAGTCCTGGAAACAACCCAAAGGAGCCAGGCCCTATGACTAAGTCCACTTCACAGAGACAGAAACTTAGGGACGTTAAATCATCTGGCCAAGGATCCACAGCTCACCCGTGAAATACACCTACAATGAGATCAAGGGCTTTGAGTTTAAAGAGGAAAAAGGCCATTAAACCAAAGTGTAGACCGGATCACAATGCCAGGCTTTGCCAGGACTCTTTATGCGGCATTAGGAGAGTTTGGCTGGAATAAACGCATTTTCTTTTATACCTAAGCTGCCAAGAAACAGAAAACAAAATAGCACAGGATAAAATTAGCTGTTAGAGCTCTTGAACGTGTGTAAGGAGAAATACTGGTTTTCATCCTGTCTTACAAATGCGAGTGGCATATGTACTTTCAGGGTTAAACACGGCAAAGTTCTCTGTTATCAGTAATAAAAGTGGCTTTTCATTATTGATTTTATAATCTAAAGAAAACAAAAATGAAGCTTTAAAAAAAAACTACAGTAAGCTGAAATATGCCACATTTCAAATATTATTTTTACAATTTAATGCAATCAATTAAATCAATTAAATAAAGTCCACTCTAAAGTCTAAATCAATACTTTTTTTGTATTGTTTGGATTTTCTTTTACAATATTTACATATCAGTTTTATTTAATTTTATAACGGTTTTAAAAACTCAGAAGCACACCAAATTCTTGCTTTCTTGGCAAACGACATTATAATGAGTATGTTGCACAGAACTGTGGCAGGCAGAGCCTATAGTATTTAGATGCGGCCCTACTGGAAAACGGTTTTCCACAATTACTCTGGCTTCAGCTCATCTCCAGTGACAAGCTGGTCTGAATTACGCACCAGGAATTCACAGCTTTTTATCTGGTGTCACACCTGACTGTCCCAGGGCCCACAGTGGGCCCCTAAACGAAAGCATTACCCCTTCATGGCTTTCACTAGCCAGCTGGCATGAAGACTGGCAGCAAGTTAATAAAACTGAGGCTGCCTGGAGCTCCCGGCCAAGCCATTTCCACTGTGGCAATGGCTGTTTTCGCAGCACTCGTCCACCTGGAGCAGCGGTGGCCACCAGACAATGGCGGTTCCAACAGCCCTGTGAGCCACAGAGCCTGTCAGCTTGGTCTGGCCCGTCACACGTCCGCTGGCAGAAACAATCCCCTCCACGCGCGACCGCGAACAGACCAGGTTCTTGCTGGATGGGCTCCCGCAGTGCGGGGTGTCCACGCCTCGCTAGAGCCACCGGAAGCCCCAAAGCCTCTTCAAGCTACATTCCTCATAGCTCACACGTGTGGCAGTTTCTCAAGTCAGCACAGAACGGAGAAATGCCCCGTGTGCCGCCCCGTGGAAAGGGGGCACCAGTTCGCTCTGCTCACAGGGAAAGACCTGCCCACACAGGCAAAGTCATCCTGTCACTCACAGGTCCCGTCTTCCTTCCAGGGGGAAAGAGCTGGAGGAATAATGCAAGCCAAGCGCCTTCCCAAGTCACTTGTTCCCTTCACAAGGTAAAATGGAGCTAAACGCTAAAACACCAATCTGAAAACTCAGGGCGAGCCTCCTAAAAGCAGCTCTTTGAATCCCTGCAGAGGATCTGGCCAAAAGAGACCGTAGTCCCAGCTCCAGCTGCTTCTCTTTTCCCCTCGGCTTGCTTTGCTGCCCCAGACAAAGGGGTCAATTGCCCCCAGGACACTTTGCGATCACAGCGAAGCTTTTGTGTGTCTTCAGTGACCGTCAAAATCCCATTCTCAAATCCCACACAGCAGTTTTTCTACCCCTTCCAAAAACAAAAAAACAAGAAAGCTTTTCTGTTGCAAAAGGGAGAGACCAGTGGGGACAAAGAGACCTGAAGACAGGCCCTTTTTTCAGCTCCAAGGCCTTTGAGGGTTTCAAGCCATGGAAAACTCTGTGGTCTCTCTGTGCCTAGGATGGTGAACTGAAAAAAAGAGGTCACCCTCCAGCATCTGACTGTTCTCCTAAGAATGGCGCCGTCTTCTGAAGGAGAGCCGCGGCAGCCCTCGCGGGTCCCCAGGGTCCCCTAGAACTGCCGCTTTGTCATAGCTCACAGGCAGAGCTGCAGCTGCGGGAGCATGATTCGCGCCCCCTGAAAAGAGGCTTCAGGATGGCAGGACACAGCACTCCCTCGGTGGAGAGGCCGACGTGTCACGTCTGTCCCGGTCTTTGTGCCCGGAGGTCAGGTTTGCTATCTGGAAGCACCCGCAGAGCTGGGGCTGAGAGACGGGCCCACCTTGAGGCCTTCTGGCCAAGTCCCCCTGCGTGCCGGGGGGTAAGGGGCTGAGATCTCACGTGCTGAGAGGACCTCTTTCGCCCCCAGCCTAAAGGTTTCCCTAAAGAGTTGCCCTTTGCCCTTTTTTCACTTCCTTGGGGTTCATGAGCTGACCCCATGAGGGCTCATCGACTCATCTATTCAGTGAAACCCTTAGCCCTGGTTGCCAGCTGAGTGCAAGCCCAGGAGCTGGAGACACAGCGGAGCAGACAGACAGGGGCCCGCCCTGCGGCCCTCGCCCTCAAGGAGAATCCAGCCCATCAATCCGTGAGCAAAGAAATAAGTACACGGTGGGTGCGGGCTAACTGGGGGCAGATGCGATGCGGGAAAGCTTAACCCGGCTGGGCAGGGGCGCGGGGCAAGGGGTGGGGGGTGCTCGCAGGATGCTGCTTTAGCAGAGCAGCCAGGAAAGGCCTCTCTGAGCGGAGACGGGAGGGGGATGAGGAGACAGCCGGGGGTGCCGTGGCCCAACAGCAGGGGCAGAGCGAAAGGGCTGAGAGAGAGAAGACGAGCTCCCAAGGCGGCCAGGGCCAGAGGGCCTAGGCTCGGGGAGACCCCGTGAGGAAAGGGGCTCTTCCGAGTGCTGCCGGACTCACGGTGGGACAAGGTCTCCTGGGTGCCGTGTGGAGACCAGACCGAAGGCGGGAAGGGTAAGAACAGAGAGCTCAGCGCAGCAGGTGGACAGGAGGTGGCGTGGCTGGGAGCCGGGTGGTAGCAACTGCGGAAGAGAGAACTATTAGACCGGGATATGACTCAAAAGCGGATCCAAGAGGATTTGTTAGCGGAGTCAATGAGGAGCATGACAGGAGGAAAGAGGCCAAGAAGACTGAGATTTTCAACTTGAGAGACTGGGCACAGAGGGCTGCCGGGGACGGAGGTGAGGGAGGAGGATAAAATGTGCTGTTCAGACACGCCGAAGTTAAGATGCTTTCTGGCCACGCGAGTGCTGGTGTCGAGAAGGCCCTGGTGAACGTGATGGCCTCCAGGTGGATACTGTGCCCCAGAGGTTTAAAAAATGACCCTCTGTGTGTGAGCAAAGCGTTTTCACATCCAAGCATATTAATCTTTACCTAAAAATAAGCCATAAAGAAAGAGTCACTGGTTTAGTACCTAAGCCAGACTCACCATAGTGATTTCGAAACGTCTAGAAATATGGAGTCACTATGCTACTTACCAGGAGCTAACATGATGGGCAGGTCAATCACCCTTCAAAAACAGACCAACAAACCCACAGAAAAAGAGATGAAATGGGTGGTTACCAGACACCGGGCTTGGGGTCGGAGGGGAAAGAGGATAAAGGTGTTCAAAGATGCCACTTCCAGTTACAAGTACTAAAGATACAGACACAGCGCAGTGCGCGTGCTTGCTGCTGCCGAGTGCTGCAGTGAAAACTGTTGAGTGTAAAGCCTAAGAGTTCCTACCACAAGGAGAAAATTTTTTCCTATGTCTTTTTTTTTTTTTTTTGTCTTTTTAGGGTCACACCCAAGGCATATGGAGGTTCCCAGGCTAGGGGTCCAATCAGAACCGTAGCCACTGGCCTACGCCACAGCTACAGCCACTCCGGATCCTTAACTCACTGAGCAAGGCCAGGGATTGAATGTTCAACCTCATGGTTCCTAGTCGGATTCATTTCTGCTGCGCCACCACGGGAATTCCTTTTTTTCTTCTATTCCTTTAATGCTGTATCTATACGAGATGAAGGAGATTCGTTAAAGCTGACTCTGGTGATCATTTCATGATGTTTCTGCTGCACACCTCACTCGTACACTGTGCTGTATGTCCGTTACATCTCAATAAAACTGAAGGAAAAAGAATTCGTGTTTTAAGCTCTTCTGTTTAAAAAAAAAAAAAATAGAGATTGGTCCCTCGGTCAGCCCACGTCCCCATATGGCAGAGACACATGTGAAGACACAAGGTCCCCGGCCAGGACAGGAGCAGACTTCCCGCAGACCGGGGCTGGGACGCGCCGACCGAGTTGCTTCTTTAGGATCTTGAGAAGAATTCCAGTTTAACTGGGCCTCGATTTCCTGACGCTACTAGTTTCAGCCAAACAAACCATCACAAAACAGGAAGCAGCTTCCAGTGATTTCTGCAGCCACCCTGGCACCTTCATGCAGGACCCATGACGCAGGCTCAGGTGACCCACAGGACCTGTGGAGCTGGCACAGTTTGTCCTCCTGGTACCAGGTCTTGTCAGCCCACATCATGAGATAGAAACAGCACTGAGTTAATCAGACTGACAAAGCTTCAGCCAAAACACCGGCAATGAACAAAAAATTGTTTGAAAAATGATTTACGACCACTGCTATTAACAATGAACCTTGCCAAGTTGTCAAAAGGGTATTTTCAGAGGCTAGCCAGCTATTTAAAATTTGATTTAATCTGATTTAATCTCACTCTTCTATTTTTAATGATGTACACAATATATTAGCCAATAGTACAAGTATATAATGTAATAATAAGCATTCATAAATTCAAAAGTATTTCACTGTGTGTGTGTGTGTGTGTGTGTGCGCGCGTGCACGTGCATGAGTGCGCGTGTATATGATCAAAAATGTTCAGCAGCTCCAGGACAGAGAAGTCCACAACCAGAGAGCCTAGTGGGGAGGGCAGTTTGGGAAACACCAGCAGATGGTGTTAGTTAAAGCTACTGTGCTGACCTAAATGTCCACTGACGGATGGATTAAGAAGATATAATAAGGAGCTCCCGTCATAGCGCAGCGGAAACGAATCTGACTAGGAACCATGAGGTTGCGGGTTCAATCCCTGGCCTCGCTAGTGGGTTAAGGCTCCAGCGTTGCCGTGAGCTGTGCTGTAGGTTACAGATGCAGCTCGGATCCCGCATTGCTGTCCCTGTGGTATAGGCCAGCAGCTGTATCTCCGATTTAGAGCCCTAGTGGTGGAACCTCCACATGCCACGGGTACGGCCCTAAAACTACAAAAAGACAAAAAAAAAAGAAGATGTAATAACAATACAAAATGGAATATACTCAGCCATAAAAAAAGAATAAAATAAAGCCATCTGTAGCAACATGGATGCAACTAGAGATTCTCATACTAAGTGAAGTAAGTCAGGAAGAGAAAGACATACCATATGATATCACTTATATGTGGAATCTAAAGTATGGCACAAATGAACCTATCTACAGAACACAGACCACAGACAAAGAGGTCAAACCACAGCTGCAGCTGAGGCCTAGGCCACAGCCAAGGCAATACCGGAGCTGAGCCACTTCTGAGAGTTCGCTGCAGCTTGCAGCAATGCCAGATCCTTAACCCACTGAGTGAGGCCAGGGATCAAACCCACATCCTCACAGAGGCAATGGTAGGTCTTTAACCTCTGAGCCACAACAGGAACTCCTGGCTTTGCTCTTTTCACAAACAGCATCTTTACACTACCTGACCCACCACGGCCCCAAACCGCAGTGACCCAGACTTCTCTGCTCCCCGCTGCCGCATCCTGATGCTGAGTCCCTTTGACCAGTCCCGAGTCTCCACCCGCCAGGCACTAGCGCCCTCTGATCCTCAGCATCTCACGTCCAGGCGACTGCCAGAGCCCTCCACCGCTTTCCTGGCCTCCCCTCCTCCCAGCCTCAGCACTGCTTTCACACCAAGTGCAGCTCCCTAAAGTGTTTCTCTGACCCCCAATTCAGTTAGAGAGATCTTTCTGGAATATAAACATGACCTTATGCCCCTTATTAAACCCTGCAGTGACACCTGGCCCCTAGAGACAAAGTCCAGTTTCCTCAGCGACATATTCAAGGTCGCCCATGACCCGGCCGAGCCTTTTCCACTAGCCCAGCTGCCCACTGCAGCCACCTACCGCCCCGGCCGGCGCTGAACCGGCCACAACCCCTGTGCACATCCGCTCGTGCTCTCACCCCCAGGCTGCTCCTCTGTCTGAGCTCTCCGCCCGTTTACACCTCACCTGTGCGCCTTCGAGTTTGGCTCAGGCTCCCTCTCTCTGCAGAAGGCTTCTCCGACCCTTCTGCAGTCTTATTTGCTCAGGGCTCCTCCACACCCACCACAGAGCCTGCAGTGTAAGTAGGCCAGTTCCAGATCACGGGCTGTCCCCAGGGGAGGTGGCAGTATTCAAATCAAGAGAGTGTGGAATGCAGGCTTGAGTCAGATCTGAGCTGGAATCCTGGCTCAGCTCCGGGAAACCCGCTCGCCTTCCTGTGTAACAGACGCGCGAGGGGGACCAAGGGGGGAAGACGGTCCGGTGCTCAGCACCGTGCTGAGCGCATCGAGTGCTTGATAAATGGGAATGCTTTACTAAGTTATCTTTTTTCAACTTTTTTAACTAAAAGAATTTCCTACCAAGTCTGTGTGATACATTTTGGTTTAATATCGGTCTATACTGCTAATTCAGGCTCTATATTTGATTTGATCTAAAACAGAAACTTTCTGCCTGTCCAATTCCAAATAATTTCTGTTTTAAAAAACTTAAGGAGAAAGTGCCTGACTCCTTCCTGCCTCAGGCCCTTTGCACTGGCTGGCATCTCCTCCGTCAGAGCCCCTGCCTCCTGACTTCTGCACCACCAGCTCCTCCTCCTCTAGGTCCTGGCTCCACCGCACCTGCTCCAACAGCTTCCTCGAATACCCCTCCCATCCGCTCTCACGTCTTGTGTTTTATCACCTTCAAAGGTACTTACAACTTCTGAAATTACCTCCTTCTTTACTTTTGTGTTGTCCAACCCCTTCTGTTAGAATGTGAACTTCATAAAAGCTGGTTTCTCACCCATTATGTTCTCACTGCTTAACTCCAAGTTCATAGAGTGGTACAGGGTGGGATTTCAATAAATCGTTTGAATTAATTTTTCTCAATTGCTGCAGAGGAAAGCTACTGCTACTAAAAACTCGATTCAAATTTTCTAGTCTCTCAAGAATCCAAGTGCTAAAATACTTCCCACTCTGCCAGTTGCCTGGATTGTGTCTTTTCCAAGTTTCAGTAAATTTCAGTTTTAAGAATAATCAAATACAAAAATGAATATTTTAGCAAACATATTCCTTAAATAATATAACCCTTATGAAAGGATTAAATAGCTATGAAAGAAAAATAGAAATCCATGTCACATCATTAATTTTTCTTTAGATACGAAGGACTTTAGGAATTACCATGCACTTAAGGAATTTGTTCCCTGGAAAATATAAGCACTGTTTTTTTGTCATCTTGCTAAAATTGACCACAGATGGTACAAAGGTCACCTGCAAAGCAGACTGTCCCCAAAGTCCTTAAATGCCAAAATAATGAGAATTTACCACATTAAAAAATGATTATAAAAAAGAAAATGTTTAGCCAAAAGTGATTATGTTCTTTGATAAAATTTGGGACTTTAAATTTTTTTAAATGATATTGGAAAAACAAAATTCGATGGAAAAACGGGCAAAGAATATGGATATTCTCAGAAGAAATCCAAATGGCCACAGACATAGGCCGACATGCTCAGACTTACTGATAGTCAAAGAAAAACTGGTTAAGAGAGCTTTCAGTTTTATTTCCAGATTTGGAAAAGTTAAAAAGATCAATGCTATATAATCGATGTCAGCAGTGACACGAGGCAATAAACACTCAGATTCAGTGTTGGAGGAAGTTAGTCTGTTTCTGGAGAGTAATTTAATAGAGCATCTATTCACCTTCTAACATGCAGGCCCTGTGACCCGCAGCTGGACATTTACTTGTCTGTCTTTCAGAAATATTGACCATGTGCACAAAAAGAATATTCACTGCAACTTTGTTTAGAAAAGAAAAATTAGATGCTGTGGGTGCGGCCCTGAAAAAAAAGACCAAAAAAAAAAAAAAAGAAAAATTAGGAATAACTTGATTAAATGTCCATTAATAGGAATACAGCTAATAAATACTGATGTCTTTAAAAATATATATATATAGACGAGTAAGCTTTAAAAGAGTAAGGCAGCTCCTCTGTTAGCGTGGAAAGGTATCTGTGAACCAGTCCCTGGTTAAAAACAATACACACAGTACACAGCACTATTCAAATTACACTGATATATTTTTAAATGTTTTTTTCACACTTAAACCTACAGCCTATTTTCAGCACAGCTGCCAAAGTTATCCTTTCAAAATGTAAGTCAGAACCTTGCTATTCCCTGGCTTAAATCCTTTCGCTGGCTTTTCTCTCACTCAGATTCCAAGGTTCCTGACCACGATTTCCGCTCCCCCCATGGTCTGGCATCTGCTGCTGCTCTGACTTTCCTCCTCCGCCCTCCCTCCCTCGGCTCCAGCACCCTGGCCTTCTCTCCAGTGCCTCCGGGCCTTCGTGCTTGCTGCTGCTTCGCCCAGATGTCCCTACAGCTGGTTCCTCCCATCCTTTAAATCTCTGTTCAAAGGACACTTCCCCCAAAGCACAGTCCCTGAACAGTCTGTGCCTGCGGACGCACCGTCCTCGTCGGCCTCCCCGTCCCCGCTCACCCGCGCTGCGGTGTCCACGGCTGGGTATAGTTCTCTCTTTTTACTAAAGTCTAGTTGATTTACAGCGTCTACCATTTCCTGCCGTACAGCAAAGAGCCCCAGTCACACACATACATACACTGCTTTTCTTTCATTATCTTCCATCACGGTCCATCCCAAGAGACCGGATACAGTCCCTGTGCTGCACAGCAGGACCTCACTGCTTACCCATCCTAAGTGCGACAGTTTGCATCTACTGACCCCAAACTCCCTGTCCCTCCCACTCCCCCGCCTTGGCGAGCACAGGCCTGTTCTCTACATCTGTGTTTCTTCCTTTACTGGCTTGTGGTCTATCTCCCGCCTGTAGATTACAGACTCAAGGAAGGCTGCTCTTTTGTCTCATTATTGGATTCCTAGGACCTAGAATAGTGCCTGGCACATAGTAGGTGCTCAATAAATATTCATTAAATGAATAAATAGTATTTAATTTTTACATGTGCATAAAAACGCATTTGGAGGGAATTCCCGTATTGGCTCAACAGAAATGACCCAACTAGTATCCATGAGAATGTGGGTTTGATCCCTGGCCTCGCTCCATAGGTTAAGGATCTGGCATTGCCATGAACTGTGGTGTAGGTCACAGATGAGGCTTCTGTCCCAAGTTGCTGTAGCTGTGGTGTAGGGTGGCAGCTGCAGCTCTGATTCAACTCCTAGTCAGGGAACTTCCATATGCTGCACCTATGGCCCTAAAAAAAGGGCGGAGGGTGGAAAAAATACACAGCAAATTATTGATGGTGATTATTTCTGGAGCATAAGATTGGGAGCTGATGGGAAAATTTCCACCTTAACTCTGTACATTTCTCTACAATTTGAAACATGTACCACTCAGGTAATTAAAAACTAAATAAAAAACCTTTTAAGGGAAAGACATAATGACCCCAAGTCTCCTTCCAGGTGACCTGAAATACTCTGTGCTCTTCTCTAGAGACATACAATAATTTCCAAACAGAACTATCCTACGTCTGTCTCCACTGCATTTGCCATCAGAGTTTGGAAAATACCAAGTAAGCCTGGTATTTATGCTGTTCTAACACCGTCAAATAGAATAGGAATATAACACACACACACACACACATATACACCACCACCAACACCACCACGGCTTGCCAGTGGTGGGTAAAGGGCCTGCTGGGTAAAGGGCCTTCCTAACGAACACACCTGACCCCTCTCTGCACCTGCTTCCGCCTTCCAGGAGGAGGAAGGGGCCCCCTGGCACTTCCTGTGCTGTCTCCTCGACATGGTGAAATCTTCCACACCGCAGTCAGGCAGAGGGAGCCGATGCGGCCCCTGTGGACCACAGAATTCATCCCGTGCTAGAGGCAGCTCTGGAGACAGACGCAAATCCAAGTTAACTCCGCACAACAAGCATCTCAGGGACACGGTCACACACACACACACGACAGCTATGTAACCCCGTGCTGAGTGCCTGTCACAGGCTTTCCCGGTCACGAGGACTCTGTTAAGTACCCCTGGTCCTCACCCTTGACCTCCGTCCTCAGCAGCATAACTGCAGCAGTGGTAACCGTTCTCCCACAGGGGCTGTTTCGCGGGGCCCTTGACGCTACTTTTTCCTGGATTCTTTTTTTTCTTTGTCTTTTTGTCATTTTAGGGCCACACTTGCGGCATGTGGAGGTTCCCAGGCTAGGAGTCTAACAGGAGCTGTAGCCATCGGCCTACACCACAGCCATAGCAACGCGGGATCCGAGCCGCGTCTGCAACCTACACCACAGCTCACGGCAACGCCGGATCCTTAACCCACTGAGCAAGGCCAGGGATCGAACCCGCAACCTCATGGTTCCTAGTCGGATTCGTTAACCACTGAGCCACGATGGGAACTCCTAGTTTTTCCTGGATTCTTAACTGGCCATAACGGCTCCTGGTGAGCCTGTGGGGCCTCTTCCTTCCGCGGCAGCGCTTGGGGGCAGGGGCGCCGCTCGTCTCCGACAGGCCAGAAAGAGGACCGGCCTCTTATCTCTGGCGGTTCCTGCAGCTCAGCCTGGAAAGCAGGCAGCAGCAGCCAGGTCTCATCACCTTTTTGGTGTGGAAACTGGAACTCTTCAAATTTTAAATGAGAACAAACCAGCCACCTGGGTTGTTTTTAATCTTTTTTTTTTTCTTCTTTTGAAGAGAGTCAGCTGGACTAAGAGACAGAGAAGCAGCCCCCAGAGAAAATCACGCTTGGTTTTACACCCGATTTTCACCAGGCTTTGGCGAAGCAGCCGAGTTGGGCTGCGGGGCTGTCGCTGACAAGTGCCTCTGGGCTCGGCCTTGCTTCTTCAAAACACTGAGTTATTACCACTTAGCCCAAGTTTCACTTCTCAGGACTCGTGATTCTAACACTTCAGAAAGGACATCGATTTACTCTGGAGGGAGCTGGTTAACAAAAGTCACCTTTCTCGGGACCACAGCACAGGCTTTGGCAGGACCACCTCCATGCGACCTTGAGCAAGAGGACTCAGCACCCTGACTCCAGTTTGTGTGTCTGTGAAATGGACACTACTATGTGGGAGGACTCGGTGAGGACTGAAGCCAGGCAGTTCAGTGCTTGGTCTCAGCGAGACAGGTGAGGACTCGGTCAATCACGGCCATCGTTACTACGAAGGGAGACTCTGACTCCCCGTCTAAGGCTTTCCTGCTAGGCTCTCCCATAACCGCTCAGAACAGTCTCTCACAACAAACAAATCTCAAGACTGACCACCCTGGAACCTCTCGCCCAGATTCTTCTTGCCTGGAACTCCATCGGAGGAACAGGGCTGAGTTGTTCCAGTGCCGGGTCTCAGATTTAATTCCGAAATACACACACGCGTCACCACCAATAACGACGACAATACATGTGGAGCTGGCCCCACGAGGAGGCCGGGCCACAGCTCAGGGAACTTGTAAAGTAGCTGAGCGACCCCCGCGTTGGTTGTCTCTACACCAAACCATGAACTGGAGTCTGTGCATTGCCATCATGGGTCAGACCCGAGGGAGACAACGGGGAGCTGTGACGGTGGAGAGTGCCTGAGACTTGCAGGCCTGCCTCAGCCGGGGACCAACTGCTCTGCAGAAGAGGCCCCTCAGACTCCCAAGAGCAGCACTCTGTCTTCTCACCGACCCTGCCTCTTCCGTCCTGTCCCTCAACTCAGCAACATTTACTAAGTGCCCGCAACATGCCAGGCACTGGGCCAGATCCTGGGGGGCCCCTGATCCGGGAGACAAGGCCAACACCAATGTGTAGTTCCCAGATGAGTGCAGCTGTCCCCGTGTCCTCCGGCAGAAGTCGAGAGGACGGCTGGGCTGGATGTGCTTCTGGTTACCCTGAGTGTTTCTGGAACTCAGGACAGTGCTGTGAGCAAGAGTGTCCCGGCCAGCAGGCCACTTACCACACTGGGTTCCCACGCGGCCCCGGCCCACTCCACAGGACTCCGCCTGCTGGCTGGATGTTCCTGGAGACTTTTTAGCCACTTCGAGGTCCATGCCCATGAGCTGGAGGTGAAACTGTTCCCGGTGGGCGGCCTTCCGGAGCGCGCGGGTGGCCTTGCGGAGCCGCCTCTCTGTTTGTTTTACGGTGCAACTCAGATCACAAGAGGCTGCAGAACCGAGACAGACAGCAGTGGAGGGGAGGTCCAGACGGCCGCAGGACCTACCGACACCCACAGCTTCTCCGTGGACAGGATGGGAGAGCCTAGAGCTGGGCGCCGAGCAGGCTGGGCAGCATTCGATTCAAACAGAAATGTGTGGACCAAAATGGTGGCCTCGGGTTTTGGTGAAGCAGATAAGGTCATCAGGTTCCAAACTGATTCAGCTTTACTTTGGGGTGAAAAAACAGGAGATACTTCAGCGATTGCGCTAGTTTCCCCCCGCCCCCACCCCCGCCAAGAATGATAAAAAGTGAAAGGTACGGAAATATGGAGCAAAGCTGTGAGAGGCCTGGCACCAAAGACGCTTCTCAAACCAACCTGTCACCTCCTTTTGGTTAGCCTCAAGCTCAAACTCAACAGTGATAAGCATTTCCTCAGGGGCGCTTGGTCGGCCAGGGGCTCCTGGGACTTGCTTGCTGGAGCTGCATGTAAGGTTTGCGTAGAGGAAGCTCTCTTTTACTGAGCTGTGCTTCTCTGCATGAAGAAACAAAATGATCGGAAGCCAAATGCTGGCCAAGCACACTCAGCTGAACATTCGCTGACCTCCGTAAACATTTCATTAGCACAGCCCTCCAGGGACCGAAGAGCAACTCCAGACGCCAAGACCTCGCAAGCGCTCAGCCTGGAGCAAGGCGACCTTTTAATCCCCAAGAGCCCTCGCTGCCTCCCTTGAGGACCCTACAGCTCAGCTCTCAAAACTCATTCTCACAAACAGATGGTGGCAGTGCTGCCTGCCAGCCACATGGCCCCAGGGTCATCTTGCAGTCCTAACTGGGGCTCTGTTAAGGTGAGTTCGTGTTCTCACGCTTGGTTTCTGAAAAGCTGAACCACAGTGGCCGAGTGTCGGCACGGAAAGGAACTTAACTCCTGCTTTCGGGCATACCGACCCTGGAATAGCTCCAGCCCAAGGGAAAGCTGGAGAGCACATCAGCGGTGACGGCTCACTTTGAAATAACTTGGAGCGGTAAGTGGCACGAAGACGCAACAGAGCCCAACAATATCGCAACGGCAAACAGGACGGGAGGGAGGGTTCTGCAGGTAGGGATTTGAACACCTTCCGTCCTGACTCAGGTCGTCACTTCCCCGCTGTGGCTTCCAGGGACTCTTTTCACTAATGAGTGTCAACCAGACCCCAAGACCACATCCACGGCCCATTCGCACAGTGGCCTGACCCCCTCTTACAATCTCACTCTACTGAGTGTGTGTGTCATCAGCACCTCATTCTTCGCTAACGTCGGAAGGATGTTCAAAGCAACGAGTCATCAGAGCCAAAGGAAGGAGGACACTGATTAATCTTCCCCTGAAAATCTAGCTATCTGTCTAAACGGCAGATCTCAAACTGAAGAGATGCTCACTTTGAACCTATCTCCCATATCTACTTTTTTTCAAAGTAAGTTTAGACAGAAAAGTTGCTAAGACAGTACTGAGAATTCCCATATGCCAGTGTTCCCAGTGGTAACTACTTACATTAACTCGTATCTTTACTGGAGTTCCCGTTGTGGCTCAGTGTGAACTAACCTGACTGGTATCCGTGAGGACACAGGTTTGATCCTGGCCTGGCTTAGTGGGTTAAGGATCTGGCGTTGCCGTGAGCTGCGGTGTAGTTTGCAGATGTGGCTCAGGATATGGCATGCTGTGGCTCCAATTCAACCACTAGCCTGAGAACTTCCATATGCTGCGGATGTGGCCCTAAAAAGCAAAAAAGCAAGCTAACAAACCAAAAAAACATGTGTCTTTATCAAAACTGAGAAACTAACATGAGTACAATACCATTAACTGAACTGAAGGGATTACTTAAAATTTGTTTTAAATAAGGCTTTCCCCTTCTGATTGAAAAGTATAAATGATCACTATGGAGAATTTGGAAAATTCAGGAAAAAAATAAAAATCACTTGTCATCCTTCTACCCAGATGTAACCCACTAATAAGGACATGGTGGGTTTTTTCTTGGTTTTTCTTCTATTCACGCTTTCTGTACACAATTTGGGTTGTATTCAATATACAAAACATTATTCTCTCTTTCCATCTTAGCATTATAATAAGAACATTTTCTTATGTCATTAAAATTTCTTTGAAAACATATAGTTAATAGCTGCGTAATAATCCGTCAAGTGGAGGTGCCCAAATTAAGCTTGGTTATTGCTTAAAATAGGCAGTAAAAAGCGGCGAAAGTACATGTATTTGTTTGCATAACTTATTTGAGGGTAGGCTGGGGAGACAACACCCCCTAATATATGAATCTCGATTTTTTTTTTATTCCCCAAAATTATTCTATGAAATAACACTGGAAACATGAGCCGGGAAGAAAGAGGGGAGTCCGTGCTGCTCTTTCCCCAAGGCCATGTGTGCTTGGATAGTTTTTGTGAGGCTGAAGCCAGTGGCATCATCATCTCCAAAAGCGAGACCAGCAGGAAAGCTGGACACCACATCTGTGCTCATCAAGATTCTCCCTTCTGAGCCAAGCTGTTTGTCATCTCTCTGGCTTATATTTTAAGCAAACCTTAACATCTACAAAACTTAACCAACTGTGATCACACATTACTAATGTACCTTAAGCCCTTACTGATTCCTGTGAGCTCACAGGTCCCCCCAAAACTTCACCCTCTTCACCTGGCAAAGGAAAAGCCCCAACGTAGCCCCAGGAGCACATGGGGTGCCACGCGAGGCTCCCTCCTCTTGTGAAGAGAGTCCTTGGAGACTGTGAACGGTCTGACCCCAGCGGACGCGCTCGGCTTGTTACAGGCCCCTTTCCCAGCACGCAGGCGAGCTCCCTGCCCCGGCCGTCTGGCTCCATACCTGGTGGCACCGGTCGCAGACCCTCGGGAAACAGCTCAGCCTTTTTCAAACTACACTTGCCTCCATTTAGCTTAAAGGTTACACTTGTCCTGACGCTGGCGACATCTTCAGAGAGAAACAAGCGAGACGTTACCTTCAGAGGCAGAGGCACGGGAACACCAGGTGGGTCCCCAGAGCTCTCTGCACACCGCGGGCCCTCTCTTACACTCAGGCCCGGCAAGGTCAGGAGTGTGGGGGCCCCTCCCCGGGACTGGGTGTGCCAGGAGCCTCCTAGGAGTTCACTTATCCCTCTGTCCGAGATGAACCCAGAGCCCATACAAGGGGCCAGAGCAGTCTCAAGAGAGATGAAAATGAGGTCACCCCTGAGCCTTTCCAAGAAGAAAGGCCAGAATCCCCAGTTCCAGTCTGGGCAAGGCTGGCCCTCACTAAACGTGGCTAAGACTCCAGGGTCTGTGAGGGAGCAGGGCCCCACGTGGAGGGCCTCATATGGACAAGGCTGCTCTCCTTTCATGGTCAGTCTTAGTCCACATTAGGTTCTGGAGCCAACGACCAGGATTCAAATTCCAGCTCCTTGACCTGTGATGAGAACTTGAGGAAGTTACTCCATCTCCCTAAGCCTCAATTTCCTCATCCTTGAAACAGACACAACTACAGCTGCAGACTCCTAGGCCGGCGTGGGGACTGAGAATGCAGACCACGAAGTACGCGGCCTCCCGTCTGGTGTGTCGTCAGAGCTCAACAGCCGTTAGCTCTTTGCTCGCTGCCCTTAGGGTGGCCTTAAGTTCCAAGCGACCATCACCAGGGTTTTGGTGACACAGACTGTGATGTCCCCGCTGGCTGGGTCCAAACATGGGCAACGGGGCCGTGAGGGACAGTGCCTAAGTCTCTGGATGCAGACGGCACGGTCAGCATCTCGGCTTCACTATTTCCTGTCTGAGTCTCTTGGCCGTGCTTCTCCACCCCTCTGACCCTCAGTTTCCTCATCTGGTGAATCACCAAGTGGGCCCGGAGGCTGCGTGTGCATGAACTTCTAACGCACGCAACACAGGGGCCGGCAGACGGACCGCTCCTTCGAGTCACACGAGCTGTTTCCATCATGCTTCGAGTCCCTAGCTTTGCTCGCATCCATAATGCGACGTCAGGGCCCTTTTCCTCATCCGTGTGTTCTCATGACACCCTCCCAGATGTGCCTAACCCAGGAGGACAGTTCCTCACTGTCTTCTCTTTTGACAAAACCAGAAAGGGTTTGGGCCCCTTTCTTCGGACAGAACCCTCGCTCCCTGCCATGCTCACGCCTCCACCAGCACCATGTGCCCCAAGCACACGTGTCCTGCTGGGCCTCTGAGGGGCTTGGGAGACCTGTGTCTCCTGGTCCCAGAACTGTGTGGGCCTCGCCCAATGTAATGACCCACCAGGGCCACACGGGGCCTCCCAGCACCCAGAGGACACTGAGCCAGCGTCTGTTATGGGGCGGGTCCGGCTGCAGGCACCAAGCCTACAGCTAAAAACATCCCACTATGCGCTTGCAGCAGCGGAGAGATTAAGAGAACAGAAAAGAAAGCCAGCGCCCAAGAACAGCACCCTACAAGGGAAGCCCATCAAACAAGGTGAGCCCAGGCACGACACGCAGATCTGGTAATTACCCACAAAAGCAGAGTCATCTGACTTTTGCTGTGTGCTCCTGAGCGGAGAGGAGGAGCCGCAGGTGATGGAATAGGCCTCTTGCGGTCCTGACAGACAGAAGGCGGTTACCGGCAAGTGAACAGTTCGAACCACCCGCCCCCACTGCGCGGGGACACCCGGAACCCCCAGGATACAGGGTCTCCAAGCCGGCTGCCGGTGGTCAAGGGGCAACTGTCGAAATCTGGAAGCTCTTGGAGAGCTTCTAACACCTCGAGGCCAGGAAGGCCTGGCCCTGGCACGAGGACCTGCCCCAGGGCCTGAGACCCACTCACCTGAAGAGAGGTGAATGCCCGAGTGACATTTGAGGGAGCACCTGTCTCCTCCACCACTCTTAGTGCACTGCAGGGACACGCGGGGTAACACACTAGCGGGCAGGACCCCCTCCACTTCTAGACAGGACAAAACACAGACACACAGAGAGAAGGACACTTCCTAGTGTGACGACGACAGCTGAGTCCCATGCACGAAGGCCCCAAGAAAAGAAGGTGGAGCTGACACCCAGTACAGACCACAGAGCCCACGCTCACTTCCCCCCCAGGGTGAAGGAGCTCCTCATACGCTGACCTCTGCATGCAGCAAAGCAACCAGGAGAATAGAAGCGAGCTCCAAGCTACGCAGAAGAACTGGAGGAAACACCAGAAAGCCTGCCAAGTATCTCCTGTTTTTAGGCTGTTTAAAGTCCGGCTGCTGCAGCTGAGCGGGCAGAGCTTCGCTCCGGGGGATGGGCGGTGCTGCCGGGGCCAGCGGGGCCCACGCACCGCGGCCAAGCCTCTTACCCACGCAGTCTTTTCTATTCCAGTGGAGCTTGTGCCCAGACAGGCACCTGCATTCGTAGCTGCCCACCGTGTTCACGCAGACCTGCTGACAGCCGCCGTTGTTGACGCTGCACTCGTCGCTGTCTGCGGAAGAAAATCTCCTGTCACCGCGGCAGCCGTCCCGACCCCTCCAATGAGGAAGGAGCAGGAGGGGAGCCTCAAGGCTGACGCTCCCTGAGCAAAGGGAAGGTGCTCACTGCCTCCACAAAGTGTCGGCCCGTCCCCTCTATGGCTTTCCTGGCCGAGCCTCCCCAGGATGGTCCCGGGTTTCATTCCCGACCAAACGACTCCTCCAGGAAGGTCACGCCGAAGGGGTCGCAAGCTGCGTTCAGATGCGCAACTCAGAGACCGCACAGGTTTCCAATGTAAAGCACCCCAAGGAAGGTAGAGTGAACTGACAGTTCAGAAAGTTGGGGTGTAGATAAGACAAACGGCTTACACTAATCCCCATCAACCTGAGGCTGCATGCGGGTTGGAAGGCGACTCCAACTAAAACCAGGGTACACACCCCTATTCAGAGAACATTTCCAGGGGGGTTTCTGATGGACCCTAAGAGTATGTTCTCGGCCAGGCCAGGGGTGTGCTGAAAAGGAAGAGAAGAGAAGCACTATCCACAGCCAATAACTACCATCCTTCTCAGGACATGGGACACAAGACACGGGATTGGCAGGAAGTACTTAGGCTAGTGGTTCCCACAGCCTCAGGTCCCCAGAACCACTTTGGAAGCCTTGGAATCAGAATCTGAATCTGTTTTTTCAAAGATGAATTGCTGAGTGAATCTGATGATTACAGGCAGCAGAGTGACATCGAAGCTGATTTAAGCCATTTTAGTCTACTTGGCCATAAAGTCATGAGACATCAGAACATGCTGCTATAAGGGCTCAGTGCAGAGAGAGTCCATGGTACCACTTCTGGATCAGAGATCTGCACAAAGAGCAGTTCAAAGAACTGAACCAAGCTCCGCAGCCAGTTTCTAGGCCCAGCAGGGCCGTGGAACCAGGCGGTGTGCTGCCAAGCCTCTCTGGGGACCATGACTTGACTGTTTGTTGGGAAGTTCCAGCAGACAGGGCATGAGGTCCTGAGAGACCCTCCCGTTCTCTGAGGACAAGTGTATCAATAAGTCCATAAAGAATTCGGAGCTGAAAGAGCTCAGCTCTTCTCTCTGCTCCGTTTCACACTTGATGAGTTAAAGGGATCAGCGTGAGAGGACTTCCCACAGCAGATGCTCCCCCTGAGGGGACGGACTTGCTACTCCTATGCAGGGACCGGTATGTCTGCTTCGTCCCCCGGAGCAGAAACCTGGCCCTGAGTTTGGGAAAGTTCAGGGGCCGGGCCAGCCTCACCAGACCCTGGAGGGTTCCGCTCACCTCCGCAGTGGGTGAAGCCGTAGAGGGTGTACCCCGTGTTGCAAGTACATGCAAATGAGCCAGGGTAGTTGATGCAACTGTGGTCACAGGTCCCATCCAAAGAGCATTCATCCACATCTGCAATTGTCAAAGGGAGAGGGGAGCTGAAGCCGACTCTGAGGGACCAGGACTGAGGAGAGCAACCGGTGCTGACCAACAACAAAAGCAAGAGAGTGAACAGCTGTCTGTCAGCCCCCGCTCACGGGTGCTCAGGGAAATGTGGAGCAGCCACAGGGAGCACACCCATGGCCAGGACCCTATTTCCAGATTCTACTGCAAACTGTACTTGCCTAGAAGCTCGGTGGGTCTCTCCCCCAGCTTATCTGCAGGGGCGAGTGATTTAAAATAATTAAATGAAGTCAAATGAGATAAAATACTTAAAAAGGTTTGCAAACCATAAGGTTCTACCTGTGCATTACTATTGGTCTCTCACTAATTGGTAAAAGAGCAAGAGTAATTTTATAAGCTACGGCCAATTAAAAGGAGAAAACAACTGAGCTGGAGATAAACCTGGCTCCTATCTCTTCTGGATCTTGCCAGACTTCGTTTCCTGGCCCTAGGAGGCTAGGTGATCCTGGGTTTTAACGCTTTCTCCACTAAGGCAATGCACTGATGAACATCCTTAGGAAATTTCTACTGCAGACACTGAAACGTGGTGCTTAAGCTCCCAAGAGGATGCTCTCGGCCAGTCCTTCGCTGCGTTCCTCCCCCATGGATCGGTCCCACGGGGCCCTCCCCTCCCAGGTCAGCGTGGAGGCAGCCTTGGCTTGAGCTGAGGTCACAGAGTCTAGTCTCGGGAGGCTGCATCTGTCGATCTGATGGCCTTTTCTCCCCAGTCCGGCCCCCGCCCTTCCTGTGCATGAGAGCCCAGTGTCCCACTGCCTCAACTCTTTGGAAGGTTTACAGAGCTGCAATATGTGGCTCCAAACGGATAAACCAGGACCCGTGCAGGACCCAGCAGAAGCACCTGACCATTGCGAGATCCCTATTTCAACACCAAATGTGCCGTAAGAAACTACATTAATGGAAAACCAACATTCGGAAGGAATGCACGAAATGAAAAAAATGAAATTAAAAAGGCCAAAACCTTACAAAACCTCTTCTTCATCCGTTACTTTTCCCAGAAGTCCTGGCAAGTCATTCGGCAAATGTGCACATATCTGTTCTACCAAGACGGAGCCGCGGAAACGAGGAAAAGCCCATTTCTTCTGTGAGAGCTGATATCATTCCACGGACATTGTTATTACCATCAGCCGGTTACGGAGAAAGCGGGTTTGTTCAGTAGCTGACTTTGGCGGCTCACAACGGGCTTTTGCTTTGCCAAAAATAATGAGATCACTTTCCTAATTCCTTTTTAATCTGTTTACATGGCTTAAACAGTATTCCTTGCTCTATACATTAGGAAACATTATGTGGAGCAGCGAGGTTGCTGTCCAAATCAAATGGGAGGAAACCAGGCAGAAATTGCCCAGGATGAGTGTGCCGAGTTTAACAGGGGCTGTGTGGTCATGCGTCATTGAGAAAAGCCAAGAGGGAAAATCTAATTCACAACACGGGGTTTTAAAGGGTAATGTGCATCTTTACTTTCTGAGGTGGAATTAGATATTATTTTCTGATTTAATTCTAGGGTTTCTTTAAAAAAAAACATTTCTGTCTTTTTGTCTTTTAGGGCCACACCTGCGGCATATGGAGGTTCCCAGGCTCGGGGCCAAATTGGAGCTACAGCTGCCAGCCTACGACACAGCCACAGCAACACGGGATCCGAGCCGCGTCTGCAGCCTACACCACAGCTCACGGCAATGCCAGATCCTTAACCCACTGAGTGAGGCCAGGGATCGAACCTGTGTCCTCATGGAGGACAGTCGGGATCATTACCTGCTGAGCCATGATGGGAACTCCATTAAAGTTTCTTTATTATGGTTGATTTACAGTGTTCTGTCAGTTTCTGCTGTACAGCAAGGTGACCCAGTCATACATATATTATACATTTTTTTTCTCACATTATCCTCCATCATATTCCATCACAAGCGATCTTATATAGTTCCCTGTGCTATACAGCAGGATCGCATTGCCTAATTCTGGGGTTTCCAACAAAATAAATTAGGCTGTTCTTATTTTCAGAAATGGAACAGGGAGTTCCTGTTGTGGCTCAGTGGTAACAAACCTGAGTATTATTCACGAGGATGAGGGTTTGATCCCTGGCCTCGCTCAGTGTGTTAAGGATCCATTGTTGCTGTGGCTGTGGTGCAGGCCGGCAGCAGCAGCTCTGATTTGACCCCTAGGCTGGGAATTTCCATAGGCGGCAAGTATGGCTCTAAAAAGAAAAATAAAAAAAGAAGAAGAAGAAGAAATGGAATAGGAGTAAATGACGGCACACCTCCTGAGAGCTTCTGCCCTATGTCAACAGGGCACGAAAGGTGCTCATCTAAAAATACAGATGACATCGCCAACCCAGAATAGCTCCCTGGTGTCCACAAAGGTTATTAACATCAACGACAGCTGCCCAGAGAGGGTCCCCTCCTGCCGCTTACGTAGAAGGAACAGGAACGTGTGAGAGGGGCTGCAGCCCTGCCGGAGCCCCACCCAGCCCTTCCTCCCGTCAGTCCCCTCCCTCCCTCACCCCAGTTCCTTTCCCCAAACACCAAAAAACCGGGCCTAGAAGGAAGAGCCCGACTGGAAGCTGACAGAGATGACAGCTTATCCATTTCCTGATGCTTTGCTGGGAAAAAGTGTGTAACTAAAAAACAACATCATTTTGCCGCCAAATTTTGTTAGAAAATCCTTCTGGAAAGGAAATTCTAGAAAAGAGAAATTATTCATAATCTCAGCACCCTAACGCTACGCTGCTTGCACTGTAAGTCATGCCATTTCTGGCACCAGGCTCTGCTGCAGTCACAGCAGATGGGCTCTCTGAGCTGTCCCTAAGCGTTAACAGCTTAATTTCCAAAATAGACTTGTGAAGCTACCTCAGTGTTTTTATTCACCTAATAGGTAAAACAGGTGAAGCAAAGGCTGGAGGTTGGATCCATGACTCCGTTGAGAAGCCCAGCGAGCCAGTCTCTGCCCCGGCGGGGCCACGTCTTCCCAGCTGCCACCAGCGGGCACTGCCCAGCACACTTACCTTGGCAAGACTTCTCATCCGTTAGTAATTTAAAGCCCTTTTTGCAGCTGCAGTCAAAACTGCCCACGGTGTTTTTGCAGAAATGATCACAACCTCCATTGCGTGTCTGGCACTCATCAATATCTGTAACAGGTAAACATCGGCAAGTCAGACAGCCATAGTTGCCTCGTCCGGCACAAGTCCCTGAAGCCCTACTGTGTGCCTCATTACCCTCTGAAATAAAAACAGACCCATAAAAGCATGAAAGGACATTTGCTGATGTTTTTAATCTTACACACATTCTCTCTCGCCTGGCTTAACGCATTTTGAGAGACAAAGGCCTCGCTCCCCGAGGAACTCCGGCTTCACTGCGCTTCCCCGGACCAGCATTAAGTAAACAAGCTACGGGAAAGAAAGGGGAGGCCTGTTACTTCTCATCCTCGCTCTGGGCTCTCGGGGTAAGAAGGCTTCCTTTCCTTTCCAGTTTAACGATTAAAGTTCTAATAAGAAACTAGAATATTTGTTTTGGCAAATTACATAACAATAAAATAGCCTTGATGCTTTTCAATGATTTCTGAAAATCTTACCATTTCTCACTTTCATCTGGTAACCGGTTATCTTCTTTTTTATCCTGTTAAAGAACTAAGCCTTTCTACTCTTACCCGTGGAATACTAGCAGGTCAGAGGGGCCTCTATTCTTCGGTTCCAGTTAATGATACAGTTATTCGTTAAGTTCTCTGGATAACAATCTTGGCTGTTATTTACATAATAATTTCCAGGCTGTTATTTATGATAGTATGATGTTATCTCCTGCAAATGAATGTTCAACAACTGCTTTTTCCTAATAAGGCCACTGCCTGAAACGGATCATTTGATGCTTGCAGAAGCTGACCTCTCAACAGTTAGTGTAATTAAGCTGGCTCTAATTAAGCTTACTCAATTATAACCTTCCCCTAGCCCAGGGAAGGAAAGCTTCCTTTGATCAATATGAATCATAAGCAAATCTGGAGTCGCTCAGGAGGCGAGGACGGGGAGAGCCGCCTTCACCCCCACACGCGAGCGTTGCGGAGAGGCACAGGCTACCTTTACAGGTCTTCCCGTCCAGCTGGAGTGTGAAGCCGATGGGACAACTGCAATGAACACCTGTCGAAGTATCCTTACAGGTGCGATCGCAGCCTCCATTATTGACTGCACACGTTTCTGCCAAGGAGGAAAGAAAAAGGCAGTCAGGTCCCTAAAGAAGCCAGGAGGAAAGGGGGGGGTGGTCACTGCAGTGTGAATACCTGACAAAAGTCACAAAAAGTCAGGAAGCATATGGGGTACTCACAGCCACACCCCAGGCCCCTGCCACCCACAGGTGACTTAGAGGGAGAGCAGGTGCAGCTCCCTCCACCCCATCCAAGTAACTAGGGAAGCTCAGCAGGGTGACAGAGGGCTGAAGATGCCTCTGCTGACCTTCTTTTATGTCATGTTTGAAGCCACAAAAACCTCCTGCTGATCCATAGCCAGTGACCTGCCACCCTGGCAGCCTAGACGTGGATGCAGAACAAAAGGGTGTTCCTTCTCCTCCCCTCCCCGAGCCTCCCATTCACTGTGCACAAGGGGAAATGCAAGAGGGGTGAACGCTGCCCACCCAGCCACCCCCGCTGCAGACCAATGACTTCCTCTTGCAACCGCCAAGTACCTCAGCCTAGAAGTTTAAAAGGAGAAAGACCTTGAAAGGAGAAAGATCTGTCATAGCTACACGAAAAATCAGCCACAGATGTTAAATCACACCTACAGAGATGAGGAACAGCAAGCTCATGGTCTCCTAGTCCTGCATATCATATAGTAACTCCCAGTGACACACAAATGCTATTCGATGTTCATTCAGCTGTTAGCGTCTAGGCATCCAGAAACTAGTTTTAATTCCACAGCTGCCTCTTTGTAAAGCCTTGGGGGACAAACTCAGTTCTGATTAAATATGACAGATAACAGATAGGACAAGTATGTTTATTTCTATTTCCTCCCAAACCTCACTAAAAATGAGTGTAAATAGACCTTTTTTTTTTTCTTTTTAGAGCCACACCTGTGGCGTATAGAAGTTCCCAGGCTAGGGGTCTAACAGGAGCTGTAGCTGCCAGCCTATGCCACAGCCACAGCAACGCAGGATCCGAGCTGTGTATGCAACCTACACCACAGCTCACGGCAACACCGGATCCATAACCCACTGAGTGAGGCCAGGGATCGAACCCAAAACCTCATGTTCCTAGTCAGATCCGTTAACTACTGAGCCACAATGGGAACTCTACATCTGTTGATTTAAATTGTGATAAAACTGCATTAAGGGTACCGGGGGGGCACTGTGTACTGGGGAAGAGGGACAGACAGGAGCTCCAACCCAGCCTTCTGTGGTAGGAAGTCAAAAGCTATTATCTAAACAGACACCTCAAGAAATAACCACATATACTTCCTTTTTCAGAAATACAGGGGGGATTTTCTATCGTGGCGCAGCGGAAACGAATCCAACTAGGATCCGTAAGGATGCAGGTTTGATCCCTGGCCTCGCTCAGTGGGTTGAGGATCCAGCGTTGCCATGAGCTCTGGTGTGGGTTGAAAACTCGTCTCAGATCCCGCATTGCTGTGACTGTGCTGTAGGCTGGCAGCTGTAGCACCGATTCAGTCCCTAGCCCGGGCACTTCCATATGCTGCGCATGCAGCCCTAAACAAAACAAAACCAAACAAGAGAGCAAAGGGAGTTGGGAAAAGAAGAAACAACTAGGAGAACTGAAAATTGTTGCCTCTTGCAAGTGGGAAGTGAGAAAACAAGGAAACGATATATTTCATTACAAGCTTCATGGTACTAATTAAGTTTTTAAGGATTTTACATTGTTCATATGTACTTTTTTAAGGTAATTAAAAATAACAATTTTAATAGGGCAGAAAAGAGCTCAGAAATGTCACCTGCTGGGTAACCAATGGCCATTTAACACCTCGCCAGAATATTAAATGGAGAAGTTGCCCAAGGATCAGTTTTGTTTGGGTCGAGCCAAGCTTTCTCCAGAACAACCTTGTCAAAGGATCCATCCAGGTCCCACCCCCACGGCCACCGCCTGACGGGTCTGCTGTCACCTCAGTTCGGCTGGCAGCCCTCCTTCTGGTCCTGGCCCAGAGTCCTCTCCTCCATTCATGTTTTGTGCCATCAACACAGGCTGAGGCCGAAGCAGAAGACTCAGTGCACAAAAAACCAGCACAGTCTCCGCTCAGTGGAGACCGCCACCAGGGTCCCTCTCGTCACAACTGCGCAGGAGGAGGGCGTCCCGGGCACTGACCGCCCACCAAGCCCCAGGCCTTGGACTGTGGCACTTTCGCATGTTACTGTCTCAGCTGAGCTTCCTGCTGACCCCAGGCCGTTGACTGTATCACAGCATCTCAGAGGAAGATCAGCACACGGAGGCTCAGGGCAGGGGGCCCAAGTCTCACCGCCAGTCGGCGTAGTGCCCAAACGCTCAGTGGTTATTCCAACTACAGTCCTGGGCCGGCACTCTTCCTGCGGGACCAGGGGTCTTGGACAGAGACCGAGCAGCATCAGTGAGCGGAGAACAGACCACCTAGGCTGGACCAGAGCTGCCGACTCCGGGCCAGCTGGTCTGGGGGCACGTGGGCCCCAGGTTCAGGCCTGATGCTGGCAGTCGGGGAGGGAGAGGGACACGGGCGACGGCTGGGGGCAGGGGGTGACATGCCTACCCATGAGCAGCCTCCGCTTCACCCGTTTATCCCCGTCCGCCACGGACGTGGCGTTGCTCTCTATCACCTCCAGGGCAACGTCCTCTCGCTCTGCAAGAGATGCAAAGAGCACAGACTGCAGACTGAACAAGCCAGACTGTGCAGCCCTGCAGGACCACTGCTGTGGAAATGCAGCCCCGAGAACTGCGTGAGGTGCATGACTTCGCTGACAGGGAGGGTCGTGGCCAGGCCCCGTGGGAAGCACAGCATTTTACATGCCCACGGGGCCTTAATAAATGCTGAACATGGAAAAGATGTTTCTATTGTACTGTACCGACCAGAGACACTGGGGAATGCAGGCTTCAGACTGACTCCAGAACCCTGAGTCTACTGGACTGAAAGGCCTGGGGTCGGGGCACCTCTAAACGGAGCTGGCAAAGGGCAGGGCAACCACCTGCCAGAAATAGGAAGCTGTGGCTGCTGGTGACAGCAAAGGCCCTGTCATCACCAACGAAGAGCAGGTTTTAACCGCGTTGCCCTGGGCTCTTGGGAAGCGCGGTTCCAGTCTCCAGAATACCAGCTTCGGGAGCAGCCTGGCCCGGAGGAGGAGGAAGGGCTTCCCAGGGAGGGACCCGGAGGGACCCTCCCCGGGCCGGGACTTGTCCCACTGCTACGCGTGAAGCCGCAGAGGGCCTGTCTGAGGGCGAACGCACCGGAATCGCCCTGCATCTCATACTATACATTATGAACAGCTGGTGTGGGGTTGGGCTCAGGGTGAGCAGGTGGGGCAGACCCTGACCCAGGGCAAGGGGTCACCACTCACCAAGGCAGCTTTTCCCATCCGCGTGCATCTGGTACTGAGGATGGCAGCTACACTCCGGGCCTGCGGCCGTGTCCTCACAGGAGTGCTGGCACCCGCCATTTCCATGGTTGCAGGTCACTAGGAGGAAAATGACTCAGTACATAAAGCCCTGAGACTTCCACTGCCCGGGCTGTGCCTGCTCCGGAAGAACTTCGACTTTCATTCAGGAAGCACCTGAGCACCTGGCATGTGCCTGGCGCACTGCAGAAAAGAAAGAGCTGGAACCCAGCCCATGGCTCTGTCCACAGAAACAGTTGGTCACCGAATGACTTGCAGAAATGCTGAGTGACGGATTTGGGCAATATTAAATAGGAAGATAGGGATGGGAAGGTTGGGGGAGATTTTCACTCTTTCAAGGGAATTAGGAGTTTCCATTGTGGCTCAGTGGTCAACGAACCCGACTAGTATCCATGAGGTTGTGGGTTTGATCCCTGGCCTTGCTCAGTTGGTTAAGGATCTGGTGTTGCCATGAGCTGCGGTGTAGGTCACAGATGCAGCTCAGATCTGCCATTGCTGTGGCTGTGGTGTAGGCCAGTAGTGGTAGCTTCCATTTGACCCTTAGCCTGGGGACCTCCATATGTCAAGGGTGTGGCCCTAAAAAGGCCAAAAAAAAAAAAAGGAAATTAGATCAAAAAATGCTAAACTACTGCTTTGCTCTCTCAGAAGTACTGGGGCTTTTAGAAATGCTACGGTGCTGTGTGACCAGCACAGACAGTATTTACTTTGTATGTGTATGTCAGGTTTCTTTCATCAGGTTCCATCTGGATCAGCGAGAAGAGAGGGCAATCAGAGGCAATGATGACTCTTTGCACACAGTTAAGGCAACATTAACCCATAATTACAAAGAGCGTGTATAAACACACTGACAATGAGCCAAAAAAAAAAAGCCAACTACGAAATTATCTATTCATCAGTCTGCACGGTGGCTGCCTCTGGCAGAGGAAACGGGAGAGGGAAAGGCTGTGAGTCTTTTTATACACCTTTCACTGTTTCAGTTCTTACACAGTCATATTTAATTTTCTCATGAAGAAACTAAGAACATAGCTGCGCTGTGAGAAAGAGGCTGTTCTGTGATTACAGCTGTGCAGAAGTTTTGTATGCACACCCACGACTAAGTAGGAGAGAGGCACACCCATGACTACACCACAGTTCATGGCAACACCGGATCCTTAACCCACTGAGTAAGGCCAGGGATCAAACCCATGTCCTCATGGATACTAGTCAGGTTCATTGCCACTGAGTCACAGTGGGAATTCCCGGGCCACTGGTTTGATCCCCAGCCCAGCACAGTGGGTTAAAGATCTAGCTTTGCTACAGCTGTGCCATAGGTCACAGCTCTGGCTCAGATCTGACCCCTGGCCTGGGAACTCCCATATGCCATGGGTTCCGTGGAAAAAGAAAAAAGCTTTCAGATATTCCAGTAACTCCTAAAAAGCTGTGAAATGCTGGGCATCTCACTCCACCGGTGAGAATCCTCTGGAGACATAGGATAGCTGGAGGAGTTCCCACTGTGGCTCAGTGGTAAGGAACCCGACTCGCATCTGTGAGGATGCGGGTTCAATCCCTGGCCTCGCTCAGTGGGTTAAGGATCTGCTGTTGCGTGAACTGTGGTGTAGGTCAGCAACTTAGGCTCAGATCCAGCGTTGCTGTGGCCGTGGTGTAGGCCGGCAACTGCACCTCTGATTCAGCTCCTAGCCTGGAAACTTCTCTATGCCACAGGTGTGGTCCTAAAAAAGCAAACAAACAAACAAACAAACAAACAAAAAAAGACCCTGACTGCAGTGGCTCAGGTAGCTGCAAAAGCTCAGGTTCGATCCCCGGCCCAGCACAGCAGGTTAAAGGATCCAGCACTGCTGCAGCTGCAGCATGGGTCACAGCAGCAGCTCAGATTTAAAAAAAAAAAAAAAAAAAAAGACAGCTGGCGCCAGCCCCACCTTAGGAGCCCTAGGAGGCTGTCGTTAGTGACACAGCATCGGCCCGGTCTGTTAGGCTTGGAGGCTGCGCTCTGCTCTGGGACAGCAACACGGAGGGAAGTTTCTCACTGGCAAAACTGCCTCCTCATTTCAGACAAGGAGGTGGACTCACTGTAGACAACCATCCCTAGCAAACCAGCATCTTCTGGAAGGGCCACAGCTTTGGGAAGAGCTCCTAAGGGGACCTACGAGTCCCTCTGGCCGAGCACTGGTTTAGGAACACCTTTTGTGGCCAGTTGTTTCCTATGATCCGTGGAGCTGTTACTGTGTCTCCTCATCACGTGGGAGCTGCATCTGGACTGTGCGTGCCATTCAAGGCTCGTCCGCGAACACAGAGCGCTAAGCACACCCTGCGCCGGGCACCAGGGGAGCCCGACAGGCAAAACCAGATGAGATCCCTGACTCTGGGGCTCAGGGCTGGGAGATGGACACAGAAACACGGAATTCAACCCAGAGGGCCCCAGCTATAGCTTAGAAATAAACAGTGTGGGAGGCAAAATGCAACCGGTGCCTTGTCCAGGGCCATTGGCTCTGAGTCACCCAGCATGGTGACGACGAGCACACCTCAGAGCGAGGCAGACCTACACCTGATCCTACACTTGTCACCCATCCCTGTGTGCCCGGCAGCTTTACCCTTTCTCAACTAAAAGTGAGAATAAGAATACTCAGCTTATCGGCTGATGATGTAAGAATTTTTTTTTTTGTCTTTTTTAGGGCCACACCCGCGGCACATGGAGGTTCCCAGGCTAGGGGTCTAATAGGAGCAGTAGCTGCCAGCCTTCGCCACAGCCACAGCAACGCGGAATCCGAGCCGCGTCTGCAACCTATACCACAGCTCACGGCAACACCAGATCTTTAACCCACTGAGCAAGCCAGGGATCGAACCCGCAACCTCATGGTTTCTAGTCAGATTCGTTAACCACTGAGCCACGAAGGGAACTCCTTGTGATATAAGAACTAAGCAGAATACGGTACCTCTTGGCACAAAGCCTTTGCTCAGAAGAAACGCTCCCGGAGAGGAGCTATTATCTTGATCATTATTCCAGGTTGGACAGGACATTAAAGACTATATGACAATTCACCAAGCTGAGAGGGAGGAGGGCTTGGAAAAGACTGGAAGGCATGAAAGAATAGGGGTTGTTCCCCAAAAGCAGGGAGTTTGGTGCTTGGAGAAAGGTCGAGGAGGCTTGTTCAAGAAACAGAAACAAGGCAGCGAAGAGTGATTCTGTGGGAACAGAAAGCCCGGTCCTGCCCAGTCCTAGTCCGCACCCCTCAGTTACTTCCTCCAGCCTGGGTCCCATGAGGGAACACTGCCTCCCTCCCCCAAGGAGTCTGTCCCTGTGTGGAGAACCCCACACAGGCTGCCCACCCCCTCGTCTCCGAGGCCTGGCTGCAGGGACAGCCTCCCGCGTTCCCCTGCACTTACACACGCAGTCTCTCTGGTTCTCGGCCAGCTCAAAGCCGGGCCTGCACTCACAGGCAACGCTGCCCCTCGGGGCCTCCTTGCAGATGTGACTACAGCCGTGGTTCTTGTTCATGCAGCTCAGACCCTCTGCAAAACAGCAGCATGCAGCTGGTGACCAGTTTGTGTCAGAGTCCCGCACCCAGGAGTGCCACCAGGGCGGGCGTCCACGGCAGGACCTGGACCTGCTTGGCTGTGTGTCCGTCAGCCTCATATGTTCAAAGAAAATGTCATTCAAAGCAAGCCAATCATCTAACAGAGACATGAAAAATTTCTCGTGTCACCCAGGAGACGGGATGCTTTAAGTCCCCCAAGAGGTGGCAGCACCCCCACGACGCTGACCAGAAAGCACCACAGGAGCACTGCTGGGCGCGGGACCAGGGCCTGGGGACCTCACACTCTTAGCTCTGCCACGTGTCACCCGTGCTGATCAAGAACATGAAGTGAGGAGGTCCCGTCGTGGCACAGTGGAAATGAACCCAACCAGCACCCAGGAAGACGTAGGTTTGATTCCTGGCCTCGCTCAGTGGGTTAAGGATTCGGCGTTGCCGTGAGCTGTGGTGTAGGTCGCAGACGCGGCTCAGATCCCATGTTGCTGTGGCTGTGGCTGTGGTGTAGGCCAGCAGCTGCAGCTCCGATTTGACCCCTAGCCTGGGAACCTCCTATACCGCGGGTGTGGCCCTGAAAAGCAAAAACAAAACAAAACAAAACAAAAAGAACAGGAAGTGAAAAAGAGAATGCCTCTACAAAAAAACGTGCAGACAGGCTGTGGAGTATTCCCAACTTGTTCAAGGTGACTGAAGATGATTCTGAGAAAACTTCAAGTCCCTTCTCTACCTTCATCAAAACTGCACTTGGAGGTGGCTGTGACTGCTGTCGCGTGGCATCAGCACGTGGACGCCTGCCCCAGGGACCTCTCCACGTGACCTCCTTCAGCTAGTCCGTGAGCCCTGCTGCCTCAGGCTCAGAGCCCAGCAGCAGGGAACGCAGAGACTGTAGACATGTGGTTTCCTTTAGCTGCTATGAAATCCTTTTCAGGTTAGACTATAATTTTCATTAGGCCCTATCTGTGCTAACTGTGGTGAGAAGGGGCTTATTTTCCTGAGCGGCTTAGCCTGCGTCTCAGTGATGGGGTCACAGCAGAACAGACATCTGTGGGTTTGCCAGCATCATGCCTCTTCTGCCTGCCAGTTGTTTAGGACTCTGCCGCCTCCAGCACTCTGAAGGAACTGTCATCGCACCCAAGAGTATTCTCAAAACCTCTGCCTGGTGCGTATGGCATTAATAACTATGCGCTCACATGACACTTCTTTGCACTTGCGCAATGCAACTCTAAAACATCTTTAGGAGGAGGGACTCTGTTTGCACTGATTCTCCACTAACAAGAGACTTTGCAATACTACAAGTTTTAACGGGAGTACAAAATGTTTTCATTCAATTTTTCTAGGATTCAATACTGTTCTGTTTCATGCCCCTAAAAACCTTTGCCAGTAGGTTCTAAGGAAGTTAAGTCATTTCTCTCCAATCGTCACCAGGGGGCCGTTAATCTGTGATTAAGTGGAATGACTGAATACAAACAGATGGCATTTCGATTCCAAAAATCAGAACAACAGTTAATACATCCCATATTCTCTTAAAATCATCTTGTTTTTTTCACAGTTATGAGCTGTTTGAACTCCAGCGCTCGATCTGCTGGAAGTTGCTGGGATTCGTTCACTTGAGCTGAGGGCTGCGCTGTCAGTTAACAAAGAAAGAAGCCTGCACAGGCGGCTGGTGGAACACACTCTCTTCGCTCTGGCTGGCGATTTCTGAAGACGGGTACCAACTTGGCACAGGAATTGAGAGCTGCCTCCAGAAGCAGTGTCCCGTCCCCCTAAGAAGGCCCAGCAAGCATTACATTTGTCCTCAGATCAGCAGAGCATCTAAAATAACGGGCCCCAGGGGCACCGAGAGGAAAACGTCCCAGTGCCGGGGACAGGCAGAAGAGCCCTGCCAAGCACACTCCCGAACAGCTTGGCTGCATCTCCCTCTTCTCCACCTTCTCTTTCGCTCTGTTTACAGATCTGTCAAGACACCTGCAAGGGACCTCGACTGCACAGGGCAATGCGTGTACACAAGAAATATTGTGCAAGAACTAGCTGTGGGCCAGATACCGTAGGCTACATGGAGATGCCGCTGATGTCCTAGCACATCAGGCAAGACCTCACGTGAGCGGCAGGCAGTGGCGGTTTAGATGGCTCTGGAAATGTTAAGGGCTTTTCCAGAGGTGACCTCGAAGCTTTTCAGAGTACCCTGACTCAAAACAAGGCCGCTGCAGAGGTGGGGGTGGATCTGGGCCAAACTGGGAGGCCCAGCTGTGGTCCTGGCTCCTCAGAAACTGGTTGTCAGTTCTCCAGGAGGGAAACAGCTGGGAAACTTGAGAATGCGCCCATTCTGGTGGTCCCCAGGCTCAGGGTCTCACTGAAGAACATTTCTGGGAACCAAATAAAAACACGCTCGGCACATAGGGCGAGAGGAAGGGGCAGAGGAGGCTGGTGAGAGGGCGAGAGCGCGGCCCCTTCCTCCCTGCCAACACCTTCCTCATCCCTCTGAAAAGGCAGCAGCACAAACAACTAAAAATGCAGCCAAAACAAAGAAGGAATATGCTCATTTTGAGAGACCAGCACTCATGGATAGGGACAAAGGCAGGCTGGGGCCCTGGGGCTCTCTCCAGCCTCTCCCCACCCCATGGGGACGCACACGGGCTCTCCATCAGAGCTTTGGGGCTCTAAGGATAAAAAAAAGAAAAATTGTAGCTTGAGTTCTTCTCCAAATCAGCTATTATGATCCCCCTGTATTACAGAACACTTAGTAAATTATTACTAAAAGCAACAATAGCCACACTGGAAAATGCTAGCTTGCAGTTACCTTCTTTCAACCATTTTTAGAGCATCAACTGTGGGTTTGAAAATCTGTTTTAATATGCTTTCTAGGGTTTCCCGTGCACGTCAAGGAGGAAACCCTAAAGGAACCTGTTTGCATGGCTGTGTTTGCAGAGTTAAAACCCCAGGCTGGAAGGGGCCCGTGAGACCCTCGAACCTGCAGGCTTGCACCCCTGGCAGTGAACTTGCCAAGCAAGCAGGCTGAAACCCGACGGAAAGTCACAGAGCGCGTCCAGACTACAACTCAAATTCTTGGATCTTGTTTTTAGCTCCAGACAAATACGCTCATTTTAAAGACTCTTCAGGGGTTCTAAGAATGTCTGAATTGTAGAAAATTCAGAAAACACAGATTGCAGAAAGGAACGGCTCTTGTATTTACTTCTGGTTGAGGAGTCGGTGTCTGAGGCCAGTCTGGGGGCCCGCGGGGCAGCAGGGGGGAGGGGCGAGGGCTGGAGGGGCCTTGGACGGGGTGCCCTGTACTGGGGGTGGGCACGCACCAGCTGGACCTACTGGGCCCACGTCCCTCCTGCCACCCGAAGAGAAAGCCACCTGACTTCCCAGGAGGCAGCTCTGAGCAGCTACAGGGGAGTGGCCCTGAGATGGGCTCACTTGTGCTGCTGGCACCTGAGGTCATCCTCTGACCAAACGCAGAGCTCACCAAAGAGTCCAGAGAACCCGGCGGGAAAGTGACAATGAAACTGAAGTGCACTCACTCAAGGGCCACACTGCACGAGCTCAGCGGCCGGCCTGACTGGAGGCAGGTCTGGGCCTACCCAGCTCACACAGGGACCGTGCGCAGGCTGGGGAACTCCCCACTTTTCTGGCTGCTCTTGGTACCCACACAGGCTTTCCAGTTAAGGCCACGTCATTCTCTGAAAATGAGGCAAAAACCACCTTCCACAAAGAAGCCCTTGAAAAGTCCCTAGAACCATGACAAAAACAGTAACCCTACAGATCCGTGATAAAGTGGTGGGAGGACTTAAAAATCACCTCATTTCTAAGTTACAAGAATGAACGAGCATCACAGGCCAAAAGGACTCAGGTGGGTACCTGGGCACTTCCCTGAGAAACAGACGCAGGAAATCTTGGGAGACACAGTCATCAAAATGTGGTTCTTTGGGAGTTCCCATCGTGGCTCAGTGGTTAACGAATCCGACTAGGAACCATGAGGTTGTGGGTTCGATCCCTGGCCTCGCTCAGTGGGTTAAGGATCCGGCGTTGCCGTGAGCTGTGGTGTAGGTCGAAGATGCGGCTCGGATCCTGCGTTGCTGTGGCTGTGGCGAATGCCGGCGTCTACAGCTCCTGTTAGACCCCTAGCCTGGGAACCTCCGTATGCCACGGGTACGGCCCTAGATAAGGCAAAAAAAAAAAAAAAAAAAGAAATGTGGTTCTTTGGCTTAAGCAGGAGCAGAGGAGGACTAACGGCACATCACTGAGTGAAAAGTGGCCAACTGGCCGGTTAAGCAACACCTCTCCCTCCTGAGCATCAAATCAAATAAGTGTAAACTCAAAACAGAGAGAACGAAAGCCATCAGAAGAGCATCAAGGGTGAAGGAAACCACAGCACAGAGGACCCCCCCCCCGCCACCTGGGGAGGTGACCACCTGCCCACTGGAACCCCAGAGGCTCAGAGTCCAAAAATGCCCAGCACAGGGAAGGCCGGCCTGGCTGGGGCTGAAAACGGCCATTCACCCAGCCCCCCGGGCTCAGCAGGCTCACACTTGGCGCTGCGGTTTCTCCTGAGACCTCTGGTCATGTGTGAAATGTGCTCTATTTAGAGACTGGCGTCTGAGAACGTGCGAGTGTGCAGAGCCCTCAGAGCTCACCTGGTCCAACCCGCCTGTGCCAGGGGAGCGAAGTGAAGCCTCAGACTCCCCGCCCCCGTGCTCCTCCCTACAGTCGTGGGGGCCGAGGCTTCCCGGGTGTGCCCCCCACCCCGGCAGAGCAGAGGTACCTTCTGAGCGGTGAATGCACGTGTGCTGATTGTCACTCAGGAAGAAGCCCTCCTTGCAGCGACACTCGTAGCTCCCCATGGCGTTCACACAGGTGTGCTGGCAGCCGCCGTTGTTCCCCAGGCACTCATCCACATCTGGAGAGGGAGAAGGCTTAGCCTCCGCTTTGTGGCTGCTCCACACACCACCCCACCCGGTGGCCAAGGGACTCCCGCTAAGCAGAGACAAGGTCCTGCTTCAGGTCCCCGCAGCGCCGGAACGCTCAGCATTGAAGCCAGGGGAGCGCCCTCGTGGGTCGGGGGGGTCCCTCAGACGGGCCCGCCCCACGGACACAAGATAATCAGTTCAGTATTTACTGAACACATCTTTCCCAAGCTCGGTGCGAGAGGAGACAGTAAAACAGACCCTCCCTCGAGGAGCGTCCCCTGGGGTGGAGGGAAGGAAACAGCTGTCCAAGGAACTGCGAGAAGGAAAAGGCCACATCTGGGCATCACGATGGCTTTACAGGGAAGCTGGCCAAGGATGCAACCTGCAGGTTTCTTCAAGGACAAAGCAGGGGATGGATAGTGTCCCAGGCAGAAGAGAGGGCCTGAGGCCAGAGCAGCGTGCAGGCTGGTGGACGAGGAGACGTCAGGCAACAGGGGGCCACTCAGTTCGGCCGAAGCACGTCCATGCAGGGGAGCGACAGGAGTCAGGGCTGGGAGGACAGACGGGGTCAGGCCTCGGAGGACCTTGACTCCCAGCAAAGGGGTTCCTGCTTCATCCGAGAGGCAGCTGGGAAGTCTTGCAGCAGGGTGACGTGGTCGGCGCCTCGTGCTGGGGAAACGAGGCAGCAGCTGAGCGGAGGACACGGGCAGGGGTGAACTTCACACCTGTGCCTGAAAAAGCCACGGCGGCTGCTGGCGGGGACCAGACCTGGGGCTGGGGAGGGGGGATGCTTAGGACACGGGAAACAGACGGGGGCTGTGGACGGGGAGCCACGGGGACATGGCGGGAGTGGCTGAGAAACGGGGAGGACCGGGGCTGGGCAGAGAACTAGGGCGGAGAGGTGGTTGGTTGCCAGCAGGGCAGGGAGGTGATGCCGGTGAGGTGGTGACATCCAGGGCCAGGTCCAGCAGGCTGCGGGAAACCTGGGCCTGGTGCTTAAAGGCAGATTGGGAACCACTGACCTGCAGTGTCCTGATAAAGAGGGGGCTGCAGATGAGAAAACCAAAGGTAGGAGCGTAGGAAGGGAGAGAGGGAGAGAAAAGAGATGGCTGGGGTGGAAGTGAGAGAACAGCAGGGGCAGGAGGACTCGAGCAGACAGCAGGAGCACTGAGCAGGGCAGGAGAGCCTTGGTCAGGGGCTGCCTCCAGGCTGGGACGGGGTCTTCCCTCCACTGTACCACACGCTGCCCTGTGCACGTTCCATCAGTACGCGCACTGCAACGCAGTCTCAAATGTTTTTTTACTTTTGTGGCCACACCCTTGGCATGTGGAACTTCCTGGGCCAGGGATCGAACCTGTGCCATTGCAGCGACAATGCTGGATCCTTAACCTGCTGCACCACAAGAGAACTCCTCAAAATGCTTTTTTAATATTGCACCTTTTGATTCCTCAAAACCTTTTACCTATCCATCTCCACTAGACTGAAAACTCCTTGAGGACAGAGATTTTTGTTTTGTTTAGCAGAGCCCTGGAACCTACAGCGCATACTAACTCCTCAATGCGAGAACCAACAAGCAGGAGAGCATAGTTCCATCAGAGCTCAAGAGGAGGAAACTCCCAGAAAAGTCTCAGGACGTGGGCTCAAAGAGAAGGCTGATATAAAAGCCATTTATTTTCTCCGGCCTTGATTACCCCAGCGCCTATCACTAGCTCCTGGGGCATCTGTAACAAGCGCATTCGCATTTAAATATCTGTTATCTGGTTTCAAGCTTCAGATCTCACAGCCATGGTCCTCCTACACCGCCCGCCCGGCAGCTGCTTTTCCAAACTGATGGGACTCAAGCCACATCCCCTGAAGCCCAACAAACCAACTTCTCTGTGCCAAAGGGCCCAGGGAGCACATGCCAGAGGGTGAGCCACGTGGAACACACCTGGCCTCCGTGTTCCGCAGCAACACCGTGGTGAGCAGGAGGGGTAGGCCTCCCCCAGCACTGAATCCTGGCCTGACTCTGAGCGGAGGGGTGCTCCCCTCTGAGCCCCGCACCTCTCCCCGCGTCTAACCCACCACTCCTTTCCTCCGGAGATGTGAGAAAGGTGTCAGAGCTGAGCGATGCACTCGGATTGCTGAATTAAAACCAAGTGTGCGTTCACAGGCACCAGTGTGTGTCACTGGCCTGTGAGCTTCCCAAGGTGGTACAACAGTGTCCTGCAACCCTGGCTGCAGGTTAGAGCCCTGACATCTGGACCTCACCTCCAGAGATACTGAGAGAACCGGTCCCGGCTGAGACCAGGACAGTGGTGTCCTTTGAAACCCTTCAGGGGAGGGTGATGAGCACCTGGCAGCGAGGATACACTCCCAGGTATTTGGTAAACAGAAGCCCAGTGGGTGTGCCGTGTGCAGGACCCGCGCTCTGTGCACTGGGCTCCCAGGCACCCAGGTTTTGGAGGCTGAGGGCCAGAGCTCAGCCGTGTCTGCGCCCTGCGTCTCCTGACTGATACGCTGGGGGCTGATGTGCAGTCAGGGGCCAAGGGTCAGTGGTCCCAGAGGACACAGGAAACTGCCACTCCTGAATGTGTGGGCTCTGAGCTCCTTTCTTGTCACAAAGTACTTCAGTTCTTTTGAGTCCAAATGGCAGAGAAGCCTCGATGTGCGCTGGGCTGCTCTCTTGATGTGCCACTTGATTTCTCAGGCCTTTTCACAGAGTCCTGAGCCCCTTTAGACAGACCGTTGCTACCAACCCAGGAGGGGAAATGGGACAGTGTGAGCTGCTGGCAAAGAGGGCCTTGGGGCCTCCGGATTCCTGAGCAGGGCTTTGCTCCGGAGCCCCGCCCAGCCCAGGTCCCTAACTCGTGGATGGCTCTGCTTGCTGTTCCTCGAAGCTCCCACTGCCCCAGACTGTGGGTTGGAGCACCATTGTGACGATGGGGTTGCCATTAGATCCAAATCCTCAAAATGCCATCGCTGGCTAATCAAAGGGAAATGAGTGGTTTCCTCCAGAAAATGGTTTTTAAAAAACTCAAAAAACATACAGTATGGGTCTCAACAAATTACACGCTAAAAGTGATTTTTCTTTTTTTGCAGTTTTTCATTAACCTTGATTGATCGCTGCTCTCAGGACTGTCTCTCTCATGTACCTTTCTGTGGTGCTGATGAAAGTATGAGGAGAAGAAGTGACCCCTAGCCCTCGGCCAGTCCCTCCTGACAGCTGCAGGTGGGAAGGCCCGGGGCTCTGGCTGCTCCTGGTCTTTCATGCAGGCACAGGCAGGAAGGGGCAGTGCCTACAGGTGGGCAGGGCTCCAGGCGACATGGCAAAGGTCTCAGTAGGGCTGAGTCCCAAATGGAAATACTCTCCTACCCTAGCACTCAAAATACGAGTTCTGCCTGCATTCTATTAGTGACTTTTATGCCGACCTCCAAGCCCTGGATCCATGGCCATTCCCACTGCACGGCAAGAAAGCTCCCCGTAGAGCCAGGGCCTGGCTCAAGTTGCTCCCTGATCAGCCACGTAGACATCAATGCGCCAACCCCACGAGGGATCTGGGTCACAAGTGTCAAAGGAACCTGATGCCATCTGTCTCTCGTGATGCCCCTCTGTCCCCCTGAGAAGAGCGGCTTTAAAGGGCCAACAGGCCACACACACCTGCCTTCCAGGTGCGCTGATCCTCGAAGATACCCAGCACGCAGCCCTGCCCATCTGCTCGCTGATTTTAAATCCTGATGTGTTCCTGGCATAAGGGGCCAACGTAAACAACGGTCTTTGCAGTCCCTAACCCGGAGACCAAATCTCCGACAGATGTTTCTGGTTTGCAGATACTAGGAGGAGGTTAACGGAAGGTTTCTGTTTGAATCCCCCTCTCTTTCAGGAAAAAGAAGGGGGTCTTTCCTGGCCAAGATCCAAACACACATGCGGAATCCTCAGGACAAGCAGTTTGACATGCTTCTGGAATCGAAACACTTACAGGATTAAAGAAATCATTATAAGTCAAGACTCTTTTACTCCAAGACCATACCTTTTTTTTTTTTTTTGGTCTCTTTAGGGCTGCACTTGTGGCATATGGAGTTCCCAGGCTAGGAGTCAGATTGGAGCTCCAGCTGCCGGCCTACACCACAGCAATGCAGGATCCAAGCCGCGTCAGCGACCTACACCACAGCTCACAGCAACGCCAGATCCTAAACCCACTGAGCAGGGCCAGGGATCGAACCCGCATCCTCACAGATACCAGTCGGGTTCGTTACTGCTGAGCCACGACGGGAACTCCCAAGACCAAAGATCTTAAAGGTGACAAGTCAGTGCTAGAAAGTCAGTGAGCAGTGCCGATCATGTCCACCCTCCCTGGACTAAAGGACGGTTTATATTACAGACGATAACGTAAAACTAAAACGCGTAACTTAGTTTTTCGTCATGGAGTATGGTTTCTAGGGAGGCAGAAAACCCAAGTCTCTGAATCCACTTTTGTTTCAATGAGTACATTCTCATCAAAGGAAAGAAAGGGGTGGGGCCAGCAGGAAGATGAAGGGGCACTGCCGCCCCGGACATCTTCTTACCGAGGCAGTTATGACCATCGTGAGCCAACGTGAAGCCGTCAAAACAAGTGCAGCGATAATTGCCAGGAATATTCAGACAGTCATGGACACAGCCTCCATTGAGCTCGCTTGCACATTCATCAATATCTGAGGAATAAAACAGAAGTAAACCACACAGGTTCACCGCACGGAGCTAAACCACACTGCTTCTTCAGTGTGGCGGCGTGTGCAGTCACCTTTGCAGCAGCCATCCCACTTCTACGAAGCTACCCAACAACAGTAAAATAAATGTGCACGGGCTTATTCACTGATGTGTTTGTAATTACAAAATACTGAAAACAACCTAAAAGCCCATACACAGCAAGTAGCTGAAGAATTAGGGTGCACTTACTCAGTGGAATACTTTAAAGTTTTTTTATTTTATTGTTATTACTATTATTACTTTGTCTTTTTAGGGCTGCACCCACAGCATATGGAGGTTCCCAGGCTAAGGGTCTAATCAGAGCTGTAGCCACTGGCCTACAGCACAGCCACAGCAACGCCGGATCCTTAAACCACTCAGGGGGGCCAGGGATTGAACCCGCGTCTACATGGATACTAGCCTGGTTCGTTACCGCTGAGTCACAACAGGAACTCTAATCACTAACTATTTTAAACTAAGTAGACTTTTCATTCCAAATTGTTAGCAATTCAGTTTCATTTGTGTTAAATCAAACCCAACAGCTAAGACTAACCGAACTTGCCACTTGTCATTCAACATTATTTGCTAAATACCTACTTAATCCCAAAAAAGCCATGGCATTGTTTTCTACCCCTGGAGAGCACACAGTGACTGGAGGTGAAAGAGTGAGCAATTTTTTCCCCACGCAGGGTCCCAACCTTGTGAATTCCAGCATTGAAACTAGAACATTTAACACGGTAAGGGTGCGGTATGGAGGAACTGGCAGAGCCGTGGTTCAGAGAGACACGCAGCCTTTCGGTCTCGTAAGACGCAGAGCAGGCGGAGGGAGCCACGGCATCTGCCTCCAGGAAAACAGGAACTTGAAGAAACAGAAGGGCTTTACGGATGGAGCGCCAAACCCACTGGCTGTGAACCTGACCAGGAGATGGGAGATGAAGGAGTTTCGCTTCTTGTGCACAAAGGAGACTGTAATATTAGCATTCCTCACCCAACCAAAGAGGGGCACCAGGAGACTGAGCGAAGGGGAGAGATGTGCAGTTGCGGACCGGACACCCGCAGGCTAACTGTGTGATCGTGCCCACGGTCCTTTTGCCAATTCCCCTGGGCCTCAGTGTCCCCATCAGTCAAATGAGGGATGGGACTGGCCCAGAGCTCCCTGAAGAGCCCTGCCAGCTCCACATGCCCCAGTTTCCATCCCCCAGAGAAGCCCCTCCTATGAGAGTCCAGCCTGTGGCCAGTTCTCACCTCCAGAGTTCCCGAGAGTGGCCGACCCCCAGTGCCCACAACACAAAATGGCAGAATCCAGACTTCAGGCTCTCAGATGTGAAGCCCAAAGGACTGAAACTATCCCTCTGCATATGTCTTTCTTGGCCAACTTGTGGTTCCAAATGAGGCAGGTCCTTGGTGTAGGTCTAAAGTTTGGCAGGTCACAATGCCCCGAAGTCATGGACAAGACAGAGCTGCTGGAGCCTCAGGAGAACTCCAGCTCCACAGTGAAGGTGCCAGCTGTCCCAGGGAGACCCAGACGAACCTTGCTCTGGCGGCATGGCTCTCCTGACCGACAAGGCTGCTGACATTCTGCCCCTAAATTGAGTGGGACCAAAAGATACTAAAGCACCTTTTTTTTTTTTTTTTGCAGAACTAGACAAAAGGACATTTCAGAACCAGATAAAACTGTGTGACCCGATGTTCCCTGTTTCTTAAGGATCTGAAATGCGCTTCAGAGAGTGGCTGATGTGATGGGGGGGATGCAGCACTTTACCAACATGAACAGCCACCACAAGAGCTAAGGAGGCAGGACGCTTCCCCTGCTGGCGCCCCCTCTGCTGGTCCCCAAGTCACTTACCCTCACAGTGCCTGCCCTCCCCTTGGTAGCCAGGCCCGCAGGAGCACTTGTAGGAGGTGGGTGTGTTTTGACACAGGGCATTGGCGTGGCAGTCGTCCAGCCCCTGGGCACACTCGTCCACGTCTGCAAAAGAGCACAGCAGCTCCTGGTATGGTGCCCCGAGCCCTGGGTGGCCTGGCCTTGACCCCTTCCTGGCATCGCCGGCCAAACTGCTTAGAAACTCCTGGCATGAACCTCCGGGCCTGGTTTCCAGGCACACCCCGCGCCCTCTGCCTGGGGTGCCCTCTACACTGGCCTTCAGGACTCTGATCAGACCCTCCTCTAGAAATCCTGTCATGACCCTGGAGTGTCGGTAAGCTGTCCCCTAAGATGTGTCACTTATCACACTATCACTTTTCCTGCCTGTCTCCTGCCTGGATGGCCTCCAGAGATTACAGAGAGAGTCTGAGTTCCTGAGGCCAAGGCCAGTGCCTGGCACGTGAGCAGGCAGCGGTGACCGCCCGCTGGGGGAAAGATGGAGCGGGCAGAAGTGCTCTGAGAACTGAGCAGCTCTGTCAGCTTCCACAGGGTTTGGGCTCTTCTGAGGCAGAGCCCTCGCTCGGGCCGCACACACCCCGGACGCGGAGGGCGGGTGTGCCCGCACCGCGCCCTGGGCCCTGCCCACCCGCCCCGCTCCGCCGGGACCCGCTGGGCCAGCCTCCTGGCTGAAGGCGCTCCTGGGCGCTCATTAAAAACAAAAGCGTCCTGAAAGTATCTTGATCCCAGTTTGGGTGCTGATCGGTGTCCCCGAATTGTCCATCGGCACCCGCTCGGCAGGGAGAAAACTCCCCGGGGCGGACGTGAGGCCCGCGGGCACCTCTGGGCCCCGGGGCCGGGGACGCAGCTGCCATGACCCGCGCGGTGGCCGCGGCGGAGCCCTTGGTTCCCCGGCTCCGCCCGCAGCCCGCGAGCGCGCCTGGCCCGAACTGTCAGGAGGCCCGGGTCCGAGGCCGGGCCGTGTTCCCGAGCCTCGGGCCACAAGCCCGAGTGGTGGCGGCGCCTCGGCCTGGCCCCTGCGGGCAGAGCCCCGGGGGAGAGCGAGTCACGCGGAGTCCCGCAGCCGAGGCGCGGCCCCCGGCCCCGCGCCAGGTGCGCCCCCGCGGCCGCATACTCACCCTCCAGCGGCCCCGCGACGCGGCCCCGACCCGGCTGGCCGGCCTCAGGCAGCGGCAGCAGCAGCAGCAGCAGCAGCAGCAGCAGCAGAGGCAGCAGCGCCCGCGCCGTCCCCGCGGGGCAGCGGCGGCCCGCGACCCCCATGGCCCGCGCGGCGCCCGGAGCACAGGCGGCGGAGTGCGGGCGGCGAGCGCAGCTGGCTCGGGGAGGTGAGTGCCAGCGTCCGGCCCGGCCCCGCCCGGCCCCGCGCCCCCCGCCTCATTTTCACACGGTTCCCCCCAACCCCACCCCCCGCGAGGGGGCGCGGCCGCGGGGGCCCGAGGGCAGCTGCCTGCTGGGCGGGGGCAGGGGCGGGTCCGCCAGGTCCCAATCCCCTGCGCAGGCCCCGCAGCGCCGTGGAACCTGTGCGGGGGGGGGGGGGGGGGTCCTCCAGCATGACCCGGACCCTCTCATGAGGACGAACAGCACTCCTAGCCTGAAGTAGTAGGACACGGGGCGCCCAGAAAGTGTCCGGTGTAGCTCAGATCCCAAAGCCACCTACAGGGCTCACCCGTCCATAGTGTGGATGGAGTGAGAGCCACGACAGACTTCCCAGCAGCTTCTGTCCTCACCTGGCACACCCTGTCTGCCTGGTTCCCCACTCTGCCCAGCCTCGGCCCCCTGGGGTCCCCTGCCCCTCACCCCACCCTGGGTTTTGATGTATCTTCAGAGCAGCGTAAAAGGTGAGGGGAAAGCGGGCCAGAGGTCAAGGGCGAGGCACCAGGAACGTGAGACCACCCCACTTTGCCTGGGGCACAGGTAGTACCACCTGGACTTGTAAACCTCAGGTCAGCCCAGGTGCAGATAACGGCAGTCACCTGGCCCTGCAAGCAAGGCACCTTTACGAGGAAACACACCTGCACAGGGCCTTCCTGCGCCACCCCAGGCACAGGAGACCAGAGCCTCCCCATGCAGCATCAGCCTCTCCCCAGGAACAAAGGTAGCAGCAATTCCCAGATGAAGATAAATTTTCCCCAGTGAAGATATACATACATACAGGTGTGTGTGTCTGTGTGTTCATTTCTTTGATAATCAGAAAAAAATAAACATCACAAAAAATCCCCACCGAGCTCATGCACGAAAACATATCTTCCTGGAGTCCACCGCCCCCTTCACTGCTGCCCCAAGGTGCCCAGACCCACACTGCCTCTTGGGGTCTTCATTTCTAGTGCTGCTGTTGTCTGATGGAGAATGTGAGAAAATAATAACTTTTCTGTGGTTGTTTTTCTTTTGACCCCTCATCCCCAGCCAAGGCAAGCAGGTTTTTGCTTTCACCCTCCCTCTCACCCCCTTTTGTTTGGTGCCAAAAGACACTCAGCTATTTTGAGTCCTAAGAGTGATTTTACACGTTTGTAAATCTTCACTTGGCGAACTGTCTCCGCCTTTGTCTTTGTGTCCCTAACGGCAGCCATAAATTACAGCCTTCTTTTCCCTCCGCTGCATTAAGCTTCATTGCTTTTGAAATGATCAAAGTTATTTTCCTTTAAAATCCAACCAGAAACTGCCCATTGTGTGGCACAGACCTTTTTACCTCCAGTCAAAGCATAGACATACATAAAGCTGCCCAGTAAATGCTTTAGGAGCCTCTCCAGCCCCTTGTGTCCGGCAAGAAACAGGACACGCTGTTCTTTGCCTTCACTGGTTCCCCAAGTTTGTATTTCAGTAAGGATACAAATTAATTAGAAGACCCAGTGCTTTTTGCCTAAGAGGGTCAGTTTGTGTCCTGTTTCCTGGAAGTTTTGCACTGGCACAGATCTCCAAAAAGGTCCTGAATCCTGTTTTGTTTGCTCTAACTTACATGCAAATATGCTTTCAGCTGCTCAGTTCCAGATTTCCTGGGCAAACCTTTCTGACACTTCCGATTAATGTCAACATGGTTTATAACTGGGAATTTCCATGGGGGGAGGCTCCAGGGGAAATCTGTGCTCAAACGCCAGTGCTTTCAGTGTCCCACTGCAGGAGGGACTTGGTGGGCCCAGGGCTAGCTGCCGTCTGCCCTCTGTTGTCCCCCTGAGGTCTCCACACGGTTCCTGGACTAAGGCTGAACCTTCCTTTCCCGGCCCCAGGCTGAGAGGCCATGAACCAGACCGGAGGGGCAGGGAGCCCAGCCAGCCCCATCTCACTGCTGGGGGCCGCTGGCACTAATAAGGCTGTGGAAGCGGAAACGGCGTAGGGCTATTAAGATGAACGCAGCCTTCATTGGACACCTTTCAGTGCCCGCCTTTCTCGACTCTCCAGCAGCCCTTGGAAACGCCCTTGGAGAGACTGCCTCCCTGGCTTCTCCCCGCAGCAGCAAGCGCCTGGCTTCCTCCTACCTCTCAGGAAATGCCTCCTCGGTCCTCTTCCTGGGATCCGTTTTCTATGTCTTCTCCCTGAAGTTAGTTCATTTCCTGGTTCCCGTGTGGAAATCTCCAGCTGGGATCTCTCCTCTTAGAGTCAGATCTCTGAGCTCCCTCAGATCCAAGATGTTCGAAATGGGAGTTCCCTCTGCGGCACAGAGGGATCAGCAGCATCCCTGCAGCACCAGGATGCAGGTTCCATCCCCCGTCCAGCACAGAGGGTGAAAAGGATCTGGCGTCGCTGCAGCTACAACCATAGGTCCCAACTGCTGCTCAGCTCTGATCCCTGGCCCAGGAACTCCATATGCTGTGGGGCCGCCAAAAAAGAAGAAGAAAAAAAGATGTTCAAAATGGAGTGCATCTTCCTCCTCAAACCCGCTCCTTCTCAAGTGCTTCCTCTTGGAGAGGGGGCACCAGCACTCTGCAGATACCAGATCAGAGACCTGCAGTCACCCAGACTCCACTCCCTCCTGGCACCAGAGTCAAACCCTCATGTCAACTCAAACTTCTTACCATCTCTCTAAACCATCCTCTTCCTCCATGCAAGTGGCCAGAGCTCAGGCCCAGCATCCCTCACCTGGCCTGTGGCTCCCAGCGTGTGCTTCCTTATCTCTCATTCAGCATCTTCCTCAAGGCTGCAGAGGAAAAGCGCAAATGTCATCGCAGCAACCCCGGCCTTCCCCAGGCTCAAGTCCAAACTCCCACCAGTACAGCCACTCTGGAGAGCTGCTGGGCAAAATCTGCTAAAGCAAAACATGGCAAAACCTACTTCTAGGTATAAGTGAAATGGAGTCAGTTCGAATGTTCACCCAAAGACACATACAACAATGTCCATCCCAGGTGTATTCACACCAGCACAGAGCTGGAAATAACTCCAATACCTGTCAGCTAGAGGGTACAGGGAGTTCCTGTCGTGGCTCAGCGAAAACAAAAGTAATATCCATGAGGATGCTGGTTCGATCCCTGGCCTCGCTCAGTAGGTCTGGGATCCGGCATTGCCATGAGCTGTGGTGTGGGTCGTAGACTCGGCTTGGATCCCACGCTGCTGTGGCTGTGTGTAGGTAGCTTCAATTCGACCCCTAGCCTGGGAACTTCCATATGCTGCAGGTGTGGCCCTGAAAACAAACTCCCTGGTCAAAGAGCTTTGTGCTCTGATCCCTTCCTGCCTTTCCAGCTTCTCTCCTGCTAACCCCTTGCCCACAGGCTATGCTTACGTTCTCCAGCGACATCAAGCTACTGGTACCAAGAGTCTGTCGTTTCCCCTCATGCGTCTTTTCCTTTGCTCATGCCTTCGATGCCTAAGAGATGGAGTGGGTCTCAATAAATATTTGAATAAATGAAGAGCAATGTTTTAATTAATAAATAAATATTACTGTTCCCCCCAAGGAAAAAAGTACTTGCTGAGCTGTCCCTCAGACAGCAGCAAAATATGGGTGAAAGTGCCAGAGTCCGCAGATTAGCAGGTCCTGAGAACTAATGCAGAAAGGGAAGCCCATCTGCTCTTGCACACACATTAATTTCTCCTCTACAGAGGGTTTTCTCATCTCCTGAAAAACTTCCCTGTCTGTCCAACCTGGAGGTGCTCCCCACCATGGGATTTCCAGGGCTATATGCCAGCAGGCTTCCTTATTGTTTGAATTCTTTTTTAAAAATACATGTTTTACAAGCTAAAAGTCCATCCACAGATGATTGGATTAAGAAGATATGGTATATATACACAATGGAATACTACTAAGCCATAAAAAGGACAAAATAATGCCATTTGCAGCAACATGGATGGAACTAGAAACTCTCATGCTAAGTGAAATAAGTCAGAAAGAGAAAGACAAATACCCTATGATATCACTTATATCTGGAATCTAATATACAGCACAAATGAACCTTTCCACAGAAAAGAAAATCATAGAAATGGAGAATACACTTGTGGTTTCCAAGGGGGAGGTGGAGGGAGTGGGATGGACTGGGAATTTGGGGTTAATAGATGCAGACTATTGCCTTTGGAATGAATAAGCAATGAGATCCTGCTGTATAGCACTGGGAACTGTATCTAGTCACTTATGACGGAGCACGACAATGTGAGGAAAAAGAATGTATACATGTATGTGTGACTGGGTCACCTTGCTGTACAGTAGAAAATTGACAGAACACTGTAAACCAGCTATAATGGAAAAAATAAAAATCATTATAAAATAAAACAAATTAAATACAGATCTTAGTATTTTTTAACTGGAGATACATATATATATATATATCACAAAATTTACCATTTTAACCACTTTAAAGTGTACAGTTTAATGGCATTGAGGACATTTACAAGTTTACTGCCCAAGCGTTGGCACTTCCTGCCCCCCTGCTCAGACCAGAGCTAATGCTTGTGCAGACGCCACAGGAACATGCTTTGTGGACGAGGGTGGGGCACACGGATCTGGAGAGTGCCCCCGTGCCCCCCTCCTTTCTTCCTGCTGCTGCTGCTGCCTCAGCTGCCAGTCTGGGCTCTTATTAGCATATGAACTCCTTTTATTTATCTACTGTTTTTTTTCCTTTTTGGCCTCCCTGCACCAGGGATCAGATCTGAGCTGCAGTTGCGACCTAGGCCGGGGTAGGGACTGAACCTGCGTCCTGGTGCTCCAGAGACGCCACTGACCCCACTGCACCACAGAGATAACTCCTGAACTCGTTTTCGTATTCTCATAGTAGAAAAGCCATGGATATTGTCTAAAGAAATGGAGGGTGAAGGACATCATAGAAGAATTTAATTTTAGAGCCAACTTACAAGGAGAAAATCCAAGATTTCTAAACAGCAGAAGAGCCATGGACATAAAACTAGCCTCAGAAGAGAGAAAATGCTGGAGGCTAATTTGTATGCAAGAGACAGAGAAGGCTGTCAGAGAGCTGCCCTACCTTTTAAAAGCAGCAGGACCAGGTAACTTCACAGGAAAAATTCCAACAAACTTTTCAAAAAAAAAAAAAAAAACTAAAGTATAGCTGACTTACAATGTTATCTTAGTTTTAGATGTTCAGCAAAGTGATGCAGTTATACACACATATGTATTCCCCTTTGGTAACCATAAGTTTGTTTTCCCGTCTGTGAGCCTATTTCTGTTTTGTAATTAAGTTTGTGTCATTTTGTTAGATTCCACACATAAGTGATGTTCCATCTGAAGAAAAATTTTAAAGCATTACTAAAAATTATCCCAAAGAGAACTTGAATAAGTAGAATTATATAACATGCTCCTGGATAGGAACACATAACACCATAAAAATGTGTTTTCCATAACTTAATTTAAAACTTTAATGTGATCCAAAAGGCTTTTCCCCCCACTAACTGATTCTCAAATTTACACAGAAAAAGAAATGAGCAAGAATAGTAATTAAAAAGTGTGAAAAAGGAGCTCCTGTTGCAGCTCAGGGGATTAAGAACCCCACGTAGTATCTGCGGGTTCAATCCCTGGCCTCACTCTGTGGGTTAAGGATCCAGCTTTGTCACAAGCTGTGGCACAGGTCACAGATGCTGCCTTGGATCCAGTGGTGCTGTGGCTGTGGCCCAGGCCTGCAGCTGCAGCTCCAATTCGACCCCTAGCCTGGGACCTTCCACATGCCACAGGTGCAGCAGTAAAACAAAAAAGTTTGAAAAAGAAGAGCAGAGGCAGGAGAGGCAGAACAGCACTACAAGATACGAAAAGACATTATGAAAACTTAGTAAGCAGAACAGGGTAATGCTGGCTTATGCACAGACAGACAGGCTCCTGGGAGTAGAGTATAATATCCAGAAATAGCTACAAAGTCATACAAGATACAATATAACAAAACTGACATATCAAGTCATGGGGAAAAATATGGACCTCTAACTCAACGGGACTGGCACAAAGGGGTAGCCACTTAAACAAAAATGAAGTTGAATCCATTCCTCATGCCTCAATTAACTTCAGATGAATAAAAAATTTAGCTTTTTAAAAAACCTCAACAGTTCTAGAAGAAAAATGGGAAAATATCTTTAATCTTGTAGTAAGTATGTCTTTCTGTAGCCCCCAAACCAGAAGCCATAAAAGATTACTAAGTTTAACCATACCAAAAAAAGCACTCTGATGTTTAAGAAACATTATAAGCCAAAGATTAAATAAATAATAAACTGAGGAATGTTTTCTATCAGATCACAAAGGAGAAAGCTCTTTCATAGGAAAATAAGACCAGTTACCCAGCAGGAAATGGGCAGGAGACCTGAGTTAAAAGAAGTATAAATGAATCTTAAACACATGAAACAAAAAAGGACTGGAGTGGCAGTGGTTTTATTGGTATAACCACCAAAGTGACTTAAAATTGAATGGAGTCTAGATTCCAATCATTTTTGAAAATCATGGAAATTTCCAGTGTGAGGTTTATTTCATAATTCATTTTCAGCCACAGAGTATAAGTAAATTTCTCCTACTGTCTTAGAATTGTTGAAACCTGATTATGATGGGTTATCACCCTGGACCAATTTAGGCTGAACAGGTAACAGATAACATCAAAATTTTTGTGGCCACATTTTTAACTACTGCCTAAAGCCTGTGGGAAGAGAATGAGCAGCCAACACACACACACACCCCACTTTGGTCAGTTATTAAAATCATCATATAAGATTACCGATATTAGTGATGCTGTGATCCTTTGCAGTTAGCTCAGAGAGGCCTATTAATAAGATAATAAGATGTGACTCGTGATTCCTTGCGATTATCCATTTTGCAGTTTTATTGCTGGTAACTAGCTATGCCCTTTTATTTATTAATAGGTCAATACACACTATTTTGTCAATTATTTATTTCTGAAATACTGTTCATGTCAGTGTTCAATAAAAAAAAGAAAGGAAAAAGAAAGAAAATAGAGCTCTTGTATCTTTTATCAAAACCCAGGCAGGACATGTAATCAAAGAAGCAGAGGCTTCACAATGGTGTAAACGCATTTGCAGAAAAAGCAGCCCTGTTCCCATCCTGCTACCACGGCACCAACGGGATGATGACAGAGTTTTGACAATGAACATATATTACTTTTATAATTTAAAAAAGAGAAGAAATTTTCCATACAAACGTGTGCACGCCGAGTGTGAGACAGACCTGATGTTCTCCGAGCATCTCAGGTAAGTTCCATTAACGTCTCAGTCTGTTTCCCAAATGTCAACCGAGGCCAATCACGCCTGCCTTGCAGTGTTATTTCCAGTCGTGGATGTGATGGTGTTTGTGGTGTACGGAGTACGGGCTCTGGGAGAACGGGCACCCGGTCAAAGAGGTTCTCTCCCCACACACCGGGGGAGGAAGGACCCACGGAAGCCAAGCCTGGCTGGGGCGCTGTTTGCTGCCTTCCTCTGTTTGGGCTCTTCTGCGGCTGTGCCAAAGCACAAGTTCTTGCCCCTGCTTGTTGGAAGAAACCTGGCTCTTAATCCACACCCCTGGCGTGGCTGTAATTAGGAAACCTGGGCTTTGCCAAGATAAACTGGCTCTGTCTAGATCCCGGAAGACTGTTTCCCTCACGATGTTTGTGAATAGGTTTCAGTGCGGGAAACCGAAATGGCTGGGAAAGTATAGAACTGAGAGAACCGAGCACCTACAAAATGTTTGGAAGAGCCGGAGGGGTGAGCTCCAGGCTGGACCTTCAGCAGCGATTCCCAGCCCTAACCCACCTGGGAAGCCACGACTTCTGCCTGGTCTGGGCACATAGATTCAGCCATCTGAGCCTGAAAGGTCACATACTCTCCACGTAACCTTGAATCAAGATGAAGAGGCTGCCATCACAGCAACTGCTTCTCAATACAGGGATACTCGTTGTTGGACTTATCTCCGCAGCCGTGATCATGAGGAAAACCAAACAAACAAAGCCAGGTTCAGTTGGGAAAGAGCCTCTGCCTCACTCCTTCTTTTCAAATCTCGAGTATGTACATTTCACTGGCAGGATGTAAGTCACATCCAGGACCCCAGGGAGGCTGGAAATTCAGTTTAGGCTGTTGTTTTTTTAAGCTTGTCAGACTGTGCAGTGCAGAAAGGCATACCAGAAGGGCTTGGAAGTCAGTGCTAACTACCAAACAAGCAGCTCCATCACAGAGAGGGTTATTTAGTTCTTGGGAAATTGGGAACTAAGTTTCCCACCTACACCTGTTTGTGCTGCAGGGGCCCCAAGAGAAGTCAGGGCTTAAACTCACTGTGCTCATTAGAAAATGAAGTGGACATTTTTTGTTGCCTCCCAAGCATCCATCACCCATTATCTCCTCCTAGCAAATGTACAGATTTTTATTCACTCATTTTACTCAGGTACCCGCCTGTCCCCTAAGCATGTGCTTTGTTTGGAAAACTGACCCGAGTTCCCTCTCGCTCTAAGCCTCACTGGTTTAGATAAACCAGCACATTCCATCTTCTTGGCCACAGTCCTTGGTACAAAGGCAAGTCTCTCCCAAAAGAAGCAACTTGAATTTCACAGTCCTTCTCCACACAGGATCCAAATGGTGAGAGTATAATTTACAATTTATCTTCAGCTGTCGATTTCTTTGCTGTTGCTTGTTCTTCATCCACTCCTACACCCACCTCTTCTTTATCGTCTTGCTCTGTGCCTTCTGTATACATGTGTAAAATGGAATATTATTCAGCTTTAACAAACATGGAGATTCTGCCATTTGTGATAATGCTGGTGGGCCTGAAGGGCATTAGACTAAGTGAAATAAACCAGATACAGAAAGAAAAATACAGCAGGATCTCATATGTGTGCAATCTAAAAAAACTGAAAACAGAAAAAGCAGAATGGTAGCTACCAAGGGCAGGGGTAACGTGGGAGAAATGGGGAGAGGCTGGTCAGAGCGCATGGCTATGGTTATGCAGGATGGGAAGTCCAGATATTAACATGCAGCATGATGACTATAGTTAATACCACAACATGCTGAAAATTTGCTTTTAAAAATAGATCTCAGGTGCTCTCACCACACACACACACAAAACTCAAAAATTTATGCTTATCAAAATTCACCATTAGGGAGTTCCCATCGTGGCTCAGTGGTTAACGAATCCGACTAGGAACCATGAAGTTGCGGGTTCGATCCCTGGCTTGTTCAGTGGGTTAAAGATCTGGTGTTGCCGTGAGCTGTGGTATAGGTTGCAGACGCGGCTCGGATCCCACGTTGCTGTGGCTGTGGTGAAGGCCTGTTAGACCCCTGGCCTGGGAACCTCCATATGCCATGGGTGCAGTCCTAGATAAGGCAAAAAAAAACCCCCAAAAAACAAAAAAAAACATTCACCATTAACAGAATAAAGGCAAATCACAGAATGGAAGACATTATTGCAATATACAGTACCAACCAATAGTCATATCCAGACTATATCAAGAACTAGTACAAGTCAGTAAGAAAAAGATAGATATATAAATAGAAAAATGAGCAAGAAACTTAAATGGCTATTCAATACAAAAGGACATCCAAGTAGCCAATAGCTTATGAAGTACTATCAGTCATCATGGAAATGCAAATTAAAACCACAGTGAGATACCACTGCACTCTGACCAGAAGGGCTTACAAATAAAATTTAGACAGACCACGTAAGTGTCATCCAGGACACAGAGCAAGGAGCGCACTCATGCCCCCTGCTGTTAGGAGTAAAAAATTGGTGCAACAGCTGTGGAAAAAGCTTGATATACGCTGCCTGCCAGCAGTTTCTCACCTTCGTATTTATATCCAGCAGAAACGTATGCACATTTCCACCAAAATACTCCAAAGGAATGTTCTTAGTACCGTTACTCCTAACAGCAAATACTGGGAACAGCCCAAATGACCACCAACAGCAACATGGATAAATAACTTCATACTCAACAGCAGGCACAGTACTCAGTAGTTAAAATGAATGGACTTCAGCTATTTTTTAACTTTAAAAAAGGATTAATCTCACAAGGTTAATTTTGAACAGAAGAAACCATACACCAAAAAGGACAACTGTATGACTCCATCTGTTTTCAGCTAAAGAATATGGGCCAGGGGTTCTTAGCAGCAGCAGCAGCATCTGATAACTTGTTAGAAATGAAATTTCCAGTACAGAGCTACTGAATCAGAAACTCTAAAGTGAGTGCCAGAAATCTGTTTTAACAAATCTTCCAGAGTTCCTGTTGTGGCTCAGCAGTAATGAACCCAACTAATATCTGTGAGGACACGGGTTTGATCCCTAGCCCCGCTCATTGGGTTAAGGATCCTGTGTTGCCGTGAGCCGTGGTGTAGGTCGCAGACGGGGCTTGGATCGGCATTGCTATGGCTGTGGTGTAGGCTGGCAGCTGCAGCTCCTACTCGACCCCTAGCCTGGAAACCTCCATATGCCATGGGTGTGGCCCTAAAAAGACCAAAAAAAAAAAACCTAAATCTTCCAGGTTACTCTGATGCCCACTAAAGCTAGAAAAAAACGAAATTGATGTGCGGTGTTAGCAGTTAGGGGGTGATGGCTGCTGGGAGGAGAGGGAGTGGGAGTCAATGGCACAGGAGGGGAACAGCAGGAAACAGCAGTGTGCTCTTCCTTGGCCTGGGGGGGAGTCACACAAGGGTTTCCAGTTTCTGGAGAGTCACAGAGCTAAATGCACACTTGTGATTTGAGCCCTTCGTTGTTTACTTGTCAGGATTTCATTTTAAAAACTTACTAGAAAAGAGCTGGATAACAAAATTGAGGAAATCTTCCAAAAATAAAAACAAAAAGCAAAAAGATGGAAAACAGGTGAGGGGTAGAACAAGATACAGAACATACAGTGTCTCAGTAAGAGACATTCCAGAAAAAGAAAACAGGAAAAGAAGGCGATGGAAACACCCAAGGAGTAATTTAAGAAAGTTTCCTGGGAATGAGTCCCATGAATTTCCAAATGAGTTGAAAGAGCCCCTCAAGTGCCTACAATAATAGATCAAAGAAAATATATACACACGCGTAGGCAAATTTTATCATCAAAAACAAAAGAGATCCCACAAGCTTCCGGGAGGGAAAAACAGGTCTCAGGAACAGGTCAGAAGGGCTTTGGAGCTCCCAGTACCCAAGTGTGAAGCAGCGCATTTAAAATGGAGAGAAAGTACTTCCCAGCTAGAAGCCTGTGCGACCCAAACGAGGAATCTCTAAGGACAGAATAACACTGTCACGTGTACGATCTCAAAAAGTGTACAGCCCCTGACTGCACTTTCTGTGGATGTCACTGGAAGATTTGCTCCACAAAAACAAGGGACTAAATGAAGAAAGAGGAAGGGGAGTAGCAAAGACAGAAGCACAGAGGCCAGAACCTCTGTACAACGGGATGCGCTGAAGCCCAGGGGAAGTGAAAGGAGAGCCCAGGATGACAGCAGCCCCAGGAGCCGCCGGTCCGGCCTGGAGCAGTTCCGAGGGTCCAAGAGAGCTGCTTTAAGAGGAGAGGGATGCACTGACCGTCTGGTGCAAACCAGTGCATTGACAGGAGGTTGCTGACAACTTGCCAAGGCTTTGGGGTTGAACGAGTGATGAACGCAAGGAAGCAAACACGCAAGGGACCATTCTGGAGTTCCACTCCAGAGCTCCCATAGCACTGGCCAAGGCTGTGCTCGGCCTGCAGGACAGTCTCGATTTCTTCCTCCCCCAGTGCCTCAGTCCTGTCTTCCCTCTGTCTGCTGGTACTGATCCTCAGAGCATTCCCTGAAAAGCACCCTACACACTAAGGTCCTTCCCAGAGTCTGCTCCCTGAAACACCAACTTGCAACTGAAGACAACTCCCGAAAAAAGAAAAATTGTGGAGGAAAGGACAGTTCACCCTATTTCACTACATCACACAGCTATCAGCAGCGCTGACATAACCGTAATAATGTGCCCTCTACACACTGACCTAACCCAAACCACCATATCATTTTGCCAGGAGGACATGAGAACAGGGACCTGTGTAGGTGTCCTGGGAATATAGGAGGCAAGCGAGATAAACCCTCAATTTCCAGACCAAGAAATGAAATGATAATACCAAAGATGAAAAATCAGCAAGCGGCAATTCTAGGCAGTTGTTTAGAGGCACAGGAGTAAATACCAAAATAATTAGCTTAATGGGAGTTGAAAGTGGTTGCCTCTGTTCTAGGGCAAGGAGGGAGAATAGGTAAGGAATTGCTCTTTTTCATAGCAAGTTTTATAGAATTATTGGACTTTTCAAACTATGAGCATGTCTAACTTTCATAAAGACACAGCTAAAATCAAAACATTAAGGCTTGGTTGTGTGATCAGGTGGGCTGACTGTGGTATCTCCATACAAGACATTACACAGCCCCTAGAAACGATGCTAAGATGAACCCTTGTCGAAACAGAAGGATGCTTATAAGGCCAAGTTCTGTGGGAAAATTAGATACAGAAGTATATGTGTACATAGGAAAGAGCCTGAAGGTATATACACCAAAATGTTTGAGGTTACTCCCTTCACACGGTGTGGAGAGGAGGTGTTCTCATTTTCCTCCATCTGTCCGTCTTGGAGCCCAGCACCTCCCTGTCTTCCAGCCTCGCAGTACACCCTTTCCTTTAACATTTAAATAAAAATGGCTGCAGCCTTCATCCTCTGTACTATATATATAAGTGTGTGTGTGTGTGTGTGTGTGTGTGTGTGTGCACGCGCGTGCGTGCAAATTCCAATGCCCTCCCCGACACTGGTGCGAGTTTCCAGACGCCTAGTTCTCAGGGTCACCCTGATTTGCTCTTCCTGCCACTCTGTTTCCCCAGCCACCCACTTCCTGCAGCTGTTCCCTTCTATGTCCCCAGGTGACACAATGTGGGACACGGTCCGCTTCCCTTATATTTCTCCACCCATGATCTTACACGAGGCACTGCGGAGGGGCTGCGGCTTTGCATGCCTAGGCAGACCAGATTCGTGAGAGCATCCCCGTTCCAGTGTGTCCTGGCTGACCCTGCTTCTAGGGGAGTCTCACTGGACACTTCTGCCTCTCACGGTGGCTGGGTCCCTCCCTGGATACCCTCATGTCTGCCCCCGGGCCCCATTCCTTCAAGTCCTTCATTTTCCCATGCAGGGTGAAAGGCCTCCCTCATGGAACATGCTTTTTCCAGCAGGAATATCCTGACCTTTCGTATCCAAAAGACCCTCAAGACCCCTTTAAAGAGTCACCTCTTCCAGCAGCCATAGCCGGTTCTTCTGTTTGTCTTCCCATCACATGTGCAATGGCCATGCGTTCCCTATAATGACTCCATTGCTTTGTGATGAGATTATTTTCAGCAAGAGAAGCACCATGGGAGCTAGGAGTTCAGGCCACCAACAAGTGTAAACGTCAAGTCCTAGAACCCCAGCAGCTAGCTGCGAGCTCCTGCTCCGCAAGGCTGAGGCGATGCCCTTTAGGGCAGTGTGGGCATGGTGGCCAGGGCAGGCCCACAGTTTCAGCAGGCTGCTGCGCCCGTGTGGCCAGATCAGTAGCAGGATTCCAAGGAGACACGTGGCCAGTGCAGTCAAGGTGAGGGCCTTGCCCCCGCTGACCGTGTCATCAGCCCAGGCCTGGCACAGGTGCAGCCCTCCCTGAGCCTCTCTCCCAGAAGTTCTATTCATCAGCTGTGAGGCAGGTTAGTCCATCTCCCTTGTGCCTCAGTTTCCTTATCTGTGAAATGGGAATGATAATATTTGTAACAACCAAATGAGCAATACTTGTGAAGTGGCTGGACTGTGCTTGCTCAGTTAGTGCTCCAGTGTTAGTCATCATCATTGTCACCACGTCCATGGACTCTGCCCTCGACCAGGACATCCTAGGGACGTGTCTTCTAGGGGACAGCCTGTGGGATTGACTTCTGTTCTCCTCACAGCCAGCATGGGTACCAGCATGGAACTCACGCCCAATGCCTGACTGATTAAAACTTCTGAGAGAAGAAACAGCCCAGCTAAGAAACCACACGTGAGCACTTCCTGCCCCGAAATCCATTTTGAGTCAGCTTTTCATATGCTGCTGCTAGGTAGGGATCTAACTTTATTTTGCACATGGATATCCAGTCGTCCCAGCACATCTGCTGAAATAAATGATTCACTCCCCACTGAATTATTTTGGCACCCCTGTCAAAAATCAGTTACTGTAGGGAGTTCCCTTCATGGCTCAGCGGTAACAAACCCGACTAGGAACCATGACGATGCGGGTTTGATCCCTGGCCTCGCTCAGTAGGTTAAGGATCCAGTGTTGCCGTGAGCTGTGGTGTAGGTTGCAGACACGGCTCGGATCCTGCATTGCTGTGGCTGTGGCGAAGGCCGGCAACTACAGCTCCGATTCGACCCCTAGCCTGGGAATCTCCACATGCCACAGGTGAGGCCCTATCTCCTCCAAGACGGGTATTCTGTTCACAAAGAAAGGAACACCATCCAAGCCCCTCACAGTGGAAGAGCACACCACGTGCCTGAGACGACCAACGGGACAACCAACACCAAGATGTATTTTAGTAAAATCACTCACCTTTAAAGAAAAGAAATAATCCTTTGAGCATTTAGGCCAAAAAAAAAAAAAAGGCATGTGATTTTAGAAAGAAATAAAGTGATCGCTAGACTTTGACAATAATACCTCATGCCAGAGCGAGTATGTACTTCAGATATCCAAGGGGAGAAAACATGAGCCAGGAACATAATACTAGCAAAACTGGCCTCAAGAGTAACATGGAAGAACCCAGGGAATAATATTCCTAAGAGTCCTTCCTACGGAATTTATTAAAGATAAGCACCAGACACCAGATGACTGAAGAACATCAGCATGAGGTCAAACGAGCAGCACTGAGCAGCTGGTTACAGAACTAACAGTAGACAAGGCTATAAGGTAGAACATTCCGTTTATGACGGGTGGCAGCCGAGGAGACGGGGCACTTAAAGCTCCCTCGAAGGACTGCCGTGTGAGCAGAGCGGATGTTTTCTCTGAGGTCGAAGACCCATCAGAAGATACACGCCATGACGCACCTGGAAGCCACACCATCCCCCAAAGGCACCAGGGAGTGGGATACCCACTCCACGAGGACAGTCAGCAGCGGCTTTCCTGCAGGCCAGGTTTTACAGAGGCACCCACAGAGCCGGCTCTGAGACGGCATGGAAATGACGAGCCCCACAGGAATGGAGGCCACGTGGCGGAGCTTAGCCCCCAGGTGCCAGGAGGCCAACATCACCTCAGAGCTCGGCACGGCGGGAAAGGCGGCCGAAGGAGCTTGACCAGTAGGGAGTTGTGAAAATGGTTAAGAGAATGTGATGTCTCTGGGAGCCAAACAGCCAGCCAGCGGGGGCTGCTTAACAGCCACAACTAGAGTAAGGCAAAGACGGGGAGCAGAGGGCAGTCATGTCCATAGAAAGTCATGATCCCTTGCTCAGGTCCCAGATCTGAGCCAATCCTGAGACCCAGAACCCACTAAGATAAGGCTGGTCCCCAGGATCCAGTGACAAGCGCAGAGCGTAAAGGTTGCTCCAGGAATCTAGAAATAACCTGTGGCCATTTACCCAGGTGACTGTACACTGCAAAGGGGTACTGCCCAGGCACTGCAGGGACTACTGGGCACAGGGTCTGAGCCAACACTAACACACAAAGACCCCAAGTGCCTCACCCCCACCCTCCTCAGAGTGGGGACTTCCAGGGCTAGGCAATAAACAGAGTCCTGGCTGAAGCCCAGTTGCAGTCCACTGGGTCAACACAACCACCCAAGTATAACACTCAACTTCCCTATTCCGCAAGTGTGTAAGCGGAATTGCCATAGTCTGACAATCAGAATAACCCAACACTGAGTCCTCAGCCTGGGGATCAGAGCAATCGTAATGGAGAAAATAAATGTAAGTCTCTGAAATTGCCCCCCCCTTAGCCAATATATTAAATTAAAAAGAAAGCAGTATCACAGCTTATGGTGGAGGAAGCTGGCAGAGATTGATGCCACCATTAAAGACCTAAAAGATGCAGGGATGATGGCCCCTATTATAGTTCCATTTAATTCACCAGTCTGGCCCCTGGAAAACCAGATGGATCCTGGAGAATGACTGCAGGAGCCACCACAGTCCACCCAAGTAGGAGCCCTAGTAGGAGCTGTTGTGCTGGATACACTGGATACACAATAGTGTATCCAGTGTATTGTGCTGGATACACTAGCCTCGCCAGGCCCCAGAAGAATATCTGCAGCCACTGATGTGGTGAATGTGGTTTTCTCCATTTCAGTGGAACAAGAGGATCAGAAATAGTTCACACTCACGTGGAACAGACAGTAGTATCTATTTACACTTTTTCCCCAGAGTCAGTTATCTCTTTTGCATTCAGTCACAATATGTTCCATAGAGAACTGGGCCGGGAGTTCCCTGGTGGTGCAGTGGGTTAGGAACCCAGCACTATCACTGCAGCAGCTTGGGTTGCTGCTCTGGCACAGGTGCGATCCCTGGCCTGGTAACCTCTACATGCCTTACAGCCCCCCAAAAACAAACAAAAAACCCCAAAGAGATGTGGACCATCTGAACATCCCACAGAATATCCCCCAGACCAATCACATTGACTGTGTCAGAAAAACAAGAGGTGGCTAGTTTATTGGAGACCGTAAGACACATGTGCCCCAGGAGGTGGGTAATAAGTCCTAGGAAGGCTCAGGACCTACCTGCCACCTCAGTGAAGTTTTTAGGTGTCCAGTGGTCGTGGCTGTGCCAGAATGTCCCCTTCAAATGAAGACAGACCGACATCTCTTTCATCCTCTACCACAGCGAGGGAAGCTCAGCACCTGGAGGCCTCTTTGGACTCTGCAAACCACACAGTTCACACCAAGGAATCCTTGTCACACAGTGCCAGCTCCTCTTTGATGGCGGATGGAGCAGAAGAGGGCGTGACAAGAGGTGCAAGCTGCTAAGCAAAGAGCCTGTCACTTGGGTCTTTTGGATCAGCAGACTCTACACTTTGGACGCATCAATGACGGGTAAAGATGCGATACAGAGCTCAGTGCAAGTCCCAGTGAAGAATCACAAGTCAGGCCCCTGGGGTTTGGGAGCACTGCCACGTCATCGGGAGCAGAGAATTAGACACCTGTGGAGAAACAGCTCCTGGCATGTGACTGGGCCCGGGTTTAAACGAAATGGCTAATGATGAGAGCATCAAGTTAAATTGATCAAGAACTTCCTGTTACTAACTGAGTTCTCTCAGGCCCTGAGTCACAAAGTCAGATGCAGCCAGTAGCAGTTCACTGTTTTGTTTGTTCTTTTCAGGGTCATGACAAATGAAAGTTCACAGGCTGGGGGGTCGAATTGGAGCTGCAGCTGCCGGCCTACGTCACAGCCACAGCAACGCCAGATCCGAGCCACATCTGTGACCTACGGCACAGCTCACGGCAACGCCAGAATGTTAACCCACTGAGCGAGGCCAGGGAATGAACCCACGTCCTCAGAGATGCTAATCGGGTTTGTTACCACTGAGTCACAACAGGAGCGCAGCAGCAACTCATGGCAAGGTGGAAATGGCGGCTGCTTGACAGTCACATTCAGGAGCTGCCTTGAAAGGCAGGGGGGAGCGAGGGAAGACTCAGAAGGAGCTGCACACGCAGCCCGGCCACGAAGCAGAGCTGTGTACAGAGGTTAGAAATACATTCCTCGCGGGCGTCAGGGGACGGGAAGGACAGGGTCTGGATGACAGGGCGAGGTTCAGGGTAGACGCATGTGGGTGGACACAGATGGAGGCAGGCAGTAGGAAGATTTTAGTGTCACACATCAGCACCCAGCAGAGAGCATCCTCCATTGAAGAGAACTGAACTAAACAAGTCAAGACTGAGCTGGTCACTGGTCACCCTGGACCTGGCCTAATAAGCACACGAACGGAGTGGGTCGCAAGACAGAAATGAAGACGAGGCATAGCCAGGCAGCACAGACTCTGATGGGATAATGAAAATAACTGCAATAAAATGAAACCCATCAGATACGTTTAAAATTAATGAATTCACAATATTTTTTTAATAGCTGTGTTCTCAGGATAGCAGCGAACCAATCCAGTTCATTATCTTAAAAGTTGAGTAAATAAAAGGAAAGACGGAGTTCCCATCATGGCACAGCGTTTAACGAATCCGACTAGGAACTACGAGTTTGAGGGTTCGATCCCTGGCCTCGTTCAGTGGGTTAAGCATCCAGCGTTGCCGTGACCTGTGGTGTAGGTTGCAGACACAGCTCAGATCCCGTATTGCTGTGGCTGTGGTGTAGGCCAGCAGCTGCAGCTCTGATTTGACCCCTAACCTGGAACCCTCCATATGCTGCAGGTGCGGCCCTAAAAAGCCAAAAAAACAAAACGAACAAGTGGGACCTAATTAAACTTAAAATTTTTTGCAAAGCAAAGAAAACACTAAACAAATTGAAAAGACCATTCACAGAATGGAAGAAAATATTTGCAAATGAAGTGACTGACGAGATTAAAAAAAAAACATCAAAAAATGGGCAGATGGCGTTCCTGTCATGGCTCAGCAGTTAACAAACCTGACTACCATCCATGAGGACGTGGGTTCGATCCACGGCATCACTTAGTGGATTAAGGATCCGGAATTGCTATGAGCTGTGGTATAGGTCACAGATGCAGCTTGGATCCTGCATTGCTATGGCTCTGGCATAGGCCGGTGCCTACAGCTGATTGGACCTCTAGCCTGGGAATCTCCATATGCCATGGGGTGCAGCCCTAAAAAGACAAAAAAAAAAAAAAAAAAAATGGGCAGACGATCTCAACAGACAATTCTCCAAAGAAGACATACAGATGGCAAAAAAAAACCATGAAAAGATGTTGAACATCTCTCATTATTAGAGAAATGCAAATCAAAACCATTATGAGGTACCACCTTACACCAGCCAGAATGGCATCATCAAAAAGTCTACAAACAATAAGTGCTGGAGAGGGTTTGGAGAAAAGGGAACCCTATTACACTGTTGGTGAGAATGTAAATTTGTGCAATTGCTATGGAAACAGTATGAAGATTCCTCAGAAAACTAAAAATAGAATTACCATGTGATCCAGCAATCCCACTCCTGGGCATCTATCCAGAGAAAACCACGACTTGAAAAGATACAGGTATCCCAGTATTCATTGCAGCACCATATACGATGGCCAAGACATGAAAGCAACCTAAATGTCCATCGACAGAGGAGCGGATAAAGAAATAGTACATATACACAATGGAATATTACCCAGCCATTAAAAGCTAAGAAATAATGGCATTTGCAGCAACATGGACGGACCTGCAAATTATCATGATAAGTGAAGTAAACAAACATCATACGCTATCGTTCACATGTGGAATCTAAATAAAGGGCACAATGATCTTCTTTACAGAACAGATACTGACTGACAGACTTTGAAAACTTATGGTTACCAAAGGAGACTGGTTGCAGGGGGAGGGATGGGCTGGGGATTTGGGATGGAAATGTTATAAAGCTGAGTTGGGATGATTGTTGTATAACTATAAATATAATAAAATTCACTGAGTTAAAAGCCAAAAGAAAAAAAAAGAGAATATCCCCAGGTTTCAACCCCCAGAGAATTACTTACCGTATCGAGGCTCTGAGCACTAGTGGCTGCCAACACCAATAAAAGTGAACACCAAGACACGATGTGCCTCCTGGCACGTGAGCACACCACCTAGAATCTCATCAGAGGGATTCAACCTGAGGCTATTTGGGTCTCTGGATCCAGCTCCCGATTTGCAGGAAATCCAGAGAATAAAGGGGCACAATGAGTTGCACCCCTCAGAGCGAAACTACCAAAATCCGGGCTATGGAAAAATACAGAGCGAATGGCCCACATTCCTCAACACACAAACTGCAAGGAAAAGAAAGGCGTAGAGAAGACCCTTCAGATAAGAGATACATCAAGTTAAAAAAAAGCAGTAGAACTAAACTATGGGGTGTAGGGACACACCCTTGGGTGACAAACTCAAGAAAGCGATTCCTGTAAAGGTCAAGGATTTGGAAGGAGGGAGACGGTGGGGCTGGACGAAGAATGGGAGCTGGAGGACTCGGGGGGCCTCGTAAGGCTCTATTCCCGACCCGAGGAGTGTACCCGACTCGGGTAACAATTCACCGACTTCACCTGCTTGCCTGTTTATTGACCAGTCCCTGAAATCTGAGTCTGAGAAGCATGGGCTTGGAGCATGTGCTGCAGGTGAGACAGGAAGGGCTGCTGGTGGAGCAGATGGAAGGCACCTGATCCATCCAGAGCTGCAGCAGAGGCAGCTGACTCAAGTGTCTTTGAAACACTGAGCTGCTGAAAATGTCTGTTCTCCGATCCCACGTCATTCCCAAAGGGATCTGCAATGGATTATAAAAGAAAACACAGTAAAAGCGACAGTCACGGCACAAGCAGCTGTTAGAAGGAGCTGAGCAAAGACACGTTTCCAGGACTGCCCCGATTTAAACAACTCACACTTACCGTCTGCTGGAAAGACTGTTGCTTCTCCTCTGCTTTTGGTTGACTCAGGCCACCAGCACCTGCCACCGAAGTACATGACCAATGCGGGTGCTATGCATGCTCCCCCCACAGAGCCAGGACCCGCCAGACTGTCTCACTAGCCAGGAAGGTCATTTACCTCCAACTGGCTCCAGCCCTGGCTCAGGTAGCGAGCATCCACAGCTGGAAGGTTACCAAAAGACACCACTCCCCTTGCTCCTCTGAGACCCGTGGTCCCATCACACGTGAGTCCATCGAGCAGACCACACACTTTGGTGATGATTCCAGGTTGCTGGTGACTTGTTCAGGCCACATGCTGACTGGGGACATGCAGCTGTTGTGTCCCAAGCCAGCAGCTGTGCTCTGACCCCAGGTTTCCACTTCTCACGTCGGCCAAGGAGGGCCCAGAGCAGCAGTAACTTCCTTCCCAGGTGTTCACATGCATAAGGACTGCCTCACGCGGTGCTGTGGCTTTGGTTTCCACAGCTGGAGCAGGGGTTCAGTCAGTCCGCCTCTACCAAGCACCTGGAACGCTCGAGGCCCTGGGGTGCTGTCAGCCTTCCTCCGGTCTCTCACTCTGTGGGCAGGGCTGCACATCCGCCCTCCTTCCTGTCTCGGCCTCGACTCCAGCACTGAACTCGCCCAAGCTGCACAACCTGGCAGACGCCCTCGCATCATCAAGCCTCTGGCCGTGACGTTTGCACCACATGCAATATCCACTCCTGGACAGTCACCACCCTAAGCAGAACTCATCATGGTCAACACCTGCCCGGGTGTCAGCCACCCCTCAGCCCTTGGCTCTGAGCTCCCTGAGGAGTTGGTCGCAGTCGGGCACAGGGTTTGATACAACAGGCTAATAACAACAACCAACATTTCTACACACCTGACCCTGTTCCAGCACACATGTAGTCGTCACAACAACCCTATGAGGCAGCCACTATTCCCGTTCTCATTTCATCGATGGGTCAGCAAAGTTATGTGCTTGCTCTGGGTCTCGGCAGCAGAACATGGATTCAACCAAAGGGCTTTGGCTCCATAGTGTGTGATGTTAACCACTGCCAGTGAACTCATGCATTCCACAGGCACCTACTAGATGCATAATGTGAATAGGTTCCTCCCTCATAAAACTTACATTTGGAATTAGAATAACGGTTGTAGATGTTACAAAGAAAAGTCAAGCAGAATAAGGGATAGGAAGTGACTGTATTTTAGACTGTATTTTAGAGATGTCTCAGGACATCTGGGCAGAAACCCAAATCCTAAGGGAGTAGTAAAAAATAAAAATAAAAAAGAAGTTCCTGTTGTGGCATGACGGTAACAAACCCAACCAGTATCCATGAGGATATGGGTTCAATCCCTGGCCTTGCTCAGTGGGTTAAGGATCCAGCGTTGCCATGAACTGTGGTGCAGGTCACAGATGCAACTCGGATCCTGCGTTGCTGTGGTATAGGCTGGGAGCTGCAGCTCTGATATCACCCCTAGCCTGGAAACTTCCATATGCTGCGGTGTGGCTAAAGAAAGAAAGAAAGGAGGAGAAAGGCAGGGAAGGAAGGGTAAGTAAGTAAGTTGTCCATGGAAAAGCCACGAGCTTGGGGTGAGACAGCTGCGCAAACTACTCACATGATGTGTGGCGCTGGGCAAGGGACTCCACTTCTTCAAGTGTCAATCCTCCCCCACAAAACAGGGATAAGCTAAACTTGCCCTGCAGAGCCGTGCGGTAAAGGAGGAGGTGTGTGCACAGCGCCTGGCTTAACGTCCTACGTCTCCAACATACATCAGCACAGAGCAGGCCTACCCCCAACTTCCCAACAAGCCTGACGACTCCCGCGGCCCGCTCACACCCGCTGCTGGCACAGTGGCTGTTCGGGAGCCTCTGGTCCCTCGCCCTCGCCTCTTCCAAAAGCCTGACACTGACTGTCACTGGGGGGAGATGAACAAGACACCCTCTCTACCCTCCGGGAACCCAGTCTAGGGAGCAAGCCCAAGGTGAAGGCAGGCAACGATGCCCCAGACAGGAGGTCCTCATATCCAAGGAACGATGGGCGCACCTGACAGCATGATTAACTACTCCTGGTGGGTGTTAGCAGGTGATGCTTAAGTACACTCTGAACAGTAAGCAGAAGTGGACACGAGGGGAGGCCCTCCAGGCAGAAGGAACAGAAGATGCAAAATCTCGGAAGCATAAAACAGGGCATTGGCCAGCCTGAAGTGCTGTGCTTGATTGTGCTACACCCGTGGGGCTTCCTATCAAAGCAGCTCGGTTGAAGAATAAAGCTCAGGAGTTCCCACTGTGGCACAGCAGAAAGGAACCCAACTAGTATCCATGAGGACTTGGGTTCGATACCCAACCTCCCTCGGTGGGTTAAAGGATTAGGTGTTGCCATCAGCTGCGGCACAGGTCACAGATGCTGCTCAGATCTGGTGTTGTTGTGGCTGTGGCGTAGGATGGAAGCTACAGCTCTGATTTGACCCTAGCCTGGGAACTTCTATATGCAGCAGGCAAGGCCCTAAAAAGCAAAAAAAAAAACAAAACAAAAGGAAGCTGATATACAGGACCTCATACACCTCTATCCCCGGCCACCCTGGGAAAAAGCAAACCTCCTCTCAAAGACGGCTTGCTCCACAGGAGCAGACAGGGTCTCACAGGCCCTGTGCTCCCACACTGGTCAAGAAATTGCTCACCCTGTCTTGGTCAAGTGACAACCTCTGCAGCCTTGGCCAGGTCGCCTCCCCTCTGTTTCATAGCCCCCTCTTGTAAGCAGTGGGGAATCACCCTTGCCTGCATCCTCTGGAACAGCCATGAAAGCTTCTGGCGCTCCCTGGAGACACAAGTCCCTCCCTCTGGGGCCTCTGGGGCTGCCCTGAGGTGAGGGTTGGGGGGGTGGCGGGCAGGGGTGACGCTACAGCCCAGTCTTATCAGACGACCAAACTGCACCCTCCACCACCCACTGCTCAGACCCTCCTGAAAGCCAGGGACCCACGCGGTTTTGTTTCAGGTGTTTTATTAAGTGGGCCATACTGCAGCTGGTTTCTAAGTTGCAAAACAACATAAATTTAACAATAATAACATAGCCAGTTAGAGTCTGACAAGCTTTTTCTTCCCTTAAAAAAAGAAAAAAAGAAAAAGACTTAAAACATACAATGGAGGGTTAAATAAATAATACGTTAAAGAGGAAAAAGAAAGGAAAAGGAAAACCTGCTAAAACATGCACATGTTGACCTCTGCAGGCCGTGTGCCAAGATGGACGTGGCCTTCCCCACGACGGTCCATCCTGGTGCACCTACTCCCGGAACGGCCCTGCGCCCAGGCAGAGACACGGGCCGGCTAGACGGCGCTGCAGAGGATCTGCAGAAACGCCCTCTGCTCGGAGCTCGCGCTTCTTCCTGCTCAGCACGCCTGTGTGGCCTGTGACAGCCAAATATCCGTGATAATGTTAATGCAGAAAACATCGGCTGAAAAACAACGTGGAATGGCCTCGTTAACGTGGCGGGCGAGGAAACGGAACGACCCCGCAGGCGCCGCGGGCTCAGTCCAGGGAGGCCGCGGGCTCCAGCCACGGCGAGGGAGGGCACGGCTTCAAAATAAGCCGCACCAGCCTCAGCCTCCCTCTCCTTATCACTCTTTCACATGAAAGTGTGTAAAAAAGCAAATCAGCAAATAAACTCTAAAATAGATTATTTTTTCCAAAACCCTCTACTTGTCTTTTTACACTGAGTGTACACCCGGTCTCTGACCCGCGCGGGAAGCAGGGAGGGCCCAGCGGCACCGGGAGCTCAGATGTCAACGCCCTTGACCAAGGACGTCTCCAGAGTGATGTTGAACTCCTGCAGGGTCTGCAGCACGCGGATCAAGGAATTGACAAGTGTGTGGTCTTTGATGAGCGCCACGTCCTCATACATGTGTGCGGTGATGGGGCAGTCAGCCAGCAGGGCGATCCAGTGGTGCAGCAGGTGATCCCTGGCGGGGCGGGGTCAGTCCAGATGGTCAGATGGAAGCGGAAGGGAGACGGTTAGTGCAAGGCCAAGGCCAAGGCAAGAACCTCCCTGTCACCCCTGCACCAAGTCTGAAGCTGGAGAAGCAGGGGTCTCTCCACCATCCCCTCTCGCTTCCCGGAGAGCACCTTGCACAGACGCCTTGACAGCTTTGAAAGGACCCCAACCCACAGAGGTGCCGTCAGCTGCCCGAAGGCTTGCTCCTCCACCCGCCTCCCCGACCGCCAGATGCCAGGTCCGGCCGGCACCTCTTCCTCCATCGCAACAGCCAGCCTCTCCTAGAACATCGCTCCTTCCGGCAGCGGCCACCACCAGGAAAAACGGTGCCAGCTGACACCCACACAGCACAGAGCGTGCCAGGCCCTGTGATAAGACAGTCAACCTTCATGACGACCCTATGACATGATCTATGATCCTAGTGCTATTAATTATTATCCCCACTTTAACACGAAGACGAGGAAACCAAGGTTGACAGAAGTGAAGCAGCTTGTCTAAGAACCCACGGCGAGTAAGTGGCTGATCTGCAATGTGAACTCAGTGAACCTGGATCCAGAGTCTGTTTTTAACCACTATACCGACTCCCTCCACAGCCACAATTAAAACTGCCTCGTCCACCTGGGCCTTATGCAAAAACTGCAAAAACCCCTCACAATCTCGCCCACTGGGATGCAGATGGTCCGTGACATCAACGTACTCTCATTTCAGTCCTGATTAAAGGCCACGCTGTACCAGCTTCTCACAGCCCATCCTCTTGGGAGCTACCTACGGCTGCCCTTCCCGCACTCTGCGTCCTAGTCCTGACCCACATCCTCCGCCTCCCTGGGCCCCTCCACCAGTTCTGTTCGCTTCAAGTACCCTGCCCACCTCTGCCCTTCCGTTAAGGCTCTCAAATGCCGCCTCCTCCCGGAGGATTTGCCGATCCTTCTCCTCTACATTTGCAGCGAGCCTTACAGACGTGGGCTTCACTCTGAACTTTCCCAAGCTTCTGCCTTCACTGTATTTACTTAGGACAAGGGACCTGCTAAACGGCAGACTCAGCTCTATCCCCTGGCCTCCCGTGAGGCCTGGCACAGAACAACGAGGCATCTACACTCTGCTTCAGACTTTGTCAGTGAGGTGGTTTAGGTGGTTTTATTCCTTCCATCAAAGCGCAGCCCCTCCTCCCCAGTGAGACTTCACCCCCCACCCCAAAGAGCCCCCGCCTACCGTGGCAGGAAACGGAGGACCTCTCCGCCTGCCCAAGGGCACCCGCTCCTTAGCCAGTCCCGCCCGCTTCCCGGACCAGGCCTCCAGCAGCACCTGCAAGGCTGGCAGTGCGCACGCAGCCCCAGTACCTGGCTCCCAGGCACACCAGCATCTGAAACTTGCCATCCTTGCCAATGTTCCTCGGGGTGTTGTTGATCGCAGTGACAAATCGGCAGAAGTTTCGGGCCCGCGTGTGCCAGTTTTCCCCAGGGGCAAGTTCATTTTGCTCCAAAGTCTCATAATAGGTTTGTGCTTTTTCTGTAAAGAGGAGAAAAGTTTGCTGGTGACAATGGCCCTCAAACCCATCTGCCCGACTGTTCCCCAGGCCGGCTGCCACACGCGGGCGTCTTCATGAGAGAAACACGAGCAGCCTATGTCACTAGTCACATCCCACAAGGACCCTAGGGTCCCTGTCTTCACGTTTTACATTTCTTTAGGTGGCCCTTGACATAAAGATAGTCCTTCCTCTGGTCTGAAAATAAAACGAAGTTCTTGAGGGAAAAGCTTCTTGCAAGAAAACTCCAGTGGCAGCAGCACAGGGCCTGGACTGCAGTGATCTCAACCGGCCTCCTGGGCCCACAAGCAGGACCTGTGAGGAGTCGTGACGAAGCCACGTTACGTAAAAGATGCCTACAAAGGACCCTTCCTGTCCAGTTCTCAGGAGGTTGGGATGAAGGCTGGGACGGCCTCTAGTCACGACCTCCAAGGAAAGCCAGGGCAGACAGACAAGAGACTCAACCCGAGATCCCCTGACCCGGCTTCGGCACCTCGGACCCCCGTGTCAGTGCCCACGTCGGGCTGGTGACCCCACCATGTCCCCGTCGTTTTGCCCGCCCTCACACCCTGGCCCCACTCACCCAGGAAATCCCAAATGAAGACATTTTTGAAGAGCCGCGGTGATTTGAATCCATGCTGGAACGCCTGCTCCAGTGCTGAGACGAGGCCACACTCCCCGCAGAGCAACAGCGTCAGACTCCCCCGCTGCAGGAGCAAAGCGGGAGAGGGCCAGCTTGGCCCAGCCCGGGCGCCCTCCCGCCCCCACAGCCCGAGCCTGCCACTCACACCAAGAGCGCAGCCAGAGACAGGCAGGGCCCCGTCCAGTCCCCTCGGACCTGGCAGGGCCTGGCTCAGAGCAGCTCTCAGTGAACAGCTACTGAATGAAGAGACGATGGGTCTGGGACCCAACCAGGGGACAGAGCCCGTGTGGCCCTTGTTCAAGAAACCCAAATTCAGAAGAGGACGGAAATAGTGAGTTCCCGTCGTGGCTCAGTGGAAACGAATCTGACTGGTATCCATGAGGATACAGGTTCGATCCCTGGCACCGCTCATCCAGCATTGCTGTGGTGGAGGTCGCAGACGTGGTTCTGACCTGGAGTTGCTATGGCTGTGATGTAGGCCAGCAGCTGTAGCTCCAATTCAGTCCCTAGCCTGGGAACTTCCATATGCTGCACCTGCAGCCCTTTAAAAAAAAGGAGGACAGAAATATGCACTGTTCACTGGAGGCCCGGGACTCTGTTGAGTCGGCGGTGTGTAAGGAAAAGAGGGTAACCCTGGGCACGGGCCCCATAGGAAGGGTCTGCTCAATCCCCAACTGTCTGAGGCACACGTTCCACGCGCAGGGCCGCGCACAGCACGAGGCTCTGGGCTGGAGGGCACAGAGGCTCACCTCTTTCTCGGGCTTATGGAAGTGCTTCACGATGCCATTGACGGCCTCGCCGATGGACTCCTGGATCTGCCCAGTGTTCAGCTCTGATAAAAAATCGACCCATCTCAGAGGGGAACAGTGCTTAGCTTACGGAGCAAAAGGCTGAGGCCATGGAAGGACATGGGGACGTGGACCAACCTGGACCCTGGGCAGCGTTGCTCCTGCCCACCCAACTTTGCTCATTTTAAAAGCCTGGGACCAAAAACAGAAGCTAATCCACCAGAGTTGTGTCCCTAAGAAATGTTGATTACGGTTATTCTCCACTTGGCCCTGGAGCTTTTGGCAATGAAAAGAGGACCAGGACTCGACGGTGAAATCCAGGCACCAAGACGGGGAAGGTCCGAAAGCTGACCCTCTTCTCTGCAGGGCCACCCATGGAGCACAGAGCACCCAGCTCAGCTCCAGGGCTCTGCCGTCCCCTTCCAGCCCTCCCGGAGAGCGCCAAATGCCCGCCGCATCCTGACAGGAGGGTGACAAACACCCCACTGAGTCACGAGAGGAGGGTGACACACGCCTGGGCAGCTGCGGAGGCTGGGATCTGCACCGCGTCTGGGCTCCCAGACAGCAGCCCACCTCCCTGCTGGGCAGCATCAGGGCCCAGGCTTGCCAGCCACTTACTGGGCTTGTTGTTGGGTGAGATGGGCACGAGCCTCCGGATGACGCTGGGAGACGGCTGCAGGGGTGGCGTCCGGCATGGCCTCTCGTCCACTTCCGGCTGGGACATGAGCAGCTCCCCCACGAGGACCCGCTCCAGGCTGCCGTCGTCCATGCCCTTCCCCAACCACCGGCCACACGGGAACCTAAGTGTCAGGTGATGGCCTGTCAGAGCCGCCAGCTCCTCCAGCATCCTTCCCCGTGCTGCTCAGCAGGAGCCATCCACAATCCAGTCCCTGGGGACAGGGACCCCTCACCACCCTGCTCACCGTCCCACCCACAGCAGCATCAGGGACGCCACCTGGGAGCGGGGCGGCGGGAACCATGTGCAGTGGCATCACACCTCAATGTGTGGAACACTCTCCCGCTCTTTTTAGGGCACGAGGCAGAACCAAACAGGAAGCTGCCTCAGCCCGTCACAGCCTAAAAGGTCTCCCTGAGAACCCCATACACCGAAGCACCAGCGAGTCCAGCCGCGGGGCCTGAGGGCAGAGCTGAGTGAAGCCTTACTTGTAGGTGTGGCCGGTGATCCCGTTCCTGACCGTCACGTGCTCCACCAGCCACTTGGCATACAGCCCAGAGTTATCGTGGCCTATCTGCACGGTAGTGAGCTTCCCAAGGTTCTGGCACTGCGAGAACAGCCAAACAGAGAGGATGAGGCAGGTCAGGAAAACAGGAGTGGAGTCCCCTGGCGGCTCAATGGGCTGGGGACCCAACGCGGTCACTGCTGTGGCTCTGACTACTACTGCAGCATGGGTCCAAGTCCTGGCCTGAGAACTTCCTCAAGCCGCAGAGTGGGCGGGAACAGAAGGCAACAGTGGCACAGGGCTCACTGACAGCCTGCAACCCGGCCCCAGTACGAGCAGGGGCAGAGCACCCGGCTCCACCCGCTGCAAAGGCTGGCAGCACAGTGCTGTCTATGAGGGTCGACGCCAAGAAAGGAGGAACAGTAGGGCCTGGGAGTGGCGGTTCTGCAAGTGGCCAGCAGCTGGGGTCTCTGGGGACACTTGGGCCCACAGCTGCAAGAACCCTGGGGACTTCTCAACTGTCTGTGGACAGGGAGACAGGCAGCACAGACGCGGGCCTTCCAGTCACAGACTGCCTAGACGGGCGGGAGCCCCTCCCGGGTCGGCCTTGGCTCTGCTCTGATGATCTCAGCACAGGGCCGAGAGCACAACACCACACAGATCCTGGCCTCAGTACCCACCCACGGAAACCTGCCCAAAGCGGCTGCTGAAACTTGGCCTGAAGCCACGGCCCCGGCTCATACACACCTCGAAGGTCATCTCTAGCACGTTCCTGGGAATCTGCAGGATCTGTGTCTCCCCCAGCTCTCCCGAGATGCATATCCACGGGTTGGCAGTGAACATGGACCCACCCAGCTTCTTGCTCGGCACGATCAGGATGTGGTAAGGAATCACTGTTTTGGGGAAGCCACGAAGGCACCGCGGTGTCAGGATTCCCTCCCACGGCTGAGGGCCCTGACCTGCCCCAGGTGTGCTGGCAGGGGTACCACGCGCTCCTGGTACAGAGCCCGGAGCAGCTGGCCCCAAGGACCCAGTCCCTGGCCAGCTTCGAACGTCAGCCAGTCTTCTCCTCAGTCTCGCTCCTCCCAGGGTCACCACCAAAACACCCGAACCCAAGCCCATCTGCAGAAGCCCTGAGCTACACAGACCTGTCCCTTAGATCATGTCAGCAACTCAACCCTGCAATGAACGGCTTTCCAGGCACTTTTCTAGTCACCCCACTGACAGGCTCCCAAGAGGCCAGGCAGGTGTCAGAAGGCACAGTCTGAGACGCTGAGAGGGAAACGGTTCCCTTCAGTCTCAAGTGCAGCCTAGCGCTGCTTCTGCCGAAGCCTAACCCTTGCTCTGAGAGGGAAGAGTCCGGGCTGCTGTGGCTGCCGAATCACTGGGCAAACATCAGCCTCGGGGCAAACGCAGACCCCGTCCCCGAACAGCGTGTCCAAGCACCAGAAGGAGGCGGTGCCGGGGTCTTCCCCAGAGCACCCGCGGCCCCCTCCCCGCTCTGCAGGCAGGAGGCTGAGGCCCCTGCAGGGCAGATACCGCTCACAGACACAGGATGAGTGAGGGCAGAACAGTGCCTGGACCCAAACCGCCCGCTTTCATCTGGAATTCTCTCTGCCACCGCATTCCTGGGGCCGCCCTGAAACCTGTGATACTGAATGACGCTCTCAGCCCCCAAGAAGGAGGTCTCTTTACAAAAGCGTGCAGAGCGCAGGGAGCTGCGCCGCCCCCCCCCCCAGCCCCTCAGAGCAGTGCCCGGGACTGCAGTGACCACACGGGGGCCAGGAGCACGGAGCGCCCTCGTTCAGAACAAGAGTAAGAAGCTGAAGGAAAAACCCCCAAGGAGGGAGAGTGCAAGTTACTTCTTTCTTTAAAAGGGCTCCGTACGTGGGCTCCGGCAGGCCTGTGGGGACTGCCCTGCGCAGCGCAGGAGGCACAGGGCTACTCACGGACGGTGGTGAAGACATTGGTGAAGCAGAAGTAGTCGACGGCGCTGAAGGAGAGGAGGTGGTAGAGGAACTGCTCCTTCTCGTCGTCACAGCACAGGAAGGCATAGCGCTTGTACAGCTTCCTGCCGGAGAGGGGATGCCTCAGCCTCCAGAGCAGAGGAAAGAGGAAAGGAGGAGAGCAAAGAGGCCAGAGCTCCGGAAGGAGGCGGCCAGAGACTATCAAATCAAGCCTCAAGCTCTTCAGGGCCCGGAGAGAGGGACAGAGCCGGCGCTCCGCCCCAGGGCTACAGGGAAAGTGGCTTAAAAACCACACACTATTTGTGTCCAAGGGCGGGCCTTACTGCAATGTCAGAGGTCAGGGGTCAGGTCGTGGGCGCCTCTTCCCTAAGCTGAGGGCTGGAGTGAAACCCCCTCGGGGTGACTCAGGCACCACCGGGCACGTGGTGTGGGGGTGGCAACGGATGGCGGCAGGTCGGGGGTTCAGATTCCTACACGGCCAGTCTCGGACCCCCACAGGTCAGAGCTCCAGGCTGAATGTGCGCGGGAGCCCAGGACAGCTTCCGGGGCAAGGGGCGGGAAGATCCAGGCACAGGCAGGAGGGGCTGCAGGCCGTGTCCTCCCCTCTTCTGAAGCCTCCTCCAGTCCCACCCTCTCCCACCGCTCACCCACCAGAGACGTAGCCCCGGCCGGGCGGCACAGGCCCTCTGCGCCCACAGGGCAAGGCTCCCTCCCCAAGCAGCGAGGACTGCGGAGAGGCATATGCACAGGAAACACATGGAGGACAAAGGAAGGTCCCGTCCTGCTGGCCCAGACGGCGATGACCCTGCCAGAGAGCTCTGGGGCTCAGAGGCCCAGCGCAGGTCTAACCAGACGGCTGGTGAGTCACTTTCCACAGCTAACCCACCAGCCGAGGCCTCCTTCGTGCAGCGGCTACCCTTAAACACGGTCGCAATAAGCGGCCAAATGAAAAGCTCTCTCCGGGAATGTGAAGAGCCATGACCCCGGTGGTCCCAGAACAGGAGAGGCCTGAGGACAGACAACACGGACTCACACTGGGGTTGTCAAAAAGAAGCAGCACAGAGCGTAAAAGCCAGTCTGGCTAGAGCTGTGGGCTCCAAGAAGTGGTCAGTTCACGAGGCCGGGAAGTCCGGCCAGGATCAAATGAACACCCTAAACACACAGGCTACAGAGTTTGCCATCGGCCCTCTAAGTGACAGCTTTCTTAGACGTAAAGGGAAGGTCATGGCCAATTTCAAGAAGTTTAAACCTAGTGCAGCTGAAGGTGAAAGTAGCCTGAGGGCAGAGCCCAGGCAGCGGCAGTAAATAAGTAAGGGGACGGACGGAGCCGAGGCTGAGGACCTGGACAAGCAGACGGCGTTGGGCTAGACCAGAAGTCCCTCAGGATCCAAACTGTGGGCCCAGGAGGGGAGAAGGAGTGTACGCTTCCTGCCTCCAAAGAAAGCAAACCTGAACAAGCAGTAAACAAATCGATAATGAGCACAGAGCCCAGCGGCAGCAGAACAGGAATGAATAACTATACTCTGACACACGCCATGGCTGCCGTGGGGAAGAAAGCACTGGTCTCTGGGGCGTCTGGGCACATCCCTGCAGACAGCGCTCCTGACCAATCCCTGAGAGGGCTGCCCAAGTACGAGGGTCTGATGGGCTGGTGCTTACACAAACAGGGCAGGAAGCTGAGAGAGGCGGAAGCAGGCTTTGCTAAGTGCCCCTTTCTCTGTCCCTCTACCCCACCCCAAATGCCACCTCTGGCGGTAAACTCATTTTCTCCTCACCAGAGAAGCACAGGGGCAGAATATCACGTGGAAGTTGCTCTGCACTAAGTAAATTCTGAGCCTTTATCCTCTAACAAGACTATGGTTTAAAAAAACAAAAAACGAACAAAAAAATTCACCCAAGGTCTGTTCCCTGTTTGCTCCTGCCTAACCTTTGAAGTTCACAGGCCACAGACCTGTCCATTGTCCCTGACTCCATCAAGTACCTGGGTTTGAGCCCGTCTCAGCCGCCTCTCTGCCGGGTCCTCCAGCTGACCTGCAGCAGGAGACGCCATCACATCCTGATGCCCACACGGCCACAGAGGCAGGTTTCGCCAGGATACACAACTGTCCTCTAAATCTGGTATGCAAACTATTCTCTTCCAAATGCCAGGCTTAAATATTCACTGTTCTCTTTCCATTGTTCTTTCAACTTCAAGTTTTTTCCGAAAGCCTTTTGTCTCCAAAGGGAATCAAATTTAAGCACTTGAAGAACTGCTATTTCATAACCTCTCAAAGAGAGCTCCTAGCCTTTCAAGGTTTTAAACCTGGTTTCTTGCTGTGGTTTAAACACACAAGAAACAGTCTAAAAAATTACATTTTCACTTTGAATAAAAAAAGATTCTACAGGAGATTCTGTTGTAGCTCTGTGGTTAACAAATCCAACTAGTATCCATGAGGACAGGGGTTCAATCCCTGACCTCACTCAGTAGATTAAGGAGCCAGTTTGCCATGAGCTGTGGTGTAGGTCACCGACTCGGCTCAGATCTGGTGTTACTGTGGCTGAGGTGTAGGCCGGCAGCTGTAGCTCTGATTTGACCCCTGGTCTGGAAACTTCCATATGCTGCGGGTGTGGCCCTAAAAAGACAAAACTAAAGATTCTGCAGATTTAGTCAATTACGCAAAATTTCCCCAAGGTTCACTCCTGTTTTATTACCCACAGGGGAGTCACATAATAAAGGATAGCATGAAAAGATGCCCAAGGAAATGATAACCACAATGAAAACGCCCAACAGGCTTGCCAATGAAGAAAGAAGCAAACACACTACATACAGGAGAAGACACAGAGGCCTTTAAGTTCACAGGCCACAGACCTGCCCTTGTCCCTGACCTCATCGGGTGCCTGGGCTGGACCCCTTCTCAGCCACCTCCCTGCCACGGTCACGTGGGAGGCAGAGGGGAGGACCTCCTTGTGTCTCCTCCAGTAACTAAGGTCCAGAGAGAATGCAAAGCGTGTGAAATCACGAGGACTGCAGCGGCTCCTGGGAGTGAGGACAAGCAAAGACCCGGGTACTTGGGGCTGGCCCTGGGCTCAGGAGCAAACGCAACTTAAAGGGCTATCTCAGAGGGTTCTTTTTCACTGTCCAGTCCTCGTGCAAGACAGGAAGGAGACCAAGAAAATGCTCGAGGCATAGAGGACACTTGAGTGTCACAAGGAGAGAAGGACCCCCCAACTCTGAGGTGCCCACTGAGGGTTCATTCTTCCTACCACCTCTGTTAGGAAAGCTCTTCTGGGGGGCACGCAGATGCAGAGGCAGGGAGAACAGACGCAACAGAGTGACTCTTCCACGGGCACAGAGGAAGAGGAGACGCTCCAAAATGCTCAAATGCTCTTTGAGTGTTACTGAATTTAGCAGTAGTGACAAACCAACAGCCCCTTCCCACAGGGGTTTCCAACTCCTCCGGCCATTCCCAGGAGCTGGTTCTACCCCAGGTACAGTCCTTACTTGGTGAGCTCGTGGTCTGAGAGAAGCTGCTTCAGGTGTCTGGAAAGTAGCTTTTTTTCCATGGACAGTCGCACCCACGCTCTGGCTTTTCCCACATCAGTCTTGATTTCCCCGATATTCTGGATGTGCCTGAAAGGGGAGGGGAAAGGACAGTGGAGGGTGGGGCGGAAGAGGCCCACAGGGACACACCAAGACCCTGCCTTTTAATGGGGACACCTCAGCAACAACTGGAAACAGGATTTGAGGGACTTATCACACATCAGCCCAGCCTGACCTCATGTCCTGAATGAGGGACACTCTCAGGGGAGACATGGCTGAGCTGGCATCAGACTTCCTTCGCTCCGAATCAAAAAATATTCCTACAACCAAAAAAAAGGTGGTTAAGTCCAGAGATCCAACCACCCAAATAGCAGATGACCCTTCCTGTCTCAAATCACAAATTCCTACAGGAAAAATGTGATCAACCATTTCATGAATATGTATTAAATACCTACTAGGTATCAGACTTTATATTTTTATCTATATTATCTCATTTAATTCTTCAACAGCTTATGAGACAGTCATGGAAGGTATCACAGAGGAGGGAACAAAAATTCAGAACAGTTAGCTGCTGTGCCCGTCACCCAGGTGGCAAAGTCAGGCCTGGATGAAACAGAATGCTCGCATCGTAAAGTCACAGAAGCAGTGCTGCTACTTGGAGCTACTGCTCATGTCCTGCTGCTGCCTCAAGACGGACCACCAGGGAGTCGGGGGCTATGCAAGAACATGGCCCAGATGCTCAGGCCCTCTAGATATAGCGTCTCTTTATCCTCATGTCTGGCCCAGTGTTTAAAATTAGTTATCGTGGAGCTTCTGTCACGGCTCAGCGGAAACAAATCTCACTAGCATCCGAGAGGATGCAGGTTCGATCCCTGGCCTTGCTCAGTGGGTTAAGGATCCGGTGTTGCTGTAAGCTGTGGTGTAGGTCATAGACACGGCTCGGATCTAGCATTGCTGTGGCTGTGATGTAGTCCAGCAGCTGTAGCTATGATCCAACCCCTAGCCTAGGAACTTCCATGTACCTCTGGCGTAGCCCTAAAAAGACAAAAATAAATAAAATAAAATAAGTATCATCATCATTAGCTGCTGAGAACTTCTGGCTATGGTTTATCCCTCGACAATAAGTTCTACAGCTTTCCTGAGAAGACTGCTCTCAAACCCAGAAAGAAGACCAAAACCCCCTCAGGGAGCTTTGGTGCCTGGTTTTCAGCCAACTATTTTCCCCATGTTCAGGGCTAGTTGAGATCAGCTAGTTCAAGGGCAAAGTCAACACTGAGTCCAGCCTACCTTTCCACTCAATTAAATTCATCTTTATTTACTGTTAGGATAAGAACATCCAAGGAAGGTAAAAACTGCCTGGCAGAGAGGAGATGCTGCCAAGAAGTAGGAGGACGGGGCTCTCCTGGAAGGGACACTGCAGACGGTGCAGTAAACAGCAGACCAGGAGACTAGAGGCTCCCGATCTGGCCTCTTCCATCAATTCACTGAGTGGTCTTGAATAAACTCATTCCTTTCTGGATCCCCATTTCCCCACTAGTAAAATAAGGAGGCTGGACAAGATGAGCTCTGAGGCCCCTGCCAACTCTGATATTTTTATTAAAAAGAAACAAAAAGCAAGCCTAAGGGGGTCATAGACAGCAGGCCTTGACTGAGAATTCCAGAGCAGGACGCTGGCAAGCAGGCTCTCTGGACTGACAGGACAGGTCAACTCAATGCCCATTTCAGAAGAGCGTCTGCTCCAAGCACAAGCAACAGCACCATCTGAATTCATTTAAAACCCAAATTCATTCCAAAACTGGATTCTTGCTGCTGATGTAAATCTCCGATCTCACTGATCAAAAGTCTACAGAAACACAGAACGAAAGCAAACCCTGTGGCCTTGGCATGCTCTGTGGTTCAGAGCCCTGCAACACAACATTTTAAGATGGATATGGGATGGCGCGAAGGCATCACTGGCCTGCGATAGTCTGCTATGGATGCCGACCTCAGGCAAGAGCAGCAGGTGAGTGGAGAGGTTTCTGGCCAGTGGTGCAAAGAGTGTCTTACCTGAGGTGCTGACGCTTCCTGGTGGGAGTGTTCTCTGCCGGTTCTCCTGATAATGTAACAGGTGGGACCACAAGGCTGATTTCCCCTGGAACCAATGCAATGGAGAAACACCTATAAATTTAGATTTCTGAGGGCAAGGTGTCCAGCAAACAGAGTCAGAGATAATTTGAACGTATAGATGTGGGCTTTCGCTAAAAAGTATCTGTCCCATTTCTGATCTCAATGTACCCCCGGATGCAATGTATACAAATACACCCCCCCACACACTAAAATCCAGGAGAAATATAAAGAAGAAAGAAAGGGAAGAGAAAAAAGAAATGGGTCCTCCACTGGGAATGGGAAAGACAAGGCCAAAAAAGACCCTGCGAATGGCCCAGTGGATAGAAAGAAGAAGCAAATAACCAATCAGTATCTAAATGGTCTGCTGGCTAGAGGGCAGCTGGGGAGCAGAGGATGTGGCTTCTGCATGGAGGAGCTGAAACCCAGTCTAAAAGATTTTCTGTAACAGCTCCAAACCCTAACATATCTGAAGGCACTGCTGCCCCAGTGCAGCCACGGGAAGGACGTCATCACTAGGAAGGATCTACTGGGGAAGGTACGCTGAGAAGCCTGCAGGTTAGGAGGCTGGCACTTAACTGCATGCCTGAGACACACTACAGTCAACAGAGCAGCACCCTGGCATTTGAGAATGTAAGAAAAGCAGTTTCAACTGCTGGAGACAAGCAGTAATTTGTCATTTTACCAAGGCACAATCTGAACAGCACTTTCAAGCCTGAAAAAGGGAACAACTCACCTATAGCTAGTGGCCCAGCTGGCCACCCAGCAAATGCTCTGTCTCTTTCTAGTACACAGTGATCTTTGCTACAGGATAAAAACTTTATTTCAGATTCATGGTAGTTCTCTAGTGGCACAATGCAGGTTAAGGATGTGGTGTTGTCACTGCAGTGGCTTGGGCTGCTGCTATGGGGCGGGTTGGCTCCCTGGCCCAGTAGCTTCCACATGCCACAGGTGTGGCCAAAAAATAAAAACAAAACGAAAAACAGATTCATGGTAAATGTCCCCATACAGTTGCTAAAATATAAATGTACCATAAATTTGATTTAGAAGTAGGATTTATTATGATCATTTACTTTGTGATTTTTAGTTCTGTATTTGATGACAGAAGCTATCATAGCATGTCTTGAGGCTTGATATGAACTAAGCACTATGGTAAATGTTTAAAATACAGTATTTTATTTAATGTTCCAAACAATCCTACAAGATAGGTAACCCTATCCTTATTTTCTTTAGAAAAGAACAAATTGAGGATCAGAAAGATTACGTAACTAGTAAGAAAAGCACACAACTAGTACGGACCATCCTGGGCCTCAGTGTAAGAACAGCTAATGCTGGAACCACTGCTCTTCACATGGTGCTCTTCGCAGGCTCCTTCTGGAAGGGAGCGTCTGAACTCCTGAAGTTATACTTTCTGAAGAAAAATTTATGCTCTGGAATGAATGTGAGGATTTAAGGTCTCAAGATTTTCCCCAAGAGACTATCAAGGACCTGTTTTATTTTTATCCACGAATGTGAGCTGTTTTTGGAGAAAAGGAATTAAAGACCCTCATCTGTATATACGTCAGCAAACTCTTGACACAAACTTGCTGTATGATTTCCTGTAAGATTAAACCAATGAAAACCTCAATGGCATATTTAAAAAAAAAAAAAAAACACGTTAAAACTAGAAAAGACTTTTTTATTCACTGAAATACCAAATGTTTGAGAAAACAGATGTTCAACAACATCAATGAGATTTACAACTCCTGCACTGTTACTAACTGGTATATTAATACTACATACGAGACATATTATGACCTACACCACAGCTCATGGCAACTCCGGATCCTTAACCCACTGAGCAAGGCCAGGGATCGAACCTGCATCCTCACGGATCCTAGTTGGATTCATTCCTGCTGCGCCACGATGGGAACTCTGCCTTGTGAACTCTTGAAGGATGTGGCTGCAAAGCCTCGGGAGACAGGTTAAAACCTGTGATGACGTGGTATTATAATTACTTTCTAATGCCTCACTAACCAACCCCCTAAAGATTTTTATGGAGAATATTAAAAAGCTTGGGGGGGGCATATATTTTACCAAAAAACTGAAAGAGCTCAACTATATTGCCAGGCTTGCTAAACTTGAAGAAAAATGATAAAATGAGTATGTATGTCCCACTCCTGTATTACAGAGAAGAGGAAAGAAACAGGAGTCCTTCATGGCAGACCCAGCACAGTAACAGCAGGCACACTGTGCATTCCTACACGCCGAAACTTACTTTCACTGTCTAATCATCACAATCACCCCGAAAGGCAGGTTTTATTAACTCTGTATTACAAAGAAGGAAGATGAGACCCCAAATCACAAGTCACATAAAGTCATCCAGTGGAGCTAGGATTAAAATGCAAGTCTGGAGTTCCCGTCATGGCGCAGAGGAAACAAATCCAAGTAAGAACTTGAGCTTGCGAGCTTGATCCCTGTCCTTGCTCAGTGGGTTAAGGATCCAGCGTTGCTGTGAGCTGTAGTGTGGGTCTCAGACATGGCTTGGATCCAGCATTGCTGTGGCTGTGGTGTAGGCCAGCAGCTACAACTCCGGTTGGACCCCAAGCCTGGGAACCTCCATATGCCATAGGTGCGGCCCCAAAAAGACAAAAATAAATAAATAAATAAATAAATAAATAAATAAATAAAATAAATTCAAATCCTTCTGAATCCAAAGCCCACAGAGCTGCTACTATACTATAAGACTTTCAAAATTTTAGGGATGTGATACATGGTTATTAACATTCTTAAAAATCTAGGAGTTCCCTTGTGGTGGAGCAGGTTAAGGATCTAGTGTTGTCACTGCAACAACCTGGGTCACTGCTGTGGCGCAGGTTCAATCCCTGGCCCAGGCATTTGCACATGCCACAGGTGCGGCCAAAAAAAAAAAATCTATAATCACAGTGCTGTTTATAATACTGAAAAATCAGAAATAAGCCAAATGACTAATACAAAGGACTGATTCAAGTGCTACACACCAGGATTCAAGTGGAAACAGTAATCACAGCGGAGAGTTCAGAAGAGGAACACAAACACTCACCGAGAACCTCCCAGGCACCCGGCTTCACACAAATTATCTTAGCGCATCCTCACAAGGTTCCTGTGGAGGTGGGTACTTTAAAACCCCCCCATACGTGTGAGGAACCGGAAGCTGAGAGGATCCGGGTACCATGTGCAGTTTCACAAACTTACTCTTTGGGATTAAACCCAGGACTACCCAATTTAAAGTCTTGGCTCTTCAACACTCATGTGCTGTCACCTATAACTTAGCTAAGGACACGCAGAAGATATTCTACGGTGAGAAAAAACAAATTCCAAAACATTATGTACAATATGATCCCACTCGGACTTTTTAAAAAACAGCTTTATAGTTCCCATAATTCACATTACCATAAAATTCACACTTATAAAGTGTACAATTTTCTGTACCAAAAAAATCTTTTTTGGGGGGAGTGAGCTGTATTTGCAGCATGTGGAAGTTCTGGGCCAGGGATCAAACCCGTGCGGCTGTGACCTGCATCAGAGCTATGGCAACACTGGATCCTTAGCCCACCGCATCACAAGGGAATTTCCAAAAAACCTGTTCTGTCGAATATTCACAGAACTGTGCAATCATCACCACCACCTAATTTTAGATCATTTTCACTACCCCAAAAAAGAAACCCCACTAGCAGTCACTCCTTACTCCTCCCTCCCGCAAGCCCTAATCAACTGTCTTACAGATTTGCCTATTCTGGACATTTTATATAAGTGAGATCATACACTACATGGACTTTTGTGACTGGCTTCTTCCACCTCATCCTTACTGTACCGTGTCCAAACTTCAATTCATTTTATTGCTGAATAATATTTCATTACATGAATACACCACATTTAGCTTATCTAGTCATCAGCTTACAGACACTTGGGTTGTTCCATTTTTTGGATATTAGAAAAAAGACTGCTATACATACGACATATTCCTCCATTTCTCTTGGCCACAGAGCTAGCAGTGGACTTGCTGGGTCATAGGATGACTCTAACTCTTCAAGGAGCTGCCGGCTTCTTTTCCGAAGCGGCTGTACCACTTTATAGTCACATGGCCAATATCGGAAGGTCCTGATTTTCCCACATCCTTACTAACACCTGTTATTGTCTTCCTTGTTTTAGCTATCCTGGTAGAGGGGAAAAGGTTTCTCGTTGTTCTGCTGGATTTCTGCATACACAGCTGCACACGGGCACGGGAGCACAAAGGTCCTGAAGGATGGATGAAGTGGACGTCTCCACTGGGGAGAACGAAAACTCGAGCAGGGCAGGCCTCTTGGTCTGTTTGTTCACTGAGGTATCTCCCGTGCCTATAATAGTGCCTGGTACACTGCAGGCCCCAAATAAATATTTGCTGGATACTTACATATACTCCCGAATTTTTCCATTAACAAAACTGCCTTTGAAAACATTTCAAGTCCTCTTCAAATTTAAAAAAGCTGGAAAAGTGTGGGAAAGCAAGTAAACAAAAACCAAAAGATAGTCTGCTGAGCAGAGAGCGGCCAGACATGCACTACCTGCTTTACTTGCAGCCCGTGGCTCCAAATCCTCTCCAGGAGGTCACAAAGGCTGGCAATCAAGGTGTTCTCCTCCACTCCTGTGATGCTCACCTCCCCGTGCCCTAGCTCCACAGCCTCTCGACCCATCTTCTCCACCAGCATCCTCTTGGTCTATAAGAAACCGGTCAGTAAGATTAGGCATCCGCAGTGAGAGACCACATTCAGCTGGAGAGGCCGTGGCCACCCGCACAGCCACTGCTGACTCGGAGGACAAGACAAGTTAGACCACAGCTGGGGTGTGTGGATCTACACCCTCCAGCAGGTCACGGCAGAGCGCCTTCTCTAAAGGGCTAGCTGAGAAGATAAGAGCACAGAAATGATGCTGGGCTAGTGACTTCATCACTCCAGATTCAGTTTTTACATTTATGAGATGAAAACAGTTGAATAAAACCCTTTGAGCATGCTCACCTCTGACATTATTTGATTCTCACTGCTTAACTTATCAAACAATCCTTTAAGCATTTAATCCTGGAAACACATCTAAATTACCTGTCAAGGGGATAAAAACTGAGAAGGAATAATTTACTTTTAGGAGTTCCCATTGTGGCTCAGTGGTATTGAACCTGACTGGTATCTATGAGGATACAGGTTTGGTCCCCGGCTTCGGTCAGTGGGTTAAGGATCTGGTGCTGCCGTGAGCTGTGGTGTAGGTTGCAGACGCAGCTCAGATCTCGAGTTGCTGTGGCTGTGGTATAGACCGGCAGCTGTAGCTCCAATTCAATCCCTAGCTTGGGAACTCCCATATGCCTCAGGTGTAGCCCTAAAAAAGCAAAAAAAAAAAAAAAGGAACTTTCAGGTAAAAATTTTCACATGCTTATTATAAAACAAAAACAAAAAACCACACTGTATAATGATAATTGCAGTTTTTATTACTATGTGCCAGGAACTGTATTAAGTACTACATCATCTCAATTAAGCCTAATACCTCTGAGGATATCATTACTTTTCACAATTTACGATGAGGAAATTGAGGTCAGAAAACTTAAAACAGATCTCATACACACATACATATATGTACATGTGTGTGTGCTATTAGACTATCAAAACTATATCCAGGTGAGGAAACGAAATGTTGCCCACCTATACCCTGAAGAACCCAGGGGCCTGTCCGGATTGCTTTCCCACTCCAGAAGTGATCACTATTCTGACTCACACAATAAATCACAGAAAAGCGTGGAAAGGATTATCAACATATCTTCATCCCTAAACAGTGTATTGGCTTTGCCGGTATATTTTCTTTTGCTATTTTCTTTTTCACTCAACTTTATGTTTGTGAAACTCATCCACACTGATGAACATATCTATTGTCCATCTCCATCACTGTACAGCATCCCACTACGTAAGTACACTATAATTTATTATTTATTCTCCTACTGATTGGCATTTGAGTTGTTTCTGGTTTGGGGCCACTATAAGACTCCTACTGTCAATTCGCTGTACATTTATCTCCTGGCTCACACTGCAAAGGTTTCTCTGGGGAAAATACCTAGAATACTGGAGAGTCAGTGCTTTCCTGATCTCCAAAGCAGCTGTACCAACTGTCACTTCTAACAGTTCAGGATCGCCTGCTGCTCCACAAGCCAGCCACCAGCAACAGCGTGAGGCTGATGTCTGTACAACTTCAGCCCTAAGATGCACGCTTTTCCACGTGTTAACAAATCTGAAAGGAGGATGACCTTCGCAGTCATGGCTGACTAGGCAGCAGACATAAGGAAGTTGTCACCGCCTAGCCTGCACCTCAAAACTTGAATAAATGACAGGGGCATTGAAACAAATCTCAGAGACAAGAGAGGAGCCCTCTTTCAAGAAAGTCAACATCACTAATGCTCTTGGCAGCAGAAAAGGCAACACTGTTGGGAAAATCATGGATATCAATGACTCAGAATGAACCGATCAATTTTTTCTTAAAGGCCTCAATTCAAAATATCAGTAATGGTTTATTAACCTAACTTGTAACAGTTATAATTTCCTGTGCAAGAGAAAGTATATTTGATTTCACTGTGTAAATGAGCACCACTTATAAATAAAAGGCAGGAAAATCTTTTTTCCATTGATGAACAAACAGGATGCAGTTAAAACCAAATTAGTTCAATTCTCCTAAAAAGTATGGTGTACTGACCGGGGTGAAAGGCTGTATTTTTATGAGAAATTTAAAGTCATAACTAAAACATTAAAGATTAAGACTGATTCTCTGATGATCCAATCCCACTTCCGAGTATATGCCCAAAGAACTGAAATTGGGATTGCAAAGAAAACACTGCACCCTGCAGCACTATTCACGATAGCCCAGATATGGACGCCACCTCAGGAGTCCTGACAGACAAACATGTGGCAAATCCCCAGGACGGAATGTCACTCAGCCTTGAAAGAGGCGTTCCTGCCGTCTGCAGTGACATGGGTGAACCCAGAGGACATTATGCTCAGTGAAATAAGCCAAAAATGAGAAATGCTACATGATTCTACTCACACAAGGTATCTAACATAGTCAAACAAACTCACTGACAAACCCCTAGATGGAGAGAATAGAATGGTGGTGGCCAGGGAAGGGGCGAGGGAAAAATCGGGAACTGCTGCTCAAGAGGTATGAAGTCTCAGTATTCCCAGGTGAGATAAGTAAGCTCGAGAGGGCTGCTGCACAGCATGACACCTGCAATTAACAATACGGTACTGTGCAATGTGAAATATGCTAAGAAGACAGACCTCGTGTTGTGGTCTTACCATAAAAACTAACAAAAAACATGAAAGAATATAAGGAAATGTTCACCGTGAGTGTGTGCATACCTCACCAAGATGTACACAGTCAATGCCTGCAGTATTCCGCACACTAACCACACCTTAACAAAACTTGTAAAAATGACTTCTGTAGAATGAAGAAAAACATGCCAACAACAAACTTAAACTGAATAATCCACTCTGGCACAGAGCAGGCACTCAGTAAACTCTTGTTTCTAGATACATGAGATCAGTTGCCATGAGATTAAAACAGGCAAAAACATTTTCCTATGTGTAAGACTAATCCGTTGAAGACAATTCAACTACATTATTTACTTAAGATATGACTTAAGTTTAATGATTTTAGATAAGTAATATAAGATGTGTAAGATTAAAAACTACATCTGTCTCTCAGTTTTAAAGAATACATATTAAGTTTATATCAAGCAAAGTGTGCTTGCTCTCAACTAATGGTACATTTTTTTAAAAACAGATACACCTAATTCCAAGTTGACAGACTCTTAACATTAGTACTACCCCATTATGTTACCAGCGTTTCCAAATTCCAGGAAGAGTACCAGAGCGAAGCCTTGGTCTCACTCGGGTGCTACGGGAAACGCACTCTCAGCGGCGGCCACAGCTCACCTTGTTGCGGCATTCCTTCAGCAGACCCTCTACGAACTTCCAGTTGGTCTGGGCGATCACTGATGGGGAGAGGTTGGACAGTTTGGGCTGTCGGATGGTGCTGCCCATGTTTCTGGCTTCCTGGATGTACTTCTAAAGCAAAAGGAAAAAACTCAGATTCTGCCCATGCACACTGACCATGGGCAACCAGTATTGCTGGGCGTCTGAAGAGAGCGCCACCACCCTGCACAGTCCTACAGCCTCCTTCCAGGCTCAGGGCACCAAGCTTAACAGGCAAATGCGTCATCTTAGGGGGAAGTGAAATAATGTGATAAATTAATTCTTTTTTCTTTCTGATGTAAAGCACTCCATAGCTACTGGAATTACCTTGGCTCTAATGTTATATTAATGTTTTTAATTACAACACATGGCTACAACATGTATGAGTATGCAAACTCTTACGAGTAACCAACTCAAATCTGAGACTTCCCCACCAAGCTGGGAGGATTTAATTTCTCTGTTCTCACTAGCCATCCTTGCTAATTTAGGGCCTGGAAAGCATGTCTGCACACTCAACACAAGTGCAGCTTCTGCTTTTTGCAATTTGCCAATGAGTCCCCAAATCCTTTTTTAACAGAGAACCCGCATCAATGCAGTTACCTGCATACCGACAGCCTCTCAGGATTCTAGGTTCATAGCCAACGCTTCTCCCCTAACTTCCTTCTTCCCCAGATTTATTCCGGTACAATTCTGTCTGTTCTATTCTGTCCCCTTAGTTTGCCCCTACTAATCCCCAAGGTTAGGCTTCAGTTACTGTCATCTGCCTCCGAACTTGCTTGTACCTCCAGCAGCTCTTTCCTAAAAATCGTCCGCCCGTGGCCTCTTTTACACAACCACTGCCACCCTTCGGATCCTGTGTCTCCTCAACCTACAACGCTCACCTCTGTCACTAACAGTCCTACTATCCTCAAGACTTAACGCTGCTTCCTCTGAACAGTACTGTTTGAGATCACCTCAGAGAGGCTGACCACTGTCTTCTCTGATAAGTGATGAAACACCAGTGTGCCTCTCACGTGGCCCTTTTGAGACTATTCTATGAAGCTAGTTGTGTGCCTGCCTCTGCTCCCTTAATAAACTAATAATCCCTGAGGACAGGCTACCTCCTTGTCATCTTTACATTTCAAAGAGCTTACTACAGTGATTTTGACCAAAACGTGCTCAATAAACACTGCAGAAAGAAAAGCTATGGAGGCAAGGTGGAAGACCCAGGGGAAACTTCTAATATCCTACATCCAACACCCACTATGCCACCCTCACAAAAACTCTTTTAAGTTAAACGATATCCTATAAACCAGCAGTTAAAAATTCCTAACTATACATGCAATTTTAATTTACTCATTTAAAATATGGCAAAAGCAAAATATTTTCCCAATCATTGAGGTGCCAGACACATATGAAAACAACATGCTTTACTGGACTTTACTGGCATAAAATGCAAACTGCAGAGCCTTTTCTCAAAGAGAAGTTGCTGAAGTAAGTTTCTGAAGTTGAAGCTCCATTTTCACAACTTCTCTGCAACTCAGTGAGATAGGGTCTCCAATCTGAGGTTTATAACTAGCAACTTCACTGGCTAAAAGTTATACTAGAACTAAGAATATCAGCTTACAAGCAATAAGGACTCAGGTCAATTAAGAATCTTCAATAATAAATTCCTTTGCTCCTCTGAGAAAAAAGTCAAGATTACCTATTTTAAAATAAGATACAGGAGTTCTCTGGTGGCCTAGCAGGCTAAGGATCCAGTGCTGTCAGTACTGCAGCTTGGATCACTGCTGTGGCACAGGCCTGACCCCTGGCCTGGGAACTTCTTCATGCCTCAGGAGTGGCCAAAAATTAATTAAGATACAGAAGAGGAGTTCCCATTGTGGCACAGCAGAAATGAATCTGACTAGAAACCATGAGGCTGCAGGTTCGATCCTTGGCCTCGCTCAGTGGGTTAAGGATCCGGCGTTGCCATGAGCTGTGGTGTAGGTGGCAGACGCGGCTCAGATCCGGCGTTGCTGTGGTATAGGCTGGCAGCTACAGCTCTGATTAGACCCCTAGCCCGGGAACCTCCATAGCCGCAGATGCAGCTCTAAAAAGACAAAAGCCAAAAAAGAAAAAGAAAAGAAAAAAAGAAATAGGAAAAAGGCTCCTCCACCCCAGGTTCAGAGATTCACAGCATTAACCCAAGTTCAGCTTTTCCTCCTTTTCTAACAAAACTGACTTCTTTACTACCATACCACACACAAAAAGCTTCCAAAATTTTAAAAAGATTTCTCCTAAGTTTCAAACTCATCTTCCGAGGTTCCTGTCTCCCCTCCTGCTCCCCTGGCCCTGGAAGGACTGCCCTGCAGGAATGACTACTGACAGGACAGCGGAAGTTCTCTTCCAAGCCTGGCATCGTTCCTGAACAAGGGCGCACATCTGGCTCAGCGAAACACCGCACATCCTGGGTTGGCCATGACCCAGGCCCACTCCAGCTATCAGGAACTAACTTATTCGTAACTCTTCTTGATGGGGAGGACGTTTGAATCAGATCAGAGGCCGAGGAAATGGGAAAGAGAAGGAGGGTGTAGCATGAAGACAGGGTCATTCCTGGTCACTCCTAAAGGAGTCTGACCTCTCTCTGGTCATTGTCTAAACGCAGGTGCTCCGTGTGCTGCTTCTGTCGGTCTTTCCTCCTCCACTGGGCAGGGGCATTTCTTTTTGTCCACCTGACAAGATCAAAGCAGATAATTAAGAATATCCCCCTAAGAAGTAAGGTTAACTGACAGGAGAAAACTTAAACATCTAGGGATCAAGGCTGGCAATGGGAAATCCCAAATAAATCACCAGAGATACCTCAGAAACTTGAAAAGATAGCTTAAAGATCAGTGACTGGGTGAGAGATAATCTCAAAACACCTACAGAAACTTCACTTTCAGATCTATTCTTGCTCAGCTCTGCCTGGGCACTGATATGCTCATCTTCAAAAGGAACAAGAAGAGCAATCCCAGTAAGTGATCTTCTCTCAGTTCTGACTCCAGCTGTTTCAGCCACCACTTACTGAAGATGGCGCTAGCTGAGCGCCCACCTGCCACCTGCCCTCCAACAGGCTGACTCGTGGTGCTATGCCCCAGTCTGCAGCGTGGAGGCAGTTGGCAATACGCACTCCCCTGCTTCCTTGTTCAAGCACGTGAACAACCTAGGCAGTTCATGTCTTCTCCACCACCTGCTTTACAAAAGTCAGGGTCTCCTCCAGATCCTGACGACCCCCATAACTGCGGCTAGAGAGCTGCATGAGGGCGTCCCTGGGGCTGACTCACTTGTTGCTGGCTGGCCCGGTGGAAAGCACGTCAGACTGCAGCTTAGGGAAGAAGCCCGGTTCATACTTTCCTTGCCCAATCTTCATGTCCAGCAGATGGGGGTGAACTGCAGTATGATCGATTTTTGCCAGTCGCAGCTCAATTGCCTTCTCTAGATGAGAATGAAAAATAAATATAATATTTGTTTAAAATATACTATTTTCTGGGTCATAAAACAAGTCTCAGTAAATTCAAAATAATATAAATCTACAAAGTATGTCTGGTGACCATAATCATTAATAATAATACCTTAAAACTAAATAACACACTTCTAAATAATTACCCGGGGGTGAAAAAAGAAATCAAAAGGTAAAGAAGAAAGTATTGTGAATTGAATAAAAATGAAAACACAAAATAGCAAAATTTGTGTGATGTCATTAAAATATTACTTGAAAGATTTAGAGCCTTAGGGAAAAAAATCTCTAACAACCTTGGCTTCCACCCTAAGAAACTAGAAAAAGAAGAGCGAATTAAATACCAATGAAGTACAAGAAAGGAAATAATAAAGGCCTGAGTAAAATCAATGAAATAGCAAACAGGAGTTCCCGTCGCGGTGCAGCAGAAATGAATCCGACTGGGAACCATGAGGTTGCAGGTTCGAACCCTGGCATCGCTCAGTGGGTTAAGGATCCGGCGCTGCCACGACCTGTGGTGTAGGTTGCAAACACTGTCTGGATCCCGCGTTGCTGTGGCTGTGGCGTTGGCCGGCGGTTACAGCTCCGATTAGACCCCTAGCCTGGGAACCTCCATATGACGCAGGTGTGGCCCTGAGGAGACCAAAAAAAAAAAACCACAAGAGTTCCCATTGTGGCTCAGCAGTAATGAACCCAACTGGTATCCATGAGGACGCAGGTTCAATCCCTGGCCTCGTTCAGTGGGTTAAGGATTCGGTGTTGCAGTGAGCAGTGGCATAGGCTGCAGACATGGCGTAGGTCGCAGACATGGCTCAGATCTGGCATTGCTATGGCTGTGGGGTAGACCGGCAGCTACAGCTCTAATTCAACCCCTAGCCTGGGAACTTCCGCAGGCTGCAGGTGCAGCCCTAAAGGACAAAAAAAAAAAAAAAAAAAAAAAAATAATTCACCATATTAAAATACTAAAACTAAAGAGCACAAAATTAGCTTAACAGAATCAAGAAAGCATTTCAAAACACAACCCCCACATCTGATAAAAAGTCCCAGCAAGCTACTAACAGAAACCAACATTCTCAGTGATAAAAGGTATCCATGGAAACCATGGCGATAACACCACATTTAATGGTGAATCCTTTTCCCCTAAAATCAGAAATAAGACAAGCACGTCCACTCTCACCACTTCTACTTATCACTGTCCTAGAGGCTCTAGCCGGAGCAAGACAAAAATTTTGGACATCAAGGTTGGAAAGGAAAAAGTAAAACTATCATTATTTGCAGGCAATATGATTGCACGTGCAAAAAATATGAAAGAATATACAAAAAACTACTAGCTTAGGATGGTTGTAGGGCAGATAAATATACAAAACTCCATTATATTTCCATACATTAGCAATGCATAATGAGAAATTGAAATTTGAAAACACCATTTACAATAGCACTAAGCATATGAAATACTCAGGAACAAACGCAACTAAAGACACGCAAAACGTGTTCACTGGGAACTACATAACACTGCTGAGAGAAATTAAAGACGATCTAAAAAGATGGAGAGATGTGCCATGTTCACTTATCAGAAGACTCAATAATGTTGAAACGTCAGTTCTCCCTAAATTGGTCTATAGCTTCAAGGCAATCCAAACAAAAACTTCAGAAGGTTATCTGTAGATTGGCCCACTGATTCTAAATATGTATGACATACAAAGGACTACACTACCCAAAACAAGAACAGAGTTAAAGGACTAACACTATCTGACTTCAAGATTCAATCAAAGTTACAGTAATCAAGACAGCGTAGAATTGGTGTAAATGCAGACTAACATATCAATGAAACAGAACAAGAATCCAGAAACAGACTCACATATATAGAGATCACAAATATTTTGACAAGGGTGAAAAGGCAGTTTATTAGAGAGAGGACAGTCGTTTCAACACGTGATTCTGGAACAGCTGGATACCCATACAGAAAAAGAGAAACCTGGACCCTTAGCGTACACTACTTATCAAAGTCAACTTGAAATGGATCACAGACCTAAAATAAAGCTTAAAAGCGAAAAACTTCCAAAAGAATATATATATATATACACACACATACATATATATATAAAAATCTCCGTGACCTTTTGTCCGTGAGTGCACACAAAAAGAAAATAAAAATTAAGGGAATCCCCACTGTGGCTCACTGGGTTAACAACTAAACATAGTGTCCGTGAGGATGCGGGTTCTACCCCTGGCCTCACTTGGTGGGTTAAGGATCTGGCGTTGCCGAAAACTGTGGCGTAGGTCACAGATACGGTTCAGATCCAGTGTTTCCATGGCTGTGGTGTAGGCCGGCAGCTGTGGCTTGGATTTGACCCCTAGCCTGGGAATTTCCAAGGGCCCTGGGTGTAGCTGTAAAAAGGAAAAAAAAAAATTAAGAACCGTTCTTTGAAAGGTACTACTATGAGAGCAAAAAGACAAGCCATAGAATAGAGAAGATATCTGCAGAGGACATATCTGATAAGACTTGTATCCAGAATAAACAACTTTCAAAACTCAATAATAAAAAAAAAACGATTCAATAAAAAACGAGCAGGAATTCCCGTTATGGCTCAGTGGTTAACGAATCCAACTAGGAACCATGAGGCTGCGGGGTCGATCCCTGGCCTTCCTCAGTGGGTTAAGGATCCGGTGTTGCCGTGAGCTGTGGTGTAGGCTATAAACACGGCTCAGATCCCACGTTGCTGTGGCTGTGGCATAGGCCGGCGGCTGTGGCTGTAGCTCCAACTGGACCCCTAGCCTGGGAACCTCCACATGCTGCGGGGGTGCAGCCTTAAAATGACAAAAGACAAAAAAAAAATTAAAAAACGAGCAGAAGATTTAAACAGGCACTTCACCACAGAAGACCTATGGATGGTAAAGAAGCAAATGAAAAATATTCAACATTATTAGTCATCAGGAACATGCAAATCAAAACCACAGTGAGCTAGCACTGCACAACTATCAGATGGCGAAAACTGAAAAGCCTGAGCAAACTGAATGCTGACAGCAAGTACCCTAACTCTCCCACGCTGCTATTGGGAGTGGAAAATGTACATGCATTCTGAGAGACAATTTGGCAATTTCTTCAAGTCAACATACAAATGCCATATGGGGTGCAGTCATTCTACTCCCGGGTATTTATCCAAGGAAAAGAAAACACGACATACAAAAACTTAAACACAAATGTTCACGCCCACCAACAGGTAACAAAGACAAACGAACTGTAGTAACATTCATGCAACGGAACATTACTCGGCGATAAAAGGAACATGAATGTGTCTCAATATAATTATACTGGCTAAAAGAAGACAAAATAAAGATACACATTATATGATTCCACTCCTATAAAAACCTCAAAAATTCAAACTCTATCATAACAGAAATCCTATCAGCAGTTGCCTGGAGATTAAGAGAGTGATGAGAAGATGGGGTGGAGACCTTAGTAAGGGCTTGAGGGCGATAGGTACCTCCCTAAAGCGAGTGAACAATGTGTCACAAAGCTTTTAATACACGCAGTTTACTATATGTTAATTATATTTCAAAACCTTTAAAGAGGAAGAATAAAAAAAGCTGGGAATTCGCCTGGCATTTGCTAGACACATGTGAAAACATCTCTTTGGGCCTGGCTGAGTGTCCAAGGTCAGGTCGCCTTCCCTCGCTGGGCTTACCTTACTCCTCCCACACTTACTCTCATTCAACAGAACTTTGGAAGTTTCTCAAAAGTGCCAGGCACTATTCTAGGCCCTCCAGGTACAATGGTAAGTCAAGGGGAAAGCCTTACCTGAAAAATTATCGAAAGAGTGCCACCAAGATCCCTCCTAAATGTAACATTTCAAAGTAACACCAGAAAGAACCCCTTAGTGATGTTTTTACCCATTCCAATCAGACTGATTCAAGAAGTTGAGGTGTCTATGTGGAATGGGGGGAGGCAGCTATGCTACTCCTTCAGGCCAGAAAGCGGAGGCCAGTGGCAAGAACCATGCGCTAGCACACGTGGAGTGCACAATTCAGGGCACACCCAAGGGATGCACAACAACAAAGACAGTCCCATGCTGCTGGGAGCAGAGCATGGAGTTGCCTGAAGGGTCTCTGTGATGCCCATTTTTCTGAAAAGAGTCACAGAAATGAGGGTTAGTCAGACCTCCTTCCATGTCACAAACCCCACATTCTAACAGGACCACAGGAATTCATGTCTCGGCCACAAATGAGATTAGAGTAATTCACATCAGTATCTGGTAACCAACAAGCGGATTACAGAGGGGCTGAGAACTGACTGCCTCACCTCCTGGGCACAAGTGACTAGGCCTCAAGTGACTAGAGCTTCTCACTTCACAGCCTCTGGCTATAAGCAAACTCTTCCCTTTATGCCCACAAGCCATATACAAATATTGTCATTTTCAAGTATAACACAACATGAAAAGACTGGAGAGCCTGATTTAAAGTGACAGTTAAGGAGATGCTGCTCTAAACCCACAATCTTATAAAAATCTCCATCGAGCTTCCCAGGCTGAAAGCCTTAGACAGGGTTCAGGAATCTGAAACATGGTGTGCTGCAGGAGGCAAGAAGGACAGTTAGAGCACTCCACTTCCATGGGCAGCATGTCCTCAAGTCTTAGCCAAAAGAGCTGTGATCTTAATGAAAGGCCTGGAGCAAGAGCTGAAAGTCAAAGTCAGAAGGCTATCAAATGCAAGGCTGATGAAGCCAGGACTTTGTCCAAAACTGCACCATTTGTATTTTCAAAATAAAAAAAATACATGGCACGTTCATCCATTATATTTGGTGAGCACTTACCATTATGCTGAGCGTGTACTGGGTATTGATATTTGGTAAATGCATGAACAAAATATACAAAGAGGCTGCAACGAGGACACTGAATATCCCAAAAGGAAGTGAACTTACTACTTAATTGACACCTCAAGCTGAGACTGTTCTTTAGCTAAACTGATGTATATGAGGCCTCTGTGAACAGAAAGATGTAGTTCATCATGCAAGCAGCAAGTGACTTTTAACGTCTCTACGAGCAAGGCACGGTATTAGAGGACTGGGGGTAACATAACGAATAAATACAGTCTCTGTTCTTATACTGCTCCCTGATGGTGACAGCTCAAAAGAATAGAGATTGTAAAGGATAGGCAAGAACAAAGCCCCACGGGAGCTCACTGGAAGAAACAGCTCAGTTGAGAGGATCAGAGAAGGCTTCACAGAGGAGGAGACACGTCAGCTGGACTTTTGTCAGCTGCTGCCCGTATCTCACGCACCCCTTCTTTCTTGCTAACAGACTCTCAACACAATGCAGGTGATGTTACTCTCAGGACAACAGGCAAGCTCACAGCCTCCCTTGCATTTAAGGGTAGTCACATAACACAGCTGTGGCCTGTAACACGAGAGAGGTTGGTGGGAATTTCTGGGAAAGCTTTTGCTTTCTGATAAAACAGAGAAAATACAACTGGCATCAACTTTCCCTTCTGCCCTGAATGTGAACAAAAAAAAGGCCTCTTGTAATAATGAGGCAACAAGCTTAAGTACAAAGGTCAACCTGCTAAGGAAAGCTGAGTGAAAAGGTAGAATCTCATTTCTTGATTACACTGTGGAGCAGCCGAGCAACCACCAATTTTGCACTTCTCGATAATTTGAGAAAAATAGCGCCCATTTATCTAATGCGCTGCTGATTAGGGTCCTGAGTACTTACAGCAAGACCCACTCCTAACTGACACTGTGTGAAAGGCTGAGAAGGCGCTTGCCAGGCAAAAAAGACAGGGGAGCACTTCAGGCAATGGGAACAACTTATGCAAAAGGGAGAGGAACCGGGAAAGCAGCTGGCAGGTTTAGGAACAAGGACACGGGAGCCACACGACCCGAGAGGCCTCACGTGCTTCGCCCACAGTGGTGCACTTCTGGTACATGGACGTGCGCAGAGTAGGCGTCCGAACACTCAGCAGCCTGGTCTTGTCTACTCGGGAGTCAAACACCCGGAGCACAGGATCTTTATCATCATCATCGTGACACATGATTTTGTTGTCAATGAACGAAGCAAACATCTGGGTTTCCAGGAATCTCGAGAGGAAAGGCAGGTAGGGCTCAGGCTGATCTGACAGAAAGGACGCCTGGTGGGACCAAAAGGAAACAGACGGTCATCAACAGGGGAGAAGGGTGGCACGTCAGCCTTCATCAGCCACGGCTACCACCCAAGGGATTCAGCAGCTTACTTCTTCTCTGAAGCTTCCAAGGTCCTGACACAAAGCAAAGAGCAAAGTCTCTTCATTTAAAAAAAAAAAATTCATGTAATTTCAGATATCCTGAAACTGTGGCACACTGGCCCAAACTTACTCAAGTAATCTACTGGGGCACCAGTGTTCCCCGAATCCTGACGTCCAACCTGCTCGAGTATCTCTGCCGATACTCAGAGCTCTGGGAGAGCTCTCCGAGGTCAGTCACGTGAGAGCAATAAGCAGCACTCTGCTCTAAAGCAACCAGACCTTATATTTTCTCAACATCACAAGAACCATGAACTTGTGTCTACCACACAGTATGAAAGAAAAATTCATCTTCAGCCACATCTTCAAGAGACTCTGGCATGTTCTCATTTCTTACCACCTCCCCAGCAGAATTATACTCACTTTATCAAAGTTTTGCATCTGCTCCCTGTTGGTAAACCAGGACTCCTTATCCTGGCTGGGCTGAATGACAAACACCTCATAATCGGCAAACATCTGAGTGAAACGATTTGCAAAAACTTCCCGGATCTGAATATTTAGCTGGTAAATCCTGAGCTCTTCTTCATCACACTGGACTTTGAGATCCTTGTTGCTGCTGGGGTCATCACGCACTTCCAGCTTCAAGAAGGAAACAACAGCTGTGAAGAGCTCTTCCTTTTATCTCAAAGAAATGCAACTCATCCTTTCTCTAACAGTCATTTACTTGCAGCAAACAGAGAAAGTAAAGAGGAAAAACGGGAAGGGGAAAAAGGAAGAAGGCCTGACACGAGAAGATACCAAAGAGGGTGCTCCGCCTGCAAGTACCAGCAGCTCAATGAGAGGGGAGACGACCTCAGGACAGGCGGACAAAGGCTCAGCAACAAAGGAAACGGCACTAGTTATCTCAAGGGTCAGAGGAAAGAAGGCATCTGGGGATCAACGAGAACATGATAGTGCAAAGCAAAGGTCAGACTCCGGTTCTCTCTTCATCTCTGATTTTCCCCCCATATCACTTTCCCTGTCTTTCTCCCTAAAAACTTTTCCTTACTGGACTTTTTAAATCTTTTTAATCTCGCTCAATTTATTTCTCTGCTGTTAAGTGGACAGGATTTTTCTTTTTAAGATCTGCTCTACTGGAGTTCCCATTGTGGCTCAGCGGAAATGAATCCGACTAGGAACAATGAGGTTGCGGGTTCAATCGCCAGGCTCGTTCCGTGAGTTAAGGATTCGGCGTTGCCGTGAGCTGTGGTGTAGGTTGCAGATGCAGCTCAGATCCTAGTTGCTGTGGCTGTGGCGTAGGCCGGCGGCTACGGCTCCAATTAGACCCCTAGCCTGGGAACCTCCACATGCCGCGGGTGTGGCCCTAAAATGACAAAAGACAAAATAATAATAATAATAATAATAAAATCAAATAGAATGAAAAGTCTTTAAAAAAAAAAAAAGATCTGCTCTACTAACTAAATGAACCCGGAAAATGAAATGTTTCACACTTCACTAAAAAAATGGCCCAATGAAATTATCCCATTTTACTTATATGTAATTTAAGAAAGTAATTTGACAGTGAGAATGGGGAGAGTGAAGAGATGGGTAAACAACTACAGAAAGCAGGTCATCTCACTGAAGTAAGGAAATGGAAAGCTAAGCACATCCCTGGGATGAGCAGAGGACTAGAACTCAAGGGGATCAGGGTCTAGCCTCAGCTCAGCCATGCAGAAGCATTTAATCTTAGGCAAAACACTCAGGCTCTCTAAGCCTCGCCTTCTTGAGCTATACAACAAGAGTCTGCAATTCCTGCTCTATGTGCTTTGGTCTGCTGTGAAAGGCAATGGATCTGAAAGAGGTCTGAACACAGAGATTGGCACCATCCTCGCTCTAGGTCTCCCTCTGCTCAAATGTGCAGAGAGAAAGACACAGCTTCTCCTCGATGCCCAAGTGAGGAACTACCCAGATTCAGATTCAAGTAGTGCTGACACCAGGATGATGTCTGCCAGAGCTAAAGCCAGAGTCTGGCACATAAGTGTTCTCTACTCACGAACGTGCCCTGCCCTGAACTGGGTGCTTCCTCACCCGCCTCCTTTACTTAGCAGGACATCTCCTTTGGGTCAGGGCTGGGATTAAGGTTAGGGCCCTAGACAGCATCTTACCTTCTCCAGGCTCACCCCAGTCCTCTTGACCAAGGCTTGAAGGCGGGCAATAGTTTCATTCTCCTTGAGGAGCTCGTAGGAATGCAAAGGGGAGCCTGCGAGGTTCCCATTCCTCTTGTCGGAGACGAGTTCAGAGGCCCGCAGCCTCTTCAGCTTGGAGGCGCTCTCGCTGCAATGAAGGTTTCCTTCGGGAGGGAGGCCAAAGGCCATGAGGGTCTCGGACACCTCCTGGACAAACTCCAGTTTGTTAGGAAACTGAGGCAAGTCCTCTGGCAGCTCAATGAAGTGGTTGTCAATGTCCACAAAGCAGAGGTTAGCCTGGCAGTCAAAACAGGATGCGGACTGTGAACAACTGCAGAGCACGGGGGAGGAGGCCCTAGAGGGGATAATGCACAAGAGAGGGGGGCAAGAACCCTGCCGTGGGCACCGCAGCGTGCGGGGTAAGGAAGATGGGCCCGAGGTCCGCCTTCCCACCGCGTTCCAGTTGTGGGAGCTTGGGAAAGTTATGTTACTGTCTCCTCTACAAAATGGAGATAGAGAGATAAAAACACTTATCTTAAAGAACGATATGGATTATATAATGACGTAGGTGTTTAGCATCCAGCACAAAATTCTCACATATGGTAAATGCTCATGAAATAATTGTCGAATTCATAAATTCTTACAGTAGTAAAAAGAATACTAGGAGTGTGCCAGAAAGTCTACATTCCACTTTCTCCTTGTACGACCCTGAGCACCACAACCCCTTTCTGAGCCAGGTCCTGATTTGTAAGGTCTTGGTGTCTATGCTCCCTCCCGGCTTGTGGACTGCTTCTGAGAGGATGGAGAGAGATGGCACTTTCACGTACTGCTGGGGAGGCAGGTAATCTGGATTAACAAAGAACAACCTGGCAATACTTATCCTCATGTTACGGACAAAACTGACACAGAGAGGTCAGGTAACTTGTCCAAAGTCACACAGCTAGTAAGTAGTAGAGCTGGGATTTGAACTTAGCTGGCCTAACTTCAGTCATACCCTCAAGTGCTCCTCCTCAGAGGTCTTACACATTTCTTGTTCAATTTAACTTAAATATTTTACAATTCTCAACCCTGCTGGAATGCCTTACAGTGCAGCTATAAATTAGAAATGCCTTCTATTGTTGTGTATTTATCTTATAACCATGAACCTGTTTTAGCCAGAACAACTGTCATTTCCTTTATCTTAGGACATTATTAAATGCTTAGGAGTGTTTGTTGGAGTTCCTGTCATGGCTTAGCATAAACAAATCTGACTAGCATCCATGAGGACAAAGGTTCAATCCCTGGCCTCACTTAGTGGGTTAAGGATCCAGCACTGCTGTGAGTTATGGTGTAGGTCACAGATGCAGCTCGGATCTGGCATTGCTGTGACCGTGGCATGGGATGGAACCTGGAGCTCCTGTTTTAGTAGACCCCTAGCCTGGGAACTTCCATATGCCACGGGTACAGCCAAAAAAAAAAAAGTGTGGAGTTCCCTTCATGGCTCAGCGGTTAATGAACCCAACTAGGATCCACGACGGTGTGGGTTCAATCCCTGGCCTCGCTCAGTGGGTTAAGGATCCTGCATTGTTGTGAGCTGTGGTGGAAGTCGCAGACATGGCTTGGCTCCTGCGCTGCTGTGGCTGTGGCGCAGGACGGAAGCTTTAGCTCTGATTCAAGACCTAGTCTGGGAACCTCCATATGCCACAAGTGTAGCCATTAAAAAAAAAAAAAGTGTTTGTTAAAACAAGGATGACAATATTACCTTAGTCATAGGTTTGTTTTGAGGATTACGAGTCAATTAATGTCAAGGATTTAGGACACTGTCAGGTCTGTTAATATATAATGTCAATTGACACTGTTATTTTCACTGTGGAATATAAAACTTCAATAAATTAATATATATGTATATAATATTACTGGATAGAAAAATCCCATAATGAAAAGATGCTAATAATTCTCTTATTTGTAAATTTTTGTAAAAAGTTTCTTTTTAATCCCAGAAAGATATTTATTTTTTTGAAGGGAGTATCTCATGAACTGATTCTGAATCTTATAAGAATAAAAGAGCAGGGAGTTCCCTGGTGGCCAGGACTGTGTACTTTTCACTGCTGCAGCCCGGGTTCAGTTCCTGGTCTGGGAACCGAGATTCCCGTATCAAGTTACTAGACATAGAGAGAGAGAATAAAAAGAGAATTAAAGAGAACTAAAAGAGAATAAAGAGAATTAAATATCTATATATACAGTATAGTATCTATACGTATACAGTGTATGTGTGTGTGTGCATGCGTACACGTGTGTGTGCAGCAAAGGGAATTCAGTCACCTAGTGAAGGTCACCTGCTTCAGAAGCCCTGTCCACACAGCTAACAGAACAAAGCTCCATGACCCACCAGAGACACACAATGTAATCATTTACCCTCTTCATTCTCTTCTCTTCAGAGGAAAAAAAAGCAGTTTGTCCCAAAGCAAACACAGAGGCAACCAAACATAACTATATCCACTCAACAAGGCTTGGCTGGCTTTTCTCCCAACACTACTGGCTGAAAACAAATGTTTGTAAACAATTTTATAAGCTCCAAATGCGGTGTCCACAAACTGCAGACATTCCTGGTCACAAGAGGCTAGAGGAGAGACGAGCCACGGCTCCACTCCCTTCAGAGATTAAGCTGGGGCCTCTGAGATGAGACTACTGGTCATTCTTCAGAGTCGAGCTGAAGCAGGGAGGGATGAGAGGCTAAGTGAGAAGGAGGCCATCTGATTGCTAGGCTCATATAAGAGCCCCACGCTCTTCCCTCCCAGCACACAGAGGCTCCGGCAAACACAAGTCTCTTGCAAACTGACTCAGATTCCTCATGCTCCTTTTCCTCATCTGACAAGAGGCCAACTCCTGCCAAACAGCCTGGGGAACAAGCAGCAGCCTGGAAGAAGCACTGAGTGCAAGTGGTCGTTTTCCTCGGTCAATGCCCGCCCTGCCGGGAGAGGCTCTGGGCAGGGACCGCATGCATAGCTCCCAGACCATGGAGTTCCCCAAACCCCTTCCGCAGAGGTCACAATGGCCCTTCCCAGTCCTGCGTCCTAACCCCGAATCGGCCTCACTGCTAGCGGATCTCCAAGTTATTCACGGAAGGAGAGCACAAAGGTTCACGGGGAAAAGCTACTGAAAAAGTATCTTGGAGTTCCCTTCGTGGCGCAGCAGAAACGAATCCAACTAGGAACCATGAGGCTGCGGTTCAATCCCTGTCCTCGCTCAGTGGGTTAAGGATCTGGCATTGCCGTGAGCTGTGGTGTAGGTCACAGATGCAGCTCAGATCCTGCATTGCTGCAGCTATAGCTTCTATTTGACCCCTAGCCTGGGAACCTCCATATGCCATGGGTGCAGCCCTAGAAAGAAAAGGAAAAAGGATCCTGAGAAAGGAGGGAAACAAATAGCAAAAAAAGGCCTTTCCTTGTAGCTCAGTGGGCTAAGGATCCGGTGCTGTGGCTCTGGTTACAGCTGTGGCATGGGTTCCATCTCTGACCCAGGAACTTCCACACACCTTGGGCATGGCCAAAAAGATCAAAAATAAGAAAAAAAGCAGGAAAGACAGAAGGGCCCAAGATAGAAAGAAGTAATCCCCTCTTCCCCAATAGAGCTGTAGACGAGCTAGCTCCTTCCTGCACTGAGATGTGAAACCCAACAAAAAAGCAGAGGACAAAGGACCCTCACAAAGGCTGCCCCACACCCTCACTTGCTCTGGGCCAGCTGAGCTCATGTGTTGATATAAAAAGCAACAAAGGGCTTTTCACAGACTTCTGATGCCCTAAGACGGGGCAGTAACTGATGAATTCCGACTTCAGGCTTAGGGAACGCACACTCTCCATGCCTCTGGACCAAGTCCCTTTTAAATCAGGTATGCCCTCCCCACCCTGATGACGCAAGTGAATTTCCAGTCTCTAAGCCTCCTTCCAGCAGCATAAAGATTACACAGGATGTCCACCAAGATGCTGAAAATAGTTATCTCCAGGTGGTAAAATCTGAGGTAATTTTTACCTTACACTTCTGTGCACTGTTAGGATCTTTTTTACTATAATCGTATCATTTCTGAGGCATCCCAAAGGTGTCCTTCAGACACAGTGTCACTCTCCATTCGTTACATGTACCTTTCACAGTGCTTCAGTCTTTGAGAAAGCCAGTCTTTTCTCACAGTCTAACGTTTTCCACAGGGTCTACACAGACTCAGATACCCCACATGTTATCTGCTAAAAATCAGGGTAGAAAATATCCAGCTACTTAACTGTCCCCACAAATACGTGACCTTCAGAAGGACAGGCTGGATGAAGTGAGACTCTGAAACCCTCCAACTGCTTAGGAAGTACACACAGGTGTTCTACGATCCCACTGTGACCACTTCTTCTCAAGCAGACCACAAAGAGAGACAGCAACGATGAGTGAAATTTGGGCGTCCTCAAAGAGTCCAGCCAAGAAGACTGCTGGTCTCCACACGCCCACACATGAGGCACAAAGAACGGTGCCGTGAGGCCCTGTAGGAAACTGGACTTGCCCCAAGGACACAGCAAGCTGATGCCAAGGAAAACAAAACTGAGATATCTGGAGTTCCTGTCATGGTGCAGCGGAAATGAATCTGACTAGGAACTATGAGGTTGCGGGTTTGATCCCTGGCCTCGCTCAGTGGGTTAAGGGTCCAAAATTGCCGTGAGCTATAGTGTAAGTTGCAGACGTGGCTTGGATCCCGCGTTGCTGTGGCTCCGATTTGACTCCTGTCCTGGGAACCTCCATATGCCGAGGGTGCAGCCCTAAAAAGCAAAAACAAAAAACAAGAAAAAAACAAAAACGGAGAAATCTGGCTTCTTGCCTGGTGACCCGTAAATCAGATTATGCCTGTCTCTTTGGCTTTCCATCTTCAACCATTTCTTATTGCTATTCTTATTTTGACTTTTACAAATTATAAGTAGGTTTACCAGGAAGGGGTATCAATATTAAGTACATACTTGTTTAACGACACAACAGGTGTTCCCTGGTGGTCTAGAGGTTAAGGACTTGGCATTGTAACTGCTGTGGCTTGGGTTACTGCCGTGGCTCAGGTTTGATCCCTGTTCCAGAACTTCTGCATGCAGCAGGCACACCCAAAAAAATAATAAAAAATAAAGATACAACAAAAAGCTCCCCATTTTTCAGGCTTTGATGTCTACTCTTCACACATATTTATCAGTAGACAAATACACATTAAAAACCCAATACCTCAAACTCAACGGTTTTCTCCATAATTGTGAATGGTAAGTCAAAATACAGTCAGTATAGGAGTTCCCATTGTGGTGCAGCAGTAACAAACCCAACTAGTATCCATGAGGATGCGGGTTCGATCCTAGGCCTCGCTCAGTGGATTAAGAATCAGGTGTTACCGTGAGCTGTAGTGTAGGTTGCAGACTAGGCTCAGGTCTGGCATTGCTGTGGCTGTGGTGCAGGATGATTGCTGCAGCTCTGATTCAACCCCTAGCCTGGCAACTTTCATATGCCACGGGCGTGGCCCTAAAAAGACAAAAAACAAACAATATAGTCAGTATTGCTAAAAGAACTCTCTAAAATTGAGCCAGGAGACCAGTAAGGAAGTGTGACTTTTGCACAGCTCAGCCTGGATAGAATCTGATCTTTTGACCTGATAAAGTCACTGGTTACTTACGCCAGAAACTACATATCAGACCTTTACCCTAAAATAATTCATGAAAGTTACCCTAAAGTACCTTATGATGTCTTAAGGACAAATACTCTGGCTCACATCAGAGTCCATCACCACTCATGAGGCAGCCTGACTGCCTTCTTGGGACACTTTTTCAGGGTTACCTGAATCTGTGTCCCCCCATCTGCAATTCATAAGTCCCCAAATAAATCCTTTTCTTTTTGTAGTCTCCTGTATTATTTTTAGTTAATTAACATCATTTAGATCTTTTCTTATTTAATTAATCTTGTCCCATCCCAAATGGCACCAAGCTCTACATAATCCAAGGAGCAAAAGGGGTAGAAATGGAAGAAGCTACAAGGAATGAAAAAATCTTGATTCTAAAACCAAAGGAGAGGGAAAAAGAAATGCATGTGACTATACGCTAAATATTACAGGTATGATCCACTTAGCAGGCGTGTTCATCAACGAGCTGCCCAACATGCCCAACAACCCAAGTGCTGCTCCAATCCAGTTCCAACAGAACGGTCTCCTCTTTGCAGGTCCTATGACTCACGTTCCTCGGTTATACATAAAATCTCCCCCCACACAAAAAATGCTGGTGGACTGTTAAGACAGAGTTACGGATACGATGTACGCATACCCAAAGTTTTCTCCCCAGGTCTTCCTACTGACTACAAAATTCAGAGTAGGAAAGCCCAGTTAGTGTCATACCAGACACACACAGTATGACCAAAAGAGATAGACCAGGCCTACAGTAATTCCAGGACAATAAAAAACAAAACAATCTTATTTCCAGTGAGGCTTCAGGTCCATTTTAGACTAAAGTAAGTAAGAAAGAGAGAAAGAAAGAAAGAAAGAAAGAAAGAAAGAAAGAAAGAAAGAAAGAAAGAAAGAAAGAATCTTAGGCAATTATTTTAGTATTTGAAACAACAGGAAAGAGAAGGCCAGCCTCACAGCAGGAGAAGAAAAGCACCCTCTCGGGGCCGCCTTTATTTGGAGTGAGGCAAGTTTTCAAATCAGGCTCAATGCTACGAGAATCACTAGATCAGGTCAACTTTCATAGTGCAACTGTGGTCTAGAAAAGAAAACCACTGACTTATTAATACATTTCTTGCTACTAATTATAAAATTATATGACATTCCTTTAAACAACAGGAAACGGAAAGTACAGAGGTAAAATACAATTTAAATATTTAACCAGTTCTTTGTTTGGGGTTTTTTTTTTCTTTCTTTCTTTTTTCTTTTTAGGGCTGCATGTGAGGCATATGGAGGTTCCCAGGCTAGTTAGGGGTTGAATCGGAGCTGCAGCTGCCAGCCTACACCACAGCCACAGTAGTGCCAGATCCAAGCCACGTCTGTGACCTACACCACAGCCACAGCAACGCCAGATCCTTAACACACCAATTGAGGCCAGGGATTGAAGCCACAAACTCATGGTTCCTCATCAGATTCATTTCTGCTGAGACATGAAAGGAACTCCTATAATTGTTTTTTAATTACATATCTTTTTAATTTTTCTGAAGTGTAGGTGATTTACAATGTTCTGTTAATTTCTTGTGTATAGTAAATGTATGATGACTACTGAGGCACTGAAGACACAAGAGATTCATTATGCTACTCTTCTGTGAAAATTTAAGGTTTTACATAATAAAAATATTTTCTAATAAATGTATTAATACATGTAAAATATGATGTTCAAAAAATGTTCACGAAAAAGGCAATTCACAATCGTTTAACTACAGATATTACAAAAGATGTACATCAGGTGATAAAGGAAACGTGTGTTTCTGGAATCATAAATTGAGCTCAATGTTCACTATTTCTACTTTTTTCTTGGAAAGTTATTTATGTTTCCCAAAATAAAAGAAACTCAATGATACCCCCCCAGCTCATCCCAAAGCCCTTCTTTCCCAAATCCCATTTCGGGGCTGGTGGCACCATCACCACGGTTCTCTTACCTCTTGAGGCAGCTCCAGCTTTGACCGGTCATCCAGGCCATTGGAATGCAAGCCCATCAGGTACGGCACAGGAGCATCTAAGAAATGGAGGAGAGAAGCCGGGAGAATAGGAACATAGACATGCTGCCACTGGAAAGGAAACATGAGAGCTGTAATTGTCTCCGCCACAGTCATCAGTCTCTGGTAATCTAGGTCAAAAAACAAAACACACACACACGAACCAGTCAAAAAATGATACACCTGCTTCCCAAATACTCAGTTAAACCCTTCCATACAATTTCACATTAGAAAGGATCAGGACAGACTTTAGCAAAGCTATGCTCAGAGTACGATTCCCTTGTGGGTGTCAGAGAGACAACACGGAGATCTCAGTGGACCACAGGCTGAAATACAGCCTCCCCTACACATAATTTTATTATTAGGCTCCAGTTAATAATAAAATTTAAGGCAGAAATACAACAGAAATACAAATAGCACCTTGCTCTAAATATTAAACCAGAATATTAGGTTATATTCTCTTAAGTAGAAGGGGAGTGGAGAACTCGAAAAAAAAGTAAAGGAAGGGAGTTCCCACCATTGCTCAGCGGAACCGAATCTGACTAGGAACCATGAGGTTGCGGGTTCGATCCCTGGCCTCGCTCAGAGAGTTAATGATCTGGCGTTGCCGTGAGCTGTGGTGTAGGTTGCAGACGTAGCTCAGATCTCACGTTGCTGTGGCTGTGGTGTAGGCCGGCAGCTGAAGATTCAACTCAATCCCTAACCTGGGAACCTCCATATGCTGCAGGTGGAGCCCTAAAAAGAAAAGGAAGATTGATCTGGTCTCCTTTCAGCGTGAAATCAAAAACCTCATTTTACCACTCACATATATCCACATTCTATAAGGAGTTGATGTGAACTTGGCCTTCAAGATCAAACCCAAAGAACCACCAAGCAGGCAGAAGCTGGTTTTCCACAATAGCCCTTTAACGTGGTAACCTTTCCTGAACTGGAAGAGCATGAAAGTGTCATTTTAACACTTTGATAAAAGGACTTCTGATGTGGTGCAGCAGATTAAGAATCTGTTGCTGTGGCTGTGGTGCAGGCTGGTGGCCACAGCTCCTATCTGACCCCTAGCCTGGGAACCTCCATTTGCCTCAGGTGCAGCTCTAGAAAGACAAATGAAAAAAGAAGAAGAAGAAGAAGCTACTACTATTAACAATTCCACTATTAAGGAGAATTCTAGGAGTTCCCGTCGTGGCTCAGTAGTAACAAACCTGACTAGTATCCTTGAGGACACAGATTCAATCCCTGGCCTCGATCAGGGTGTTAAGGATCCAGCACTTACTGGATCCCAACACTGGCTCTTAAACACATATTTTGAATAAATATTACACTGAATAATTCCTCCCTCCTCTTTCAGTGTATAAATGAGTACAGACACACACCATTTCTGGATTTCTTTTTCAAAAGCAGGAAGCAGCACAGCCTTTCAATCATGTGAAAATCAAAAGGCTTCTCCTTCCAAAGTGATGAAGCAGGTGCCACTTTTTTATGTGGCTGGCACCCCGACAAGTCTGCTCAGAGTCAAGGTCATCTCACAGCGGCTAACAGGCAGGCCCTCTGAGTAGAGGGGTCCCTGAAATGCCTTCATCACGAGGCTTCCTGAGCACTGGACTACTCCTTACGGGGTACCAGGTTACAGTGGGTCAGGAGTCATAACCTCTAACCATAAAACACGGCATACTAGAGTCTGAAAGAAGGAGCCCTCTCTGCTCCATAAAAGCAGGGGGTTTTTGGGGGAGTGCACCCATGGCATATGAAAGTTCCCAGGCTAGGGGTCAAAATGGAGCTACAGCTGCCGGCATACACCACAGCCACGGCAACACAGGATCCAAGCCGCCTCTGCCACCCGCACCACAGCTCATGGCAACACCGAATTCCCTACCCACCCAGCGAGCAGGGACTGAACCTGCATCCTCATGGATACTAGTCAGATTCGTTTCCACTGTGCCACGATGGGAAACCCCAAAGCAGATTTTTCAAGAATACGGACATCAGGTTCCGTTTTTTCCCCTCTTTAGGGTAAATATCATCTAGTAACTGAAACTCAGCCCGCTTACCCTGCGGAGGCAACTTCATCCGCCTCAGAATGAAATCCCTGAAGAACTCCCTGTGAGGCACTTGAAACTGTGAGATTCTTAGAAAGAAAATACTCGGGGGGATGAGAGAAAATCTCCTCTTTCAAGGCTAAACTGCTTTCCATCTATGTGGTTTGGTTTTACAGATACTGTAAATTTGGAATTTTACGGCCTCTCCTAAGTTGTGGATTTCTTTTTCTCTACATTTTTATATTTTACAAAAGCAACAATGCACCTTACAGGATGGCCTAATAAACAATGCCTCAGGGATCTAGCAATCTGGTACCCACCAAGAACGCTGACCTCCCTGAGCTGTAAGCAACACAAAACCCATTTCTATACCAGCACAAACAATACAATCAGTATCTCCTTTACCACTGCCTATCTCTGTGCTTATCATCCCCAAAGGGTGAAACCAATAAACAGGAAGCAGCTGAAGATCACCTGCATCCAAAGAGTTTTAGCCCATCAGAATCAGCTGGAGGAGTTCCCCTGTGGCACAGCGGGTTAAGGATCCAGCACTGTCACTTCAGCAGCTCGGGTCGCTGCAGCAGCCTGAGTTCAACCCAGTGTGGATCTGTCTCTGACCTGGGAACTTCCACACACCACGAGCAAGGCCAAAAAATAATAATAATAATAATAATCAAAAATCAACTGGAAACACTTTACACTTTAGCTCCAGGCGGCTGCATGGGTTTTCTTATAACTCCCATATTGTTGTATGTAATGAGCAATGACTTTTAACAAAAGGAGATAAAGCAAAGCATACTGGGAGTACTCTGAGAGGCAACCAGAGAGAATACGCAGCATATTCTTTTTTTTTTTTTTGCCACAACTGTGGCATGTGAAAGTTCCTTGGCCAGGTATCAAACCTGCGCCACAGCCATGACAATGCTGAGTCCTTAACTGGTAGGCCACCAGGGAACTCCAATCAGTACATTCTTAATGACTTCTCTCGGTGCAGAGAAAGACGTTAGACTTGGGGTCACTTTACAGGTAAGTTCACTCCTAAAACAAACCACAGGTCACTTTCTGCAAATTAGAAACTAAATTATAAGCTGTACCTGCATACTCACACTTCTGTAAAAATCTTATAAGAAAAAAAAAAAGGGAAACAGTCAATTCTCTCCACACTGTTTTTCCACATATTACTTATTTGTTTTTTAAAAACTTTCCCTTTTTTTTTTTTTTGTCTTTTGTCTTTTTAGGGCCACACCCTTGGCGTGTGGAGGTTCCCAGGCTAGGGGTCAAATCAGAGCTGCAGCTGCCAGCCTACGCCACAGCCACAGCATGCAGGATCCAAGTCGTGTCTGCAACCTACACCACGGCTCACGGCAACACCAGATCTTTAATCCACCCACTGAGCAAGACCAGGGATCCAACCTGCATCCTCATGGATGCTGGTCAGATTCGTTTTCGCTGAGCCACAATGGGAATTCCACTACTGTTTTCATTACGGATGTACAGGTAACCTGATCCTCCTCTGTCCTGGTTAAACCAGACATATTTCACTATTAACCAAGTCTCTGTTTCAAAGTACAGCTGATCCTTGAACAATAGGGAGGCTTGGGGTGCCTACCACTCATGCAGTTGAAAACTCACATAAAAATTTAGAGGTGGCCCTCTCTAGCCATGGTTCCACATCCAAGGATTCAACCAACCACGGATCGTGGAGTCTTATAGTACATATTTACGGAAAAACATCCACGTAAGTGGACCTGAACAGTTCAGCCCTATGGTGTTCAAGGGCCAACTGCTTTGCCCAGCTCCAGTCAAGAAACGGTAACTAAGAAAGCAACAAGACTGATACAAGTCTATACCTCACCCAAGGACAGAGGTCTGAAAGTTATTCTTTCAAACTAGTTGCAAAGTGAAGCCTCAGGAGCCACAATCAATCAACGGATGCTTTTTGTTTGGTCCACAGCATGTAATAAGAACGTTGTCACCAATGTTTAAAAATCAAAACCTGCGCATTTAAAGTCGGGTCCTTGTGAAAAACTAGAAGATCTACTAACATTAGGCCAGCATTTCCGCAAAGAGTTAATTGGAGCTAATTAGTAGCTGTCCACCTTTTTTTTGGGGGGGAGGCTTTTTAGTGCCACATCCACAGCATATGGAGTTCCCAGGCTAGGGGTCAAATCGGAGCTATAGCTGCTGGCCTCCACAGCCACAGCAATTAGGGATCTGAGCCACGTCTGCAACCTACACCACAGCTCACAGCAACGCCAGATCCTTAACCTACTAAGTGAAGCCAGATATCGAACCTACATCCTCATGGATACTAGTCAGATTCATTTTCACTGTGCCACGACAGGAATTCCCAGTGGCTGTCTACTTTAGATGGATACTTTAGCTGTGCTCTTCAATTCACCACAGTGTCCATTTCTTCACCTTCAAACCATGCCCAGAATCTGACCATTTCATACCCCTCTGCTGCTACCTCCCTAGTCACAGAACATACACCCTCTCGCTTAGATGACTTACTATGCCCTCCTACCCAGGCTCTGCTTTTCTTCATTCCCCATTTGGAGACATCCTTTTAATACAGTAGTTAGTGTTCTTGTTATCAGCATATGTTGTTGATTCATTCAACAAACATTCACTCAGACTTGGCCATCATTCAGAATTTGCCTGTGGGCCAAACTTGGCACAATTTTAGCATCAAAATAATTACTTATGGTAATGGGATAAATAATCTATAAATAAAATAAAAATCTGAGTCCATACAATAATAAATAAACAAGGGAGAATGAAATGTTCTGACTCATAGCAGAGTGTAACCATCACAGTAACTGATTCAGACTAGAATCATTAATGGATGTTAAATCTATTAAGAACAACTTTCAAGACGAACAGTATATTTCTAGAGTTTCAAAGTATCTCCCCACAAATTACTTAATAACAGCAAAGGATAAAAATGCTAACTTTCCAGTTAAGAAACTGAACAGAAGTCATTTCAAACAAGTGATCAAATTAACATTACCAAAAATGGAACATTGTGTGGCTCCCGTGATGATAAAAACTGACATTATGTTCCTTCTAATACAATACACTCAGACAACCATTACATCATTTCTGTGATAGTCCAGCCAGAAATTTACAACCTGAATCTAATCATGAAGAAACATCAGACAGACCCAAACTGGACAATATTCTACAAAATACCTTGCCTGTACACTTCAAAAACACCAGTCATGAAAGACATGAGGAATCGACTACTAAAAGCAATGCATGTCACTGGACTAGATCTTGGACCAGGATTTTTTTTTTTAATTTATCATTCACTTATATGTCGAATCAAAAAAATAAAACAGCAGTTAACGACCCACTAGCACCCATGAGGACGTGGGTTTGATCCCTGTCCTCGCTCAGTGGGTTAAGGATCCAGTGTTGCCATGAGCTGTGATATAGGTCACAGACACAGCTCGGATCCCGTGTTGCTGTGGTGTAGGCTGGCAGCTACAACTCTTATTCGACCCCTAGCCTGGGAATCTCCATATGCCATGGGTTCGACCCTAAAAAGGAAAAAAAGGAGTTCCCGTCGTGGCGCAATGGAAACAAATCTGACTAGGAACCTTGAGGTTGTGGGTTCAATCGCTGGCCTCGCTCAGTGGGTTAAGGATCTGGCGTTGCTGTGAGCTGTGGTGTAAGTTGCAGACGCGGCTGGGATCTGGCATTGCTGCGGCTGTGGTGTACACTGGCAGCTATAGCTCTGATTAGACCCCTAGCCTGGGAACCTCCACATGCCGCGGGTGTGCAGCCCTAAAAAAATAAAATAAAGTAAAAATAAAAAGCAAAAATAAAAAAGTAAAAAGTAAAACAAACGCGTGATTACAACAAAAAAGAAACAGATTCATAGGTACAGAGAACAAACCAGCGGTTATCAGTGAGAAGGAAGGAGCGAGGGCCAGGACAGGGCTAGGAGATTAAGAGCTTCAAACTAGGTAAAAATAAATAAGTTACAGAGCTCTATTGTACAACACGGAATAGAGCCAGTATTTTATAATGACTATAAATGGAATACAACCTTTAAGACTGTGGATCACTATGCTGTAACCTGGAATTTACAGAACTCCATATATCAACTGTCCCTCAGTTTTAAAAAAATCTGTCATAATGGAGATCACTAGATACTGGTGAAACCTGAATACAGTACTATTATTTTATCAATGTTGAATTTCCTCAATTTATTAATCATACTATGGTTGTGTGAAAAAAAATGTTCTTGTTCTTCTGAAATAAAAGTTGAAATATTTTGGAGACAAGGAACATGACTGTCAATGACTCAGTTACGTCCACACGCGTACAGAGACACAATGTGGGCAAACGTCCACAATGAGGAATTGTGAGAGCATGTACAAGAGCTCTTTGAACACTTCTTATAGCTCTCTTCAAGCTGGGGATTGTTTCAAAACAAAAAAAAAATCAAAGCTCTGAAGACCTCCACGACCAGGCACTCAGAGTAACAGCCCTCACAGTGGTCCACAAGCTCCCTGTGCAGTCTGACCTGTGGGCTCTAGAAACACCTGCACTGCACTCCTGCCCTCACCCCATCTTCTACCCAAGAGACCCCGCATTGTTCTTTAATGCACCAAGCACACTGTTGTCTCAGAAACTTCTGACTTCCTGCACCCTTTGCCTGGAATACTTTTCCTGCAGACATTAACGTGGGTCACTCAGAAAGGCCTAACCTGGAGTTCCCATTGTGGCTCAGCGGTAACAAATTTGACTAGCATCCGTGAGGACTTGGGTTCAATCCCCGGCCTCGCTCAGTGGCTTAAGGGTCCGGCATTGTCATGGGCTGTGGTAACAGACGTGGCTCAGATCTGGGGTGGCTGTGGTGTAGGCCAGCAGGTGCAGCTCCGAATTGACCCCTAGCCTGGGAACCTCCAAATGACACACGTCCAACCCTAAAAACCAAAAAAAAAAAAAAAAGATCTAACCTAATTAAAAGTTGAAATTTCCCTTCCCCCAGTACTACTCTCTTCCCTGTTTTATTTCTCTCCAAAGACCTTACTACCACCTTATATACTATATATTTGTTTATTTTTTCAATCACCTCTCTTTCCCCACTAAAAGATAAATTCTACTATAGCAGAGATTTGTATCTATTTCTGTCCACCACTGAATCTCTAGCCCCCAAAATGACTCCTGACACATAGCAGACCCTCAATAAATATGTACTGAATGAATGAATTTTAGGTACTTATCTGGCTCATTTAATAAACCTTTGTTTCCTCCTCTGCTTCACCGTTTTGTTCAAATCTGCTGCTCGCAATCACCTAACCTCTTATTGATAAAAACAATTCAGTTATAACAAACAACAGAAAAAAAGTAAAAAAATCCTCATTTTCTCAAATGTATTTTTTCAAATATATAAAGTATTATCATTATGCCAGCCTGAGGAAGGAGTAGGAATAACCCTGCAGAATGACACAACAGAAATGATGGGAAGTCAGCTTCCTGATGACCGTCAACTCCTGCCTCCTCTTTTCAGCATCAATCAGAGGAGACCTCAGGAGGCAGGTACCCTCTCAGACTGGAGCGCCGGCCAAAAGGCCATGATGAAAGCCAATCAGAAATGGCAGGCCTCTCATGTTCCATCAGCTTGCCATCCAACACCTACCTGGACAAGAACTAGGTTTTGCTCCACCTGTAACAGCCCTGAGCCTTACAGTCAGCCCGCCGCACCTGATACGGGAAGAAGAGGGGCCCTACGCAGGGAGAGTTCGAGTGCACACTGACTTACGCTGCGAGTAGAGCAGGATTTGAAACTCCAGAAGGGCACAAGTGAAAAGCTGAAACACATTCTCCACTCCCAGCAGTTCAAAGACCTCTCTGACAGGAAAGTCGAACAGGGGGAGCTCGCTGGTACTTGGTCTCTGGCAGATTATTGGCCCATAGACCCCGGAAAACTTCAAGGACCGGCCCGGAGGTGGGAGCGGCACCTCGTAGAGGACGTTGTATATGTAGCTCTCCAGGGGCAGCGGAGGCGGCTGGGGCGACGTGACTGCCTGGTGCAGCTGTTCCAGCACACTCCGACACGCTTTCATGAAGGACATGGGCGTGATGAGGCAGATGCACTTGGAGACGTACAGCGTGTCCCGACTGATGTCGTAGGAGTTGAAGCGCTGCAGCTTGGTCCCAGGAGTGCCCTCGCTGTCCTCCGTGCCACTGCCATCTCGGTCATCGGTGGGAGCGTGGAGGACGTCATACTCAGCATTATGCATGTGGTAGAGGGTCTGCATCGCACTGCAGATCTGCTTGCTGGTCACCTCCTCATAAAAAGTGAGGGCAAAGCCAAATGTCCGTGAGCCATCCTCCCTCGTGATAATAAAGGCATGAAACTGAGGCTCCCTGGGATCAGCCTGGGTCTTGAACGCCAGCCCTTTGGGCATACAGAGCTGCAAGGGACAAGAAAGAAACAAGTGGAGAGCACACTCACTGCAGATCCTTTTTATTTATTTATTTATTTTGCTTTTTAGGGCCACACCCATGGCTTATGGAGGTTCCCAGGCTATGGGTCCAATCGGAGCTATAGCCGCCGGCCTACACCACAGCCACAGCAATGCCAGATCCAAGACACGTCTGTAACCTACACCACAGCTCATGGCAACGCCAGATCCTTAACCCACTGAGCAAGGCCAGGGATTGAACCCGCAACCTCATGGTTCCTAGTCGGATTCATTTCCGCTGTGCCCCCACGGGAACTCCATTGCTGACCCTTTTTTCTGAACACCAGCACTACCTATTTTTTTTTTTTTTTTTTGTCTTATGCCTTTTATGTAGAGCCGCACCCAGGGCATATGGAGGTTCCCAGGCTAGGGGTCTAACAGGAGCTGTAGCCGCCGGCCTTCACCACAGCCACAGCAACACAGGATCTGAGCCGCATCTGCAACCTTCACCACAGCTCATGGCAAAGCCAGATCCTTAACCCACTGAGCAAGGCCAGGGATCGAACCTGCAACCTCATGGTTCTTAGTCGGATTCGTTAACCACTGAGCCACGAAGGGAACTCCTACCTATTTACTCAAAAGGCACCTACTGTGCTGGCTATTTGGAATATCAAGACCAACACAGCAAAAATCTGCCCTAAAGAACGCCCACGCTAAGACACACAAGTAACTAAAATTATAATGCAGTTATCAACGCTATAAGAAGCATACATAAAGTGTCTGAGGAACACAGAACAGCTCAGTCTGAGACATCAGAAGAGGCTTCAGAGATAAGCTTATCTAGAAGTCATGAGGTAGACAAGAGAAAGAAGGGTACTTCAGGGGCATGAAGAAAATGCACAAAGGGAGTTCCCTTCATGGCTCAGCAGTTAACGAACCTGACTAGGATCCATGAGGTTGTGGGTTTGATCCCTGGCCTTGCTCAGTGGGTTAAGGATCTGGCGTTGCTGTAAGCTGTGATGTAGGTCACAGATGTGGCTTGGATCCACCGTTGCTGCGGCTGTGGTGTAGGCAGGCAGCTGTAGCTCCAATTTGACCCCTGGTGTGGGAACTTCCACGTGCCGCGAGTGCAGCCCTGGAAAAAAAAAAAAGAAAATGCACAAAGGAGGTGAAAGAACTAGAGAATTTTGGTAGGTGGTTAAGCATGACAGCGTGTATTAGGAGCTGATGCTAGAAATATATCTAAAAACCAGATATATGCAACTTCATACCTAAAAATAAAGTTTTTGACTTTATCAGCTCACAAGATTCTGTCATCAATAAAACCTTCTCTTTTCATAGGAAAAAAAGGGTGTTCATTTCATATAAAGCAAGGAAATGACATAATCAGGATAAGAATCACTTTTTTCACTTTAATTCAGATCGGTTATATAAAGAAACTTGGACAGCTAATCAAGCTGACCCGAATCAATCAGACCCCATTTCCCACTCCTACACAAACCTAGCAACACAAATGAACTGCCAGGAGTCTGCCTTACAAATACAAGGAGGTACATCATGATACATCCATTGCCCTTGAACTTAACTTCTCAAAACCTAAGGGTTTCTAGAATACAGCATGTTAAAAGGAAATAAGCACCAGATGAGGAGTCAAAAAACTTGAGGCTAAGACTCAGTGTCCTCCGTTGTGTCTGCTTCACATGGTTATAGCTCAGGAATCAAACAAGATCATCCTCAAAAAGTTATTAAATGGGGTTGAGAGACAGCACAGTTCTGGGATGAGTCTATGGTGTTTATTAAGCTCAACTGCTCCTTAGCCAGGTGACCTTGAACACATTACTTAGGCTCTCTAGATCTTGGTTTCCTCAGCTGTAAAATATGTGTGTGCGTGTCTACGTGGGTTTATTTTTTTCTTTTTGGGGCCGCATAAGGCATATGGAAGTTCCCAGGCTAGTGGTCAAATCAGAGCTGTAGCTGCCAGCCCACGCCACAGCCGGAGCAATGTGGGATCCGAGCCACATCTTAGACCTACACCACAGCTTGCTGCAACAGGGATCCTTAACCCACTGAGCAAGGCCAGGGATTGAACCCGCAACCTCGTGGATACTAGTCAGATTCTTAACCTGCTGAACCACAACAGGGCCTCCTATGTGTGTTTACTTAATATTACCTACATCTGCGGTATTGCTGGGATTAAATGAGTTAATTCATGTAAAGTACTTATCACAGTGCCTAGCACCAAGTGAATACTCAATGAAAGTTAGCTTATTAGCACTCTTCTACAGATTTAAAATGCTGCCCTAGGGAGTTCCAGTCATGGTGCTGCAGAAACGAATCCTACTGGGAACCACGTAGGGGTTTGATCCCTGTCCTTGCTCAGTGAGTTAAGGATCCAGTGTTGCCATGAGCTATGATGTAGGCTGCAGACATGGCTCAGATCCTGCGTTGCTTTGGTTGTGGTGTATGCCAGCAGCTGTAGCTCCGATTCAACCCCTAGCCTGGGAATCTCCACGTACTGCAGGTACGGCCCTAAAAAGAAAAAAATAAAGAAATAAAACACCTTGTCCTATCTAAAATTATAATAAAATAAAAATACAAATTCCTGCCATATTACTTAAATATACTCAATGCACCTCTTCTTTTTGGCATGCAGAAGTTTCCAGGCCAGGAATCAAACCCGAGCCACAGCAGTGATAATGCCAGATCCTTAACCTCCTAAGTCACCAGGAACTCCTATACAACGCTGATTAAGAGAAAACTGTGTTTTTTTGTTTTTTGGCCAACCTGCAACACCCCCGGGCCAGGGATTGATTCCAAGCCACAACTGTGACCTATGCCACAGATGCAATAACACTGGATCCTTAACCCACTACACTGGGCCGGGGATCAAACCCATGCCACCTCAGAGACAATGCCAGATCCTTAACCCACTGTGCCACAGTGGGAACTCCAAAGGAAAAATGCTTTAAACCTCACTCATCATGGCGTATCAATGCTATAAGCAGCCAATTGCTCAATCTCACCAAAAAAAAAAAGTGTTCACTGACCCAAAACTATGTATCTGACTGACTCAAAAGAAACATGCTGTGATTTTGGAATATCTGATATATTCTGAATATGTGGTACAGTGACCAAAATGCAGAATCAGAGTTCCCTCCATGGTGCAGTGGCTTACAAATCCAACAGCAGTAGCTTGGGTCACTGTGGAGGTGCTAGTACAAACCCCAGCCTGGCGCAATCGGTTAAAGGACCTGGCATTGCTGCAGCTGTAGTCTGAGTAGCAGCCACAGCTTGGATTCAACCCCTTGTCCAGGAAATTCCATATGCAGCAAGTACAGCCATTAAAAAAAAAAAAGGCAGAATTATGAACAATATTCACGTAACACCTTCTTCAAAAGTTACTGACACTTGGTGGAACCACTGGTACCCTAGTCTGAATTCACAATCCTACTGTAAATTACTCTATAAACTACCTCACACTTGTATCTCACAAATACTAACCATTCCCACCGCATCTTGGTCAAAGGGATTCCAGTCTACGTTCTCAGGATATCGGGCAAGGACCTTAGACTTGAATGTTCGTCTCAATGGTGTCTGCTCAAAATTTTCTCCTGCAAGAAAAAGAACAAAGCAAACCATCTCCACAAAGTCCCTTGAAATCACAGGGTTACGAATGTCTAAGCTTGGCTGTCCCACAAGGTACAGAAATGAAGGCAAAGGGTTAGTTAGCATGCCAACCGTCTAAGAACAGGAAAAGTACAATAGTTATCAGATCAGTAAAGAAGCTGAAAAAGTTTAGCATGGTTAATAATGGGCACTGCTAGCTACCTTGGTGTCTTTACAATGAAATCATTACTACAAACCCGGGAGTTAATCTTCTTCAGGGAAGAGGGGAGAAGATGGGGAAAGATAAAGAATTATATCTCCCCTCCCCCCCAAAATCCACATTTAGTTTGTTTGATGTCAACTGATAACATCAAAGAAGCATAAATTATTTTAAATTCAGAACAAAGTATGAATTTCCATGATCTCTGAAAAAAAATACAAAGGAACTAAAAAATTCAGCAATATTAGCAAAGTAGATTTCAAGGTAAATCTAATGAGCTATTTTGTCAACTCAGAATCATCTGAGGAGTTCCCACTGTGGATCAGTGGGTTAAGAACCCAACATAGTCTCCATAAAGACGCAGGTTCGATCCCTGGCCTCACCCAACAGATTAAGTATCCAGAGTTGCCGAAAGTTGTGGTGTAGGTCACAGATGCAGCTCAGGTCTAGCATGGCTGTGGCTGTGGCGTAGGCTGTGGCTGTGGCGTAGGCTGGCAGCTGCAGCTCTGATTCAACCCCTAGCCCAGGAACTTCCACATGCCACAGGTACAACCGTTAAAAAAAAAAAAAAAAAATCATTTGAAATTTCTGAAATTCTCCTTTGTTCCCCCCTTCCCCCTCCCAAAAAGACTTTAGCATATACTGAAATAAGAATACTGAAGTGAAAGAGGAAAAAAATCAAAGAACCCACCACCTAGAAGAATACAAGTATGAAAAATCTATTGGTCAAAAAGGCATTAAAAGTTAGAAGGTCAAGGGTGCAAAGTGCCACTGGAGAGACTTGTACAAGAGCCACCAGAAAGCTCTGGGGGTTCTCAATTTGTTTTTACCTTCAGTTGTACTTGAAATGAAAGGCCTGGCACCATCCCTGGCTTTAGAAGCCTGTATGTACTGGCATAATGCTACATGACAAATGAAATAACATAGTATTACAATAAAGCAGTGTTATTCAAACTTTTTTGACTATTACTCCAGTAAGAAACAAATTTTACATCATGAAGCAATATACACGACATGCATATATAAACAATTTCACAAAAAAATACTTACCCTTCCTAAATGGGATGTCTCTGCATAATCTCCATCTTACTAAAACCCAAAATGCTAACTGCAGACCTACTAACTGTCATGATTCACAGTTTGAAAAAACATTACACTATAGGATAATGGGATGAAAAGCTCAGCAGATACTAAATTACTATACAGTCACCACTGCTGTACCCAAAAGTGTACCGCCCCAAACACTGCTTTTCCTCAGGAACTAGGGAGAAGAGGACAAATCAAATGCACCTAAATATTTCAAACAAATAAACTTCGTAGGAATTATGGAAAAAAGTGGGAAACACGAAAAAGAACAATTCCGTTGAATTCTCTTTCTAGTCACATGAGTGAGCACGTTACACCAGGGCCTCGGGCAGCGCAGAGGAGATGATGAACCAAACACCTGTCCTTGACGACCTCCCCGCCAAGCGTACAAGGAAAAGAACACACGTAACAACAGCTCCACAGGAGCGCCAGCCTGCATGCTCTAACCATTCAGAGCACACGCACATGACCCTGTTCACGTGTCCCGCAGGTGGAAAAAATTCTGCTCCAACTCAAGTTTTTCTAAGTTGGCTTAGAACCTGGGTGGGCTGCTGCACACAAAGGAGGAAGTGATGCTCATCAGCACAGGGCTGTGATAAACCTGAAGTCAGGTAATGCTTCCCTCTGACCATCCCAGCGCCATTTCAAAAGTTTCTAAAGAAGAGCTTATTATTAATTCTGAGGAACGTGTTCCAGAAATTAACAGTGATCTGTCCGAAAGTTATTGCTTTTATAATTAAAACCTTCATTTTCATTTTCTCTCAGGTTTTTTCCATCATCATCAGAAGCCCACTTACTCACAATTTTCAGTTTCTGACAAGACCCAACCTTCTCTGTTAGTAAAGCCAGTTTCACAATTTCGATTCCTCTCATTTCTTTTTTTTGTTTGTTTGTTTTGTTTTTTTGCCTTTTTCTAGGACCGCTTTCTTGGCATATGGAGGTTCCCAGGCTAGGGGTTCAATTGGAGCTGTAGCCGCCAGCCTACGCCACAACCACAACAATGCCAGATCCGAGCCGCGTCTGCAACCTACACCACAGCTCACGGCGACGCCAGATCGTTAACCCACTGAGAGAGGCCAGGGATCGAACCTGCAACCTCATGGTTCCTAGTCGGGTTCATTAACCACTGAGCCACGATGGGAACTCTTCGATTCCTCTCATTTCTGATTCCTTCTTCCAATGTGATTTTTTGCAACTCTTTTCCAGCAAATTTCACCTCTCAAAATACATTTCATAATCTTCACTAAAGAAGACTGCCAAAACCAGCAGGCAGCTGGTAATCACAGAAGCAATGAAGCCCCACAGCTATGAAGAGCTGGTCTCAGAGCTTTTACTGACACCTGCAAGGAGCGCAAAACTTCCACTAATGCAAGCCCATAGTTTCTGTACAAAGTAGCTAAACAGCAAGCAGCTGACATAAGATCTTGTCTACAGTCTGACATTCCCAGAATATATTTTTATACCACATTCTGAGAAAAGATAACTATTTCTTCCTTCTAAGCTTCTTTACTTTTGTCAGTTTGTTCATTTCTTCCTAAGTAGGCTAGAAAACCAGCTCAGTAAAAACCACAAAATGTGTGAACCTATACAGGAATCAGGGCAATTATCAATGTCCTATATGTAAGCCTTTAGAGAAAGATGTATTTTCAAGGTCCCCTTTAAGACGTGAAGAGATTCAGAGGATGAAACAGGGGACTATATAAGGGGAGAATTTTAAACAACCGGTGAGATGAAGATTGCAGCCAGAAACGAACACAGTGAGACAACCTGAAGTGTAGACAAAGGAGGGGAAAAGCCCTGAATCACAGGGAGAAGAGCTCTTCTGCTCCTATGTCCCCACCACCCTCTCCTCTTCATGCTCCTTCCTTAAACCGAAGTAAAGAAGTCTTGCTAAAGAGCAGGTTCTAAGAAAAGGCACAAGAGAGAGTGCCAATCGTAGGAAACAGTGCTCTACGTATCAGACTGGACCAGTAAGTAGTAGGAGCGTAGTATTTTCACTACAAGCGGAAAGGAAATGTATAAAGAAGAGGTGCCAGGGCCCTGAGAACAAATGGTGTTCATCACAGCCACCCTAGGAAGGGTGTCAGAAAAGTAAGAGGAAAGCGATCACAAACCTAGGATCTTTTTCTTAAAAACAACTCATCTTTCTTAATTTACTGAGGGCTGAGTTTTTAGAGAAAAAGCCACAGAGACTCAGTGCATCTGGAAGGTCTACACAGCCCCACCTTCTGAAGCCTGTACAGGTATCGCAGGCCCTCTAAGGCTCAAATATTTAGGTCTTTGCAAATTCAAACGATATCAGGACTATGACATCACAACCACAACTGTCCCAGAAACAACAACTAATAAACTGACCAACACAACTGTCAGCAGATCCAGATCTCAGAACTAAGGCCCATTTCTAAGAGCAAATGAAAAATCGGTCAACTAGGCATCAGTCAGTCTTCAGGAATCTGTCCCCTGGAAAGCAGAGTTGAAATCACGACAGTTTTTCAGCCTGCACGCCTCACAAGGACTTCTAATACGCTGTTTACTTGTTCTGCTCTGACCAAGCCAGAAACAAGCTGACATTTGCACTGTCGGCCTGTTGGTACTAGCGTGATATGAACAGCCCTGAACGAGGGATTCTTATGCTAAGAAGCTTCAAAGGACCCTCCAAACTCCCTGAAATGATTCACAAAATTTTATATAAAGACATTTGCATTTTTCTGGGGGAGAGAACACAATTTTCATCAGATCTCAAGGGCTCTCATGACCCAAAAAAGTTAAAAACCACAGCTCCAAATGTCTCTCCTAATTTGGAGAGAAAATATTTTGACCACTTAAAGGTTAACCTAAACAGGCAGGTTTTCTTACAGTCTAAAATAAAATTCATGTACTACTAAGTAATTGCTTTCTAGGTTTATGATGGCCCAATATAGGACATGATTTTCTCCTTCCTTACCATGAGAAGCCTATGTTGATTGTTTTCTATAAAACTTACACGTGAACAAGTTATAAAAGATAGCAATATCCTTAAAACTCCTGTCTGAGGTTCTCTGTAAGGTCATCAGAAAAAGTTCACCAAAATCTTTAAGCTGTGCATTTATAAAACGTATTACATCTGTGGGAAACAGTGATAGTTTTGAAATGGGAGAGCAGTTATGAAACAACAGGTCCCAAAACAGCAACATGAGAAACATCCAAGGAGTTCCCATCGTGGCTCAGTGGTTAACGAATACGACTAGGAACCATGAGGTTATGGGTTCGATCCCTGGCCTCGCTCAGTGGGTTAAGGATCCGGCGTTGCTGTGGTGTAGGCTGCAGACGCGACTCGGATCCCACGTTAGCTATAGTGTAGGCCAGTGCCAGCGGCTACAACTCCGATTAGAACCCTAGCCTGGGAACCTCCACATGCCATGGGTGCGGTCCTAGAAAAGGCAAAAAGACAAAAAAAAAAGAAAAAGGAAACATCCAGTACGGTTCAGTCCTAACCTGGTTTCTGCTAAACCACACAAAGCTTCTCCAGAACATAGTGTTAGCTTAGAATCAGGCAAAATAAAAGCAACTATCATTTCCTGCGAAGTTGTTTACGGGACACAATTTAGGTTAGATACACCGAATAAAAGGAAAATTTCAATTTCTGAACCTATCAGTAATCAGAGTTGGGATACACTAAAGAAGCTTTACATAAAATTTGAAGTTAAAAAAAAAGAGAGACCTAAGGTTATTTTTATATCTGGTCCCCTGGAGGAGATAGGGAGGATAATATAAATATCTGTGAAACAAAAACTGGAAGAAAAGGAGTTCCCGTCGTGGCACAGCGGAAACAAATCCGACTAGGAACCATGAGGTTGCAGGTTGATCCCTGGCCTCACTCAGTGGGTTAAGGATCCGGCGTTGCTGTGAGCTGTGGTGTAGGTCACAGACGTGGCTTGGATCTGGCGTTGCTGTGGCTGTGGTAGCGGCTGGCAACTACAGCTCCAATTAGACCCCTAGCCTGGGAAACTTCATGTGCTGAGAAAGCGGCCCTAAAAAATACCAAAAAAAAAGTGGAAGAAAAAAAAGATCCAACTCTGTCAACAAAATAATTTCTATGCTGTATCTGTGTGACAAAGGGTCTGCTTTCAGACATGGCAGAGTAGCTCCTATGAGACCACACGCATCATATGGGGGTTCCCAGGCTAGGGGTCAAATCAGAGCTATAGCTGCCAGTCTATACCACAGCCACAGCAACGCCAGATCCAAGCCATGTCTGCTACCTTCACCACAGCTCACAACAATGCCAGATCCTTAACCCACTGAACGAGGCCAGGGATTAAACCTGCATCCTCATGGATACCACTGAGCCACAACAGGAATTCCCACACTTTAATTTTTGGTACATGTTGAAAAACAAGTTTGAGTTTTCTTTTCAGTCATGTGCTGCTCCAGCATTTCAATTCTCCTTGTCTTCCAGATAATTCCTGAACCCTGGTACAAACCAGAGATCATCTTCTCTCATCTCTAAAGGGCCCAAGGCAGTAAGAGAACGGAATGAAAATTTCCAGATTAACATTGCTATTACTTCTAGATGACAACTATGAGTCAACTATAGTCAGCACTTTCCAGAGATGGCTTTAAAAAACACAGGAAAACTAGCAAGCAGAGTTCTGGTAGCTAAAGAAAACCATCTTCCACCACATCCATCATTCTCTCGCTCACCTCTTGTACACATAAAACTGAGATAAGTTCACAGCTCCTGCAGCATGAAGTGAGGAAGGGAAGTGCTCCTTCAAGAGACAGCCTGTACCCTGACCCACTGCAGGACCACGGAGCTCAGGGGTCGGACACTCACAAACATTTAACCAGAATGTGGACGTAGCTGCCCCCCACCTTGGACAAACCACAAGGTCTCTTCTAAGGTACCATCTAACCCAGAAAAGCTGTTTACGGGGCTTTTCAACGAAAGAGGAATAAAAACCATCCACTGCATGTTCCCCTGAGGCATGTACTTGTTCACTTCCTTCTTTTTAATGATTATTTTTTCCATTACAGTGTTTTGTCAATTTTCTGCTGTACAGCAAAGTGACCCAGTCACACATATATATACCTTCTTTTTCTGTCATTATCCTCCACTGTGTTCCTCACAGGTGACTAGACAGATGCCTGTGCTGTACAGCAGGACCTCAGCGCCAGTCCACTCCAAACGCAGTAGTTTGCATCTACTAACCCAACTCCCAGTCCCTCCCACCCCCTCCTCTCCCTGTTCACGTTCTTTCTCAGCATACTTTCTCTGTCAGGTAGCTTCAGCTTTGTGCAACTGGCCATTACTTTTACTGCTGCTCTGCCTCCTGCTTGGCATCTTCCAGACACCACACTTAGTCCCACTGGTGAACCTAGCATTCCTAAAATTCCTGAACGTCTCATGTACTCAGTTTTAATAAGAGACTGGGACTTGAGAACCTATCAAGATCAGACTGCTCCAAACCTCCAAGTCATACCTAAGACAGAGCTTCAGCAGCCAGGCATCAAGTGAAGACACCGCAGGGCACCTATCTGTTGAGTTAATGTCTTGAACTTAAATTTGCAACTTGGTTTAGTGAGGGAAGTGACAAGTTGTTGAATCCATGGTCTTTCAGACCAGTCTCAGGAACCTAGTCCTGTGAGTTGGAAATACACTTACTTTTCTAAGTCGAGTGAGGGCTTCCAGAGGCTATCTATGTATCCAGGGCACTTTCCTCCATTAGCTGGGCCCTCCAAAAACCCAGCTCAGGCAAACCCACTGGACTGGAATTTCTGAGTGAGAAGCAGCAGAGCCCAAATCTGCACAATGGTCCCCTTGATCGGCCCAATACCAATTTTTTTTACGTTCTTTTTCATGTTCTTTCCCATTATGTTTTTTTTTTTCTCTCTTTTTTTGTAGGGCCGCACTGGTGACATATGGAGGATCCCAGGCTAGGGGTCAAATCAGAGCTGTAGCTGCCAGCCTACATCACAGGCACAGCAACGTCAGATCCAAGCCACATCTGTGACCTACACCACAGCTCACAGCAATGCCGGATCCTTAACGCACTGAGCAAGACCAGCGATCGAACCTACATCCTCACAGATGCGGGTCAGATTCGTTTCCACTGAACCATGACGGAATGCCCATTATGGTTTATTACAAAATACTGAACATAGTTCCCTGTGCTATACAGTAGGACCTTGTTTATTTTATTTATAGTAGTTTGTATCTGCTAATCCCAAATTCCTAATTTTCCCTCTCCCACCCCCTTTCCCCTTAGGTAACCATAAGTTTGTTTTCTGTCTGTGAGTCTGTTTCTAGTTTGTAAATAAGTTTATTTGTGTTATATTTAAGATTCCACATATAAGTGACATCTATGGTGTCTGTCCTCCTTTGTCTGATTTCACTTACTATGATAATCTCTAGGTCTATCCATGTTGCCTCAAATGGCTTTATTTCACTCTTTTTTATGGCTGACTAGTATTCCACTGTATATAGGTACCACATCCTCTTTATCCACTCATCTGTCCCTGGACTAATCACTAATCAGGTTGCTTCCATGTTTTGGCTATTGTGAATAATGCTGTTATGAACATCCAAAACCAATTTTTTAAATAATAAGCCTAAATTAAGTGTAAGCAACTAGCATAGAAGGCAAGAGACAGAGTCCCACCTTGGTTACTAGTTATATGACCCTGAACAATTTACTGAGTCTGGGGGTCTCACTTTCCCGATCTGAAAGACAAAGAAACAGAGGACTAGCTGGCGATCAGTAAAGGTTTTCCAGCTTAATCACTCCATGACTTAATGATTGCTAGACCGAGAGTCTGCCTAAGCATGGAAATTCTACCGCTCACACTGTGCACTGAAGGCTGGCATTAGTTCTCCCTCTGCTGCCTCCCCCTCCCCGGAATCCCACTAAAATAGTGTAACTGGGAGGCATAAACCTGCAAAATGAAAGTGAAAGAAATAGCAACAAAACTTTAGAAGTTGAAAAGCAGATGGATGGATGGTTAATGATAGTAGACTTAAGAAAGCTGAGATACAACAAAACTTCCTAAAAGCCCAGGAACTTGTCATGTCAGGTACTTAAGGAAGCAGGGATTAAGATGGGGCTAAAAACAGAAGGACTGATTAAAAGTCAATCTAAGAACCAGCTGGCCTCAGCTCATGAATAGATAAACAGAATGCTGTATTGACACAATGGAACATTATTTGGCTATAAAAAGAAATGAAGTACTGTTACATGCTGCAACATAAATGAAACATGAAAATATTATGCTAAGAGAAAGACGCCAGACACAAAAGGCCACATATCATATAATTTCATGTATATGAAATGTCTAGAATAGGCACATCCACAGAGGCCAAAGGGCCTGCCAGTGGATTAACTGCTAATAGTATGCATTTTCTTTTGGGGATGATGGAAATGTTCTGGAACTGGACAGTGGTGATGGTTGCACAGCACAGTAAATACACTAAAGAGCACTAAAGTGTGTACTTTAAAATGGCACATTTAAGTTACGTGAATTATATCTCAATTTTAAAAAAAAGAGCAGAGTTCCCATTGTGGCACAGTGGAAATGAATCCGACTAGGAACCATGAGGTTGCAGGTTTGATCCCTGGCCTCTCTCAGTGGGTTAAGGATCCAGCATTACTATGAGTGGTGGTGTAGGTCACAGACATGGCTTGGATTCTGCATTGCTGTGGCTGTGGTGCAGGCCAGCAGCTGCAGCTCCAATTCAACCCCTAGCCTGAGAAGCTCCATATGCTGCAGGTGTGCCCCTCCCCTCCAAAAAACAAAACAAAAACAAAAACAAAAAAACAAAGCCTTGCTGTACTTCAGGTCCAACTGTGAGAGTAATGGAAATGTTTCTCTTTCATTTTGCAGAATGCTGATAGATGATACGGGTACACACACACACACACACACAGAGGTCGGGGAGCTTTTTCAGGCAGCACGGAATAGTGTTGCAGAGTTCCCAGTGTGGTCCAACGGGATCGGTGGCATCTTTGTAGCACCTGGACGCTGGTCCAATCCCCAGCCTGACACAGTGGGTTTAAGGATCTGCCAAAGCTGTGGCATAGGTCACAAATGCAGCCTGGATCTGATCCCGGGCCTAGGAACTCCATATGTTGCAGGGCCGACAAATAAGAACAAATAAAAAGAGCAGTGTTAGGAGTTCCTGTCGTGGCTCAGTGGTTAATGAATCCAACTAGGAACCATGAGGTTGTGGGTTCGATCCCTGACCTTGCTCAGTGGGTTAAGGATCCGGCGTTGCCATGAGCTGTGGTGTAGGCTGCAGATGCGGCTCGGATCCCATGTTGCTGTGGCTGTGGCAACGGCCGGCAGCTACAGCTCCTGTTAGACCCCTAGCCTGGGAACCTCCATATGCCGCGGGTGCGGCCCTAGATAAAGCAAAAAGACACAAAAAAAAAAACAGTGTTAGAGTTCAGTGTTTATGAAAGTTAGCACTGGAACTGCAGATCTGAATGTAAAAGGTAAAACAATAAAGGCTTTAGAAGGAAACAATATCTTCGTGACCCTGCAATACAGCAAAGATATCTTAAACAGAATACAACATGTCTGAAACATAGACAAAACCGATAAAATGAACTGTAACTAAAAATTTTTGTTCCTAAGTCATTTTTATCATAAAATTCTACAGCACATCACTGTAAATCAACTATACTTCCACTGAGGAGCTCCCGTCGTGGCTCAGTGGTTAACGAAACCGACTAGGAACCATGAAGTCGCAGGTTCGATCCCTGGCCTTGCTCAGTGGGTTAAGGATCCGGCGTTGCCAGGAGCTGTGGTGTGGGCTGCAGACGCGATTCAGATCCCACGTGGCTCTGACTGTAGCAAAGGCCAGCAGCTTCAGCTCCTGTTAGACCCCTAGCCTGGGAACCTCCACATGCAGCGGGTGCGGCCCTAGATAAGGCAAAAAGACAAAAACAAACCAAAAAAAAAAAAAAAAAACACTATACTTCAACAGAAAAAAAAAAAATCCTATGGTATCTTGAATACCAAGTGCAGTAACAGTACAGAGCAAAGGGGCTATATCTGTCTCTCCTCTCCTTAAATGTTCTTCCCAGACCCTCCCTTTCTCAGCTTCTTGTTTACACTTGGAGAAATTCAAGACCTACCTTTTAGACCCTCTGTAGTGGGTTGAATGGTATCCCCAAAAAAGATATGTCCATATCTTAATCCCCAGAACCTGTGAATATTCTTACTTGAAAATATCTTTACAGATGTTATCACAGGTTTTGAGATGAGGAGATCATCCTGAATTAGCTGAGAGGACTGTCTCCTTACAAGACAGACACGTAGAGAAGACACACAAAGGAGATGGGGATGTGAGGATGTGAGTGATGTGGCTGGAAGCCAAGAAATGCTGGCGCCACCAGAAGCTGGGAGGGACAAACTGTTATGCTTCCCAAGGGCCTCTGAAGGAATGCAGCCTGCTGACATCTTCACTTTGGACTCCGGTCTCCACAACAGAGGGGAAAATAATCGGTATTGTTTTAAGCCACCCAGCTGGTGGTAATCTGTTGCAGCAGCCATAGGAAAGTAATATGCCCTCCAAACCAAATTTTGTAGTTAGCTACATCTGTAGCAAACTCACCAGCTTTCCAAAACAAAAGAAATCCAGGAGTTCCCGTCGTGGCTCAGTGGTTAATGAATCCGACTAGGAACCGTGAGGTTGCGGGTTCGATCCCTGGCCTTGCTCAGTGGGTTAAGGATCTGGCGTTGCCGTGAGCTGTGGTGTAGGTTGCAGACGCGGCTCGGATCCCGCGTTGCTGTGGCTGTGGTGAAGGCCGGCGGCTACAGCTCCGATTAGACCCCTAGCCTGGGAACCTCCATATGCCGCGGGTGCGGCCCTAGATAAGGCAAAAAGATAAAAAAAAAAAAAAAAAAAGAAAAGAAATCCATAATTATCCTTCGAAAGCATCACTCGTCCCCAATATCCCCCCCAAAAAAGAGCAATAAGATAAATTATAAAAAGCAAGTTCCAAGTTTATCCCAACTATTACAAAATTTAGCTTTATAAATTAAATATTACAAAATAGGAGTTTCCACTGTGGTGCAGTGGGTTAACGATCCAGCATTATCACACCTAGGGCACAGATCACCCACGCTGCTCAGATTCCATCCCTGGCCCAGGAACTTCCATACACCGTGGAGGCAGCCAAAACCAGGGCTAATCAATTAATTAATAAGCAGCCTTTATCATTTCATAATATAAATCTTTATCAAATATCTACTATGTAAAGCACCATCTTCTATCAAGGCTAAGATGTGCTTACCCAACTCTGGCACAAGAAAAGTTTTCAACATAGTTCTATAATGTTTTAATTTTTATAATACAATGACCTATGGTTTTTATAATCAGGAAAAAAATAAAAAATTTAATGCTATAGTTCCCGTTGTGGCTCAGTGGTTAATGAATCCGACTAGGAACCACGGGGTTCTGGGTTCGATCCCTGGCCTCGCTCAGTGGGTTAAGGATCCAGCACTGCCGTGAGCTGTGGTATAGGTCGCAGACACGGCTCAGATCCCGTGTTGCTATGACGCAGGCCGGCGGCTACAACAACGATTAGACCTCTAGTCTGGGAACCTCCATATGCTGCGAGTGCAGCCTTAGAAAAGGCAAAAAAAAAAAAAAGACAAAAATAAATTTAATGCTCATTGTCAAATAAAGACTCTGGAGAAAACGAGAAGAGACATCTAACTTACCCAAAATAAAATCTCTGGTTTTCTTCAACAATGTAACAATAATTAGGAGTTCCTGTTGTGGCGCAGCGGTTAACGAATCCGACTAGGAACCATGAGGTTGCGGGGTTCGATCCCTGGCCTAGCTCAGTGGGTTAAGGATCTGGCGTTGCCGTGAGCTGTGGTGTAGGTCACAGATGTGGCTTGGATCTGGCATTGCTGTGGTGTAGGCCAGCAGCTGTAGCTCCGATTCGACCCCTAGTCTGGGAACCTCCATATGCTGTGGGTGCGGCCCTAAAAAAAAGCAAAAAAGAAAAAAAACAATAATTAATACCTATCTCCACAACACTGTTAGAAAGCCATTATTCTAAAACTACAAAAACAAAGAGTAAAGGACAGCAGAGATGACAACTGAGAAAGGTACTAATTCTTCCAACGTTCCTGGAAAGTAACTCTAAAGTATTATTTTTTGAAAACTGAACGTAATCTGTTATAAATTAGGTTCACCCACTTATAAATCATGGCTTATGATTATTATTTCTAAATTATTTCCTCTCTGTCTTTCTGACGTTAAAAATCCTGAACGTTTCTTAGTTGTTTCCCGTATTGTTTCATTATAAAGAATATGGTAAATCTCAGGGTCCCCCTTTGTGGCGCAGCAGAAATGAATCCCACTAGTATCCATGAGGACTCAGGCTCGATCGCTGGCCCCGCTCTGTGGGTTAAGGGTCCAGCACTGCAGTGAGCTGTGGTGTAGGTCTCAGATGAGGATCAGATCCTGCATTGCTGTGGCTGTGGTATAGGCCAGCAGCTGTAGCTCCAATTCAACCCCTAGCCTGGGACCTTCTATATGGTGCAAGTGTGGCCCTAAAAGCAAAGAAAAAAAAAATATATGGTAATGACAGTATTCACAGCCACCACCCAACGACAAACCACAAGAAAATGCAGGCTACACTGAGGGATTTCTAAGGTTAACACACGCAAACCTTTCTTTTTCTTTTCAAAGAAAACAGACCTCAGGCAAAAAGTTTAAAACATCCTGAAACAGCCACACAAAGAGAGCTTCTTAGAAATAAAGCCCCAGTAACTATTTGGTCTTAAAAAAAAAACACACTTCCAGAAGTGATAAGAGCGGGGAGACAGGAAACGTTTATGTTTAAACAGCCCGATTTAACTACAGTTCAAAAACAGCACTTCTCTACTGCACTGTGGGCTGGGGACTGAATCGAAGAGGCTGTGCCGCAGCTCTGCTACACAATGATCAGCCAGTGTGTCTGTATTCCCAAATAGATCCTCTTAAAAAAACAATCCAATCGATGGTGAAAGGGCAGACGGAAGACCTGGATTCTAACAGTTCTTTCTAACTTGTTAGGTGATAACGGAAAAAAACCCTGTATTTTCAAATGGAGCTGAAAATATTTTTTAAAACTGTATAAAGCCATTTACAAATATTAAATATTACCATCTGCCAAAAGTGGTGGCTGGTCTATCTCACCCCTAGCTCTGACGGTTCTTGAATCTGGAACCATTATAAACAAACGTGTACTCATATTACGTTTTGCCAACTAGGAGCAGTTTAGAAAACAAGGAGCCCCAGGAGTTCCCTAGTGGCCAGCAGGTTAAGGAAGATCTGGCACTGTCACTGCCACGGCTCCAGGCGCTGCTACCGCACAGGTCCTACCTCTGGACGGGGAACTTCCCCATGCCAAGTGTGTGGCCAAAAAAAAAAACCTGAGGAAAAAAAAAAGGAATCCCACGCTCACAGACAAATGCAGCTTAACAGGAGGGACTGCCACACACCTCCTGCGCCAGGCCTGTCCACACCCACAAAAACATTTCAGACCAGTGCAGCCATTTCAGCCCATTCAGAAGACAACAGACAGCCCCACAAAATTTTGACCGTCACACTAATGAACAAAAACAACAACAAAATTACTAACCTGGCTTTAACAGGAAACCATGACAGATCCCATGAGTAACAACCAAACATCCTACGCATAATAACTGAGAAACTTTATGTCTAAACTCCGGCTGTTCCTAACTTCTGGCGCCAGACCTGACCCCTTGGAAGCATACTGCAGAATCTGAGAGCAGACACGTGCCCTCACTTTCCATCATGACAGGACTCTTGACACTCATAAACCCATCCAAGGTTCTATATGCTCCAAACAAAGACTTAGCCATCACAGAACATCTGGAACATGGACCTTTGACCAGTATCTGCCTCACTTAATAACTTTTGAGAACTAAATCTAAAAATCTTGCAACGAGGATTTGCCAGACTTGCACTGTGGTGCAATGGGATCTGTGGCATCTTGGGAGCACTGGGGTGCAGGTTCGATCCCAGGCCCAGCACACTGGGTTAAGAATCTGGCATTGCCACAGCTGCAACTTAGGTCGCAACTGCAGCTCAGATCTGATCCCTGGCCCAGGAATTCCATATGCCAAGGGGCAGCCAAAAAGAAAGAAAAGAAAAGAAGAAAAGAGAAGAGAAAGGAAAAGAGCAACAATAGCCTGAATGTAATTGCTAAATTCCATTAAGAAGTCACCAGCTTCTAAAAGGCAAGGCTTTCTCTCTTTCACTAGGTTCTACAGCCATATCCAGCAGGAACCTAATACACTTAAATATAGGTTCCCTCATGTGTACTTAGGTTCCAGAGAGACCTCTAAGACCCCCTGACAGTAATTCAAATCCAGGGATGACAAGAGGAATTGAGAATCCAAGTCGACCTGACTTAGCCAAAAAAACAGGCTTCTAAAAGGAGATAAGAATGGAAATGGGTGTTGCAGAAGGAGGCCTTTGGCAAAGAAAACTTTATTTATAATCTAGGAAAGAAGGAAGGGCTGATCAGGGTCTAAGACAATGAGTTTGGAGCTCCCTGCTATGGCTCAGCAGGTTAAAGGATCTGCTGTGAGGACACGGATTCAATCCCAGGCCTCGGAGTTCCCGTCGTGGCTCAGCCGTTAACAAACCCGACTCGCGTCTGTGAGGACGTGGTTTCTATCCCTGGCCTTGCTCAGGGGGTTAAGGATCAGGCATTGCTGCAAGTTGTGCCATAGGTCACAGATGCAGCTCAGATCTGGTGTTGCCATGGCTGTGGTGCAGGCCACAGCTGCAGCTCCAATTCAACCCCTGGCCTAGGGAACTTCCATATGCTGCAGGTGTGGCCATAAAATAAAAAAAATTAAAGAGAATTTGGTTTAAGCACCAAACACTGCAACTCAGGATTTCCTGAAGGGAGAGGAGCAGGGCCCCACTGTCATTAAAGTCAAATCTACTTACCTTCGCTGGGGTCCTCCCCACCTGAGGGAGTGCAAAGCGGGTCCTCTTAGGTTTAAGAATATTGTCTCTTCAACTAAATTTAGCATCTACAATTTTAAACCACCTTGGGGCTGCTCTGTAATTGTTTTCCGGGTGCTGTCTGCACTCCTGGATCATATGCTCTACCTTATAAAAGGAAACACAGGACCTCCTAACTTAGGAAAGCTGCTCCTCCCACCTTAACCTCTGTAAGTAGCCAGAGGCCTGAAGTAAGCTATCAAGATTTGAGTTTTGCTTCACAGCTAGGAGTCTGAGCTTCAGGACAGAGACGCACTATAAAATGAAAGAATCTGTACAGAACTGAGTAGAATGCTAGAAGAAAATGAAAATCAGGTTAGCTCAAATTGACTCCCTGTTTGAAAATGGCTCATCAAACTTCATACCCGGAGTTCCCGTCATGGCGCAGGGGTTAACAAATCCGAATAGGAACCATGAGGTTGTGGGTTCGATCCCTGGCATCGCTCAGTGGGTTAACAATCCGGCATTGCCGTGAGCTGTGGGTGTACGTTGCAGACACGGCTCGGATCTGGCATTGCTGTGGCTCTGGAGTAGGCTGGCAGCTACAGCTCCAATTAGACCCCTAGCCTGGGAACCTCCATATGCCACCAGTGAGGCCCTAAAAAAAAAAAAAAGCTTTTCATACCCACTTCATCTTTGATAAGATATCCTTTTTTTCTTTCTTTTAAGTAAGATACCCTTTTTACTCATCAGAAATATGCAAATAAAAACCACATTGAGATACCAATTCTGATCAAAAAGACAGTAAGTGTTGGTGAGGGTACAGAAAGTGGAACCTTCAAACACCGCTCATGGGAATGTAAACCAGGGCAGCTGTTTTGGAAAACAGTCTGCAACTTCTCAAAAGGTTAAACACAGAGATGCCAAAAGACCCAGCCATTCTAGGTGCGTACCTAAGAGAAAGGAAAACTTGTCCCCACAAAAGCAGGTACACAAATGTTCACGGCAGCATTATTTATAATAACCAAGAGTGTGTATAACTCAAATATCCATCAACTTATAAATAAAATGTAGTATATTCAGACAATGAAATAGTATTCAGCCATAAAAAGAAATGTACAGGAGTTCTCTCAGGGCATAGCACGTTAAGGATCCCGTTAGGGCACTGCAGCAGCCTGGGGCGCTGCTGTGAGGGTTTGTTTCCTGGCCTGGGTACTTCCACGTGCCACAGGTGCTGGTGCAGTTAAAATAACCCAAAACAAAACAATGTACCGATACACGCCACAATACAGATGAACCCTGAAAACATGCTAAGTGAAGGAAGCCAATCACAAACGATACGCTGTATGACTCCATTTATATGATCTCCAGAAGGGACAAATCCCTAATGATCAAAAATTAGTAGTTCTCGGTCAAGCTACTGCTCTCAAATGCTCTCCTTTCTCCAACTTGTCAGCATCTGTTTTTACAAAATTATAATTACAATAACAAGAGTACCTTTTTTTTTTTTTTTGTCTTTTTACCTTTTCTAGGTCCACACTCGTGGCATATGGAGGTTCCCAGGTTAAGGGTCTAATCTCATATGGAGGTTCCCAGGCTAAGGGTCTAATCGGAGCGGTAGCCACCAGCCTACACCACAACCACAGCAATGCGGGACCGAGTCGCGTCTGCAACCTACACCACAGCTCACGGCAACACCAGATCCCTAACCCACTGAGTGAGTCCAGGGATCAAACACGCAACCTCATGGTTCCTAGTCGGATTCGTTAACCGCTGAGCCACGATGGGAACTCCAAGAGTCCGTTTCATTTTTATCAATGGTCTAGAAGGATCTAAATTAGAGTGCTATTTCTTTCTTTCTTTCTTTCTTTCTTTCTTTCTTTCTTCCTTCCTTCCTTCCTTTCCTTCCTTCCCTTCCTTCCTTCCTTCCTTTCAGTGCTATTTCTATAGGAAGAGATTACAGAGCTTTCCTAGTATCACAGGTGGGAACGACAGTGGGGGGTGCACTAGTACTGATCTAGAGATATGAAAATAAAAAGGTTCTTTTCCCCCCACAGTGGGGGAAAAAGTGGATTATTGGTGGCCTAGGGCTGGGTGTTAGGGAATTGGAAGGAAATAGGAAATGACTGCTCACGGGTATAGGTTTGAGGGAGTGATAGAAATAGTATAAAACTGGGAGTTCCCATCATGGCGCAGCGGTTAACGAATCCGAATAGGAAACATGAGGTTGCGGGTTCGATCCCTGGCCTTGCTCAGTGGGTCAACGATCCGGCGTTGTGGTGAGCTGTGGTGTAGGCCAGCGGCTACAGCTCCGATTTGACCCTTAGCCTCTGATTCGACCTCCATATGCTGCGGGTACAGTCTTAGAAAGCAAAAAATAAACAAATAAATAAATAGTATAAAACTGACTACAGTGATAACTGCCCAACTCTGTGAATATACTAAAAACACTGAATCGTATACTTTAAATAGAATTACCTCTCAATAAAGATGTTTTTATGTATTAGAAAGAGAAAGATAAAACATATAAGTGATAATAAAGCAAATGGAGCAAAATCTAGAAAAAGAATGTACGGAAGTTCTTTGTAAATTCATGTCTATCTTTGGTGTGAAATTATATCAAAAGGAAAAGCTTTGAAAAATAAGATCGCTCTCGATAATCACATAGCATTCTTGCTTAACATAAACAGAAACCTGGCACTAGAAAAAACTGCCATTTCTGGCTCTGCCAGATAAATATTTTTCTTGTCTCCCCGCTACCCATCAAATTACTGTAAAGCATGCAAAGCATCACTCAAGTAGCAGAAAAGAAGAATGAAATGTGGCCAGGGAGACAAACGTTCTCCAGCTTTATCAGTTTCCTCATCTGTAAAATCAGAAGGTTAGGTAATCTTGAAGAGCGCGTCCACGTTTGACACTCGCTGATGCTGCTGTCCCAACCTCACTGCTCAGTACAGTTAAGGAAAAGTATGATCTGACCTCTGGCCTTTACTGGACAGCGAGCATTTTTTCTCTCTTCTAATGACGACAGTAAGAGATGATTTCAGTGTATTATCAGTGTTCCATGTAGGTTCATAAGGACCCTGGCCAGTTCCCCATCTATCTGCATCCCTGAGCCCTCTCTCCAATGCTTGGGAAGGCCCAGCACTAGGAGTCTGGGGAAACCGGAGTAGTGGGTGCATGGACCCAATATGCTCACATCGTAATGCTGGGTACAGGTCACTGCAGAGAAACTTACACGTTCCAAAGTAAGAAACAGTTTACAAGCATTCTGGAACCTGAACTCTCAGGCAGAGATGGGGAAAGTAAACTCAGAAATCCCATCCCACATTATAGTAAGTCTCTGCAGTCACCGTGGTGACTGAAGAAGAAAAAGGGGGCTCAAGAGATTAAGGTGTCACCGCAGCAGCTCAGGTTGCTGCTGTGGCAGGGGTGCAATCCCTGGCCTGAAAAATTCTGCATGCTGCAAGTGAGAGGGAGGAAGGGAGGGAATGAAAAGATAAGAAAAAGGGAAAATGAAGATACCCAGAACATCTACCCATCAAAGAGGCAGCAAGGAGACAAGCACCTACTGCCTCCCCACTTAGCGTGGACCAATAATTATAGAAAATCAAAATTTAAAAAGTTTCTTCCAGGAGTTCCAGCTGTGGTGTTGTGGGTTAAGGATCTGGTGTTGCCACAGCTGTGATGTAGGTTGCAGCTGTAGCTCATATTTGATCCGTGGCCCAGGAATTGCCATAGCCCGTGGGTACACCCAAAAAAACAAGTTTCTTCCAGATTTGCTTATCTACTTGACAAAAGCTAATAATACCATTTCCTAAAGGTGGCCTGACTTACACTTCGCTAACAGATTATCTTCCTCTCCTTCCATCCAAAGCGCTTCCTCAACTAACCAGAAAAGAAAATGAAATTAATTTTCATATCTGCCTCAGTTCCATAACAAGTAACTAGTGTAACTTGCCTAGAGGTTTAAATCTGGAAGAAAGAAGAGGTGAGAGGGATAGACTGCTATAAAATTCAGTGATCTAAGACTATATTCAACACAGCAAGCACTATGCTTATTGCTGCAAATAGAAAAGAATTATTTTCTCTATAAAGCCAGAAGGAACACCAAGCATCTTTGACTTGCTTATTGTGGATTCACTTGTTAAGAGCATAGAAGCTTTCCAAGGTATATAACTTAATTTGCCTGAAGAGAACATAGACTCCTCAGTACCTCCCTAGAGAACTGGGTGCAATTCACAATTTCCTGTAGTTTCATTTACTATGACATCATCGGTTTGGGAGCTATAAGGCAGAGAGAAAATGCACCCTGGAGAGACTCAAGAGTGACCCGAATAGAGCCATTTGTATTCTGTTTTGTTTTACTCAAAAGATTCCCTCTGGGTAATCCAGATTCCCGTATCAACCCACCAGAAATGAAGGAAAAAAAGAAATCTTTCAATCAGTGCTTATTCTAACAAAGGCCATCTATTGAATTAATGGTCTTGGCATTCCCCAACTGCAGCTACATTTAAAAAGACAGAAAAATACCCTTCTTTACTCATTCTATACAGCTCTTCCCCCCACCCCACCCCCGCTTTATTCTCTCAATAAGCTTTCACGGGGATTTAATTTTGGCCTGCTGAAAAGCCAGATAATTAACAGATATTCACTAAAAGAAAATGAACACTTTTGAGAGTCTACTTGATGAGATGCTTTTTATTTATATTCTTTTTTATTGATGAGGACTCCAGCAGAGTTATCTAACTCTGCACCCAGTCATAGAGCAGAGTAAGAATGTTTAACCCTAAAACCCATGCTCTCACTAACAAATAATTTCCAGCCTCACTCCCATGCTGTATCATTTGTACACTATTCTCTTAGTTTTGACAATCGAATGTCGATATGATTCAACAGACACGCAAAAGTACAGCATAAAAACACTGGTCTACTCCACCAATTTGAAGTTTTTTTTTTTTTTTTTTTTAGTCTTTAACATGTTAGTGTTTCCTAAAGACTCAGTCAAGCAATGAGATGCAGTTTAGTGTTACAAGAGGAGCACTGGATCCAAGTCAGGCAATTAACTCACAAGCCATAGACAGGCCCTACTTTCCCCTCTCAGGTCCCTTCCAGTCTCAATACCACAAACTGAACTTCAACAACTACATCACAAAGTCTACACATTTAACAAATACGAAACACAGATGAAAAATTAACAGCTGTATTACAAGAATTTGAAGATCTAAAAAAGTGAACTTAAAGCTATCTCAACAAAAGGCTCAATTAATTGTATTACTGCTTCACGATTTTTTTCTCCACCTGCTATGAACTTGAGGAAATAGTGTATTTGCTCTGACCTTGTTAAGGGTCATCAATTTATCACTTTTTAAAAAGACAGTCCATTTTGAAGTACGAATCTAATTCTTTTTCTAAAAGAAACTGAAATTTTTCTGCAGTTAAAAAAAAAAAAAACACAGGAGTTCCCGTCGTGGCTCAGCGGTTAACGAATCCGACTAGGAACCATGAGGTTGTGGGTTCAATCCCTGGCCTCGCTCAGTGGGTTAAGAATCCGGCATTGCGGTGAGCTGTGGTGTTGGTCACAGATGCGGCTCGGATCTGGCGTTGCTGTGGCTGTGGTGTAGGCTGGCAGCTACATCTTCGATTCGACCCCTAGCCTGGGAACCTCCATATGCGGCCCAAGAAAAGGAAAAAAAAAAGAAAAAAGACACCTGTTCTGTCATCGCCGAGGTAACGTAAAATTAGCCAACAGGATAATCACTTTGAGGAGAGAAACTTTCCAGTTTCGTGACACAATACCAGAAAGAAGCATCTCTCGAACTACCAGGAAGACACCACAAACCTTCACCCACACGAAACCTGCCGACGGGACACTCCAGACCAAAACTTTCCTAGAACGGTTATGATTCAGACTCCCACGACGGGGCGGCGGAACCCGCGGGGAGCTCGCGGTGGAGACCCGCGCAGGGCCGTCTTTGGGTAGTCGGACTCCCGCGGGCCGGGCCGGGTCTGCGCTCCCCGCCGTCTCCCCGGAAGGCCGGCCGCACAGCCGGCACCGCGCAACTCCCCGGGCCGCGCGCTACCCCAGACGACGCCGGCCGCGCACAGTCAGGAGTTGTTGCCCCTGAAAAGGGTACAGCCCTGCCCGGGACTCGGGGCGGCCCCCGCTCCCCCCGCGACTCCGCGCCCCGTCGGGCCGGGGGCCCAGCTCGCGGGCCGCGGCCGGGCCGTTTGAGGAAGTGCGATCAGCAGCTTCTTGGGCAGCGGCCAGACCAACTCACCAAGTTTCTGCCTGGCTTTTTTAACTCCGGGTGGAACGCACGTCGCCAGGAATCGCGGGGGCCTTCCGCCCTCCCGAAGAGGCGCTCGAGGACTGGCCCCCCTTTATTTTACCCCAAGTCACCGCCCCGTCACCAGACGCCACGAGCGGCCCCGCGCTCCCGCTCGGCCAGGTACCGGGCCAAGGCGCAGGGGCCGCGGGGCCTCCGCGGCTGCGGCCGCCGCCCCCCGCGCCCGCCCTCGCCCGGCTCCCAGGACAAAGCGGGGCACGGGGGGCCTCCCTGGGGGGCCCCGGCCGCAGCGACACTCACCCGACAGCTCGTCCGGCTCCAGCCCTGTCTCGGTGTCCAGCCCGCAGATGACAAAGTAGTCGGCGAAGCGACTGGGCGCCGAGCCCCCTCCGCCGCCGCTGCCGCCGCCGCTCATGGCGCCGGGGCCCGGCCGGGCTGTGCGGAGCGCGGAGCCCCCGCACCCGGGCGCCCGGCCGCCCGCAGGCCGCCCCTCCCGCCGCCGCCGCCGCCGCCGCCGCCGCCGCCGCTACCGCGGCTCGGGCCGCCGCCCCCGGCCTTGGCCCGGTCCCCGCGGCCGCCGCGGCTGCCGTGACGGGGCGGGGGGGCGCCGGGCCGCCCCGCGCCGCATCCTGCACGCCTTCCCTCAGCGCCGCCGCCGCCGCCGCTGCAGCCGCCAGCCGAGAACGAGCCCGGAGCGGAGCGGAGCGGAGCGCAGAGCGCCGAGCGGCCCCCGCCGGCCCTTCCCGCCGCGCCTGCGCAGCGCCGTCCGGGAGGGGCGGGCGCCCGGCGGAAAGGATGACGTGATGCTCTTCGGGCCCCGCGGTCTCCGCAGCGCGGCGGGCGAGAGCCGGGGCGCCCGCAACCGCACCCCTCGGGGCGGCGACTCCTTGAGGGAGGCTGAGAAGGTGCGGGATGCGGGAAGCTTCCTGCAGAGTCAGGCCCCGCCTCCGCTCCCGCTAGAGGGCCAGAGGTGTCCAGCCTAGCGCATCTCGGAAGCCCACCCCTTCCCAGCCCCGGGCTGTCCGCCTGGACCCCAGATAGCGCCTTCGCCCCGAGCCCGCTCCCTGAGGTCCGGGCCCAGCTCCTAGTAGAGATGAGGATGCCCCCGGTACTGGACGAGGTGAGCAGCCTGCGCTCTATTTACCCTTGGCTTACGAGTGCCGAAACTAAGGCTCAGAAGGAAGCCAGGACTTTGCCCAAGGTTACACAGTCTAAGAGACAAAGCCTGACTAGAGTCCTGGGCTTGTGGCCAGTCTCCCTCACCCCTACTCCAGCCAGGCCTTGTCCCTGCACCGTGCTGTCCTTTTTTCTCTCCTAGAGCGTCCAGAGGCCCCTGCCACTTGGAAGCCCCCTTACTGCTTCTGAGAATTCTCAGTTCCATCCCTGAGAGGAGGGGGAGATGAGAAGGAGAGAAACTTGTCTCCCTCCCAGTACATGTGTTGGGCCCCTCCCATTTGGTTTCTAACGGACTCTAAGCAGGAAGCGAGATCAGAAGCCAAGAAGGCAGTATATGTAGCGGACACTGGTAGGGGTTCTAGGAACGGAGCGCTTAGATTTGAATCCTGACTGATTTACTATGTGACCTTGGGCCATCTCCAGGGGCTAGCAGCCATGGCTCTTGTGAAGATACATAAGGTAAATGTGAAGACAGGTTCTGTGGTCGGATAGTGCCCGGCACCAGAAGGGGCTCAGTAAATAGGAGCTGTTACATTACTATGCCAGCAAGAGGTGTGCGCAGGGTTTGCTGTGCCTGGCAAGCTGCTGCCGAGGGCCGGGAAGGCAGCTGGCTTCCCCCAGGGCTGACCCGGAGCTCTTTCCCAGGTTCTCTCTTGGGTACTAATCTCACGTATTGGTTCCCACAGGGAGGGTACCTCAGAAGTCACGGCCAGCGTGACTTGGAACCATAGCACCTGCCTTGTGTGTAACCTGCCGGAACTGGTCAGAGGAAAGTACAGAAAAGGTTGCTTCACAAAGTACATTTAGGAGGATGTCTCCCCTCTCTTTCCTCCTGGGGACACAGAAGCAGTGGAGGGGCTCAGAGAGCGAGATGGTTACAAGGCACAGAAGAGGGGCATCATTTTTCCAGGGTGGGGAGGTCAGGGAAGGCACCCAGAAAAGGTATAACCTGACCTGGGGTCCAAAAATCAAAAGGAGTTTCTCAAGTAAAAGGGACAGGAAAAGATGTTTCAGGCAGCATCGCAACAACCAGGAGTGACAGGTCCAAATGCTTACGTACAGGCAGCAAAAAGGAACTCATTTCTCTGAGAGACAGAAAATCAAAAGGGGATGAAATCAGGGAAAGAGAAGAGGGACAAAGCAGGAAAGGCAACAAATGCCAGGCTAAAGAATTTATCCTGTAAAGTGAGTGTGTGTCAGAGGAATGGTACCTTAGAGACTAAGCTAAGGAGTGACAAGACCTGATTACTTACATCTTTGGTCACTCTGGGAGTCACATGCAAGGGACTTGAAAAAGGCTAAGTATCTTCAGTTTGAAGCACAGAAACTTTTTAGTCCAGTGTGTCCGGGGTGACCAGGTGCTAGGAGACCTCTCACACTAACTCAACTCGTAAAACAGAAACAAAAGACTATTAATTTGCCTTGGGAAATGTAACTGCTCAGAGGCCCAGAATACTCAACTGTAAAGTGATCGCCTTCCCAGTAGGAAATATGTTTGGCAGAGTGATTGCTTCTTGAGAGTCAGAGAAAAAAAAAAAAACCGCAGAGCTGGATGCTCTTAAGTTTTGTTTTAATGCTCGCACCCACCCTTGCTAGCTATGTCAGCTGAGGCATATCAGTTAAATCTTTGGGAATGGGAATAAGCATTCTTACCCTGCACGGGAGTCATAAATTAATTTTGCAAATGAACGAAGAGAGGAATTTGTTTTTGTTTTTGTCTTTATGTAGAGCCGCACCTGCGGCATATGGAGGTTCCCAGGCTAGGGGTCTAACAGGAGCTATAGCTGCCGGCCTTCGCCACAGCCACAGCAACGCGGGATCCGAGCCGCGTCTGCGACCTACACCACAGCTCACAGCAACACCGGATCCTTAACCCACTGAGCGAGGCCAGGGATCGAACCCGCAACCTCATGGTTCTTAGTCGGATTCGTTAACCACTGAGTTACGAAGGGAACTCCAAGAGAGGAATTTGAAATAGCTGGGACATAACACACTCTTAATAAGTGGCAACCTGGGGCGCCCGGCTCAGCAGGAAGGACCTGACAAAGAGCTAGTCGACACCGGAGTGCAGGGAAATCCAGGAAAGGGTTTGAGGCAGAAGTGTGCCTGGAGGAGTTCCCTGGTGGCACAGTGGGTTAAGGACCTGGTGTTGTCACTGCTGTGGCACGGGTTCGATCCCTGCCCCTGGGACTTCTGCATGCCGCAGGCACAACAGCAACAACACAAAAAGTGTGCCTAGAGTGGTCAAGGCACAATAAAGTGACTAGGGTGGCCGGGGATTGTTGGGGTGAAAGGAGGGGGAGAAGATGGCAGAAGGTGTAGTGGAGGTGGCCTCAGTTCACCAAAAAATCGTATTCCTCTTCCACAGTGTGTGGAATTATCCCTAGGAAGCAGCCACCTGGTCAGGGACATTTCCCACACTGCTTGCAGTCAGATGTGGGTCATGTGACTGGTTCTCACCAACAGAATAAGTAAAGGACTTTATGTGTGTCACTGCTAGCTTAGGGTATTGAAGAAGAAAAGGAGAATAATGAATTAAGTAATTAATTAAAAATTTAAAGAGTTCCAGGGAGTTCCCGTCGTGGTGCAGAGGAAACGAATCCAACTAGGAACCATGAGGTTGCGGGTTCAATCCCTGGCCTTGCTCAGTGGGTTAAGGATTCAGCGTTGCCGTGAGCTGTGGTGTAGGTTGCAGACACTGTGTCCAGATGTTGCTGTGGCTGTGGGGTAGACCGGCAGCTGTAGCTCCAATTGGACACTTTATCTGGGAACCTCCATATGCTGCAGGTGCAGCCCTAAAAAGCAAAAAAAGAAAAGAAATTTAATGAGTTCCCTCTGGGGTACAACAGGATCAGTGGCATCTTGGAAGCTCTTGGATGCATCTGAGGCCCGCCTTCCCTGCTGACCTCTTTTTTTTTTTTTTCAGGGCTGAACTGAGGTAAATGGAAGTTCCCAGGCTCCCAGGCTAGGGGTCTAATGGTAGCTGCAGCTGCTGGCCTACACCACAGCCTCAGCAATACCAGATCCAAGCACCATCTTCGACCTACACCGCAGCTCACGGCTACGCCGGATCCTTGACACACTGAGTGGGGCCAGGGATTGAAACCACATCCTCATGGATAGTAGTTGGGTTAGTCAGCGCTGAGCCACGACGGGCACTCCCATGCTGACCAGCCACCCAGTTTCCTTCCCCCAATGCAGCCAAGGTCAGCTATGTCTTATTTGTCCTTTCGGAGGTGGTCTGCACCTCTACTAGCTAGAGTGCTTCCTCCCTGGAGATGGGAGCCACCTTACCCAGCCAGAACCGGCCCGCTCCAGCTCCCAGTACAGCATTCAGGAACGGTGAGCTGATGAGCCGCAGGTGCTCAGACCATTCCTCTCCCGTGCTCACTGAAGGGGTCGCCATGGACCAACTGAAAGGAGAGTTCATGCTGGGGCTCAGCGGAAACCAACCTGACCAGTACCCCCAAGGACGCGGGTCGGATCGCTGGCCTCACTCAGTGGGTTAAAGGATCCAGCATTGCTGTGAGCTGTGGGTGTGGGTCATGGCAAAGGCCGGCAGCTATAGCTCTGATTCGACCCCTAGCCTGGGGAAAAATAAATAAATAAATAAACTGAAATGAACTGCATTGATCATACAGAAAACCTAAAATTCATAACATCGGCTTTCTTTCTTTGTTTTTTGCTTTTTTTTTCTTTTTTGCCACATCCACATCATGTGGAAGTTCCTGGGCCAGGGGACGAACCCATGCCTCAGAAGCAACCCAAACCATTGCAGACAATGCCGGAGCCTTAACCCATTGCACCACAAGGGAACCCTGAGTACAGGCTTTCTTAAGACACACCAGGAGTTCCCGTCATGACTCAGTGGAAATAATCTGTCATCTGTGAGTACGCAGGTTCAATTCCTGGCCTCACTCAGTGAGTTAAGGATCTGGCATTACTGTGAACTGTGGTGTAGGTTGAAGTCACGGGTCGGATCTGGCATTGCTGCAGCTGTGGCATAGGCCAGCAGCTACAGCTCTGATTCAACCCCTAGCCTGGAAACCCCCAAAGGCCGAGGGTGCAGCCCCCCCCAAAAAAAGATAAGACACACAAATACTGCTGGGTATAGAATGACACACCCACAGCCATCTCTAGCAGTCAGCTCTCTTTGCACACTGATCCTTGGCCTGCCATCCCACCAACCACCAATACCTCATCATAACCAGCATCAGGCTCCTCATGCCTTTCCATGACATATGCTCCCTAAATCAGTTGAAAATCAGACCTCATCTTCAGCCACCATAATGTATGGCAACGAAGAAGCCCTGAAGGAGATTCAGCTTCAGCAGCATCTGTGCCCTAGGGCGTGGGGAGTAGGTCTTGTGCAACAGGAAGAGCAGATTGCAGATCTTGGCCACCAGTGATGCAGCTTTCCCAGAAGTGGTGGATGAGCATGTGCACACGTGTATATCTATGTACATGTCTGAGTATATTCGTGCGAGAGTGATCATTCGTGAATGGAATTGACTATGTATATGTAGGCACTTTTACATATTAGATGTGTGTGTATTTGCATATGTAAATAACTGTGTGTGCTGTGTATCTGAGGAGGCTGAGATGGGGCAGAATGGATAGCTAGATGAGATAAGCAGAGGCATGCCTTGGGCTCTTGACAAAACTAGGAGTGACTCCCTGGGGCTCCCTTCTATCCTCTGAGGTTAAGAGCCTTGGAGAGTCTAAGTGGATGCCTTATAAGTACTGTGTCTGGCCTTCCCCTTGGACTGTAAAGACATCCCCTTGCTGTTCCCATCAACACACGAGCCAAAAGCTTCCTGGGAAAGGCCAGACCGTCTGCTGAAGGGACATGAAAGGCCCTTGGACCGGATCCCAGAGGGAGATATATTTAACTGTGGGTAAGTTCTGCATGATTTCTGGGATGTGTGTGTGTGATGGAATTACTGTATACCCTAATTGTGATAATGGTTACATAATTGAGCATGTTTGTTAAGACTCATAGAATTGTACACTAAAGGATCCCGTTGTGGATCAGCAGAAACGAATCCGACTAGGAACCATGAGGTTGCGGGTTCGATCCCTGGCCTTGCTCAGTGGGTTAAGGATCCAGCATTGCCCTGAGCTGTGGTGTAGCTTGCACACGCAGTTCAGATCCTGCGTTGCTGTGGCTGTGGCGAAGGCCGGCAGCTGTAGCTCTGATTAGACCCCTAGCCTGGGAACCTCTACATGCCACGGGTGCGGCCCTAAAAATGACAAAAGACAAAAAAAAAAAAAGAATTGTACACTAAAATAAGTGAATATGACTAGAATGATACCTTAATTAAAAAAATGGGGAAAAAATCTGTACCATTGACAAGTGAATATTTTAGTATTTTTTAGCTGGCTGTAAACAAAAGCACAGTGTCACACTATCACTTTTCCTTTTTAAAAATTTTTTATTATAATTGATTTACAATATTCTGCCAATTTCTGCTGTACAGCAAAGTGACACAGTCATACATTTGTATACGTTCTCTTTTTCACGTTATTCTCCATCACAAGTGATTAGATATAGTTCCCTGTGCTGTACAGCAGGAACTCATTGCTTATCCACTCCAAATGCAATAGTTTGCATCTACTAACCCCAGACTCCCTTCCCTTCCACCTTGGCAACCACAGCTCTGTTCTCCATGTCCATGTGTTTGTTTCTTTTCTGTAGATAGGTTCGTCTGTGCCATGTATTTGATTCCAGATATAAGTGATATCACATGGTATTTGTCTTTCTCTTTCTTACTTCACTTAGCTTGAGAGTCTCTATTTCCACCCATGTTGCTGCAAATGGCATTATTTTGTTCTTTTTTATGACTGAGTAGTATTCCATTGCATGTGTATACACATCTTAATCCATTCATCTGTCAATGGACATTTAGTTGTTTCCACGTCTTGGCTATTGCGAACAGCGCTGCAGTGAACAAAGGCATGCATGCACCTTTTTCAATGAAAGTTTTCTCTGGATATATGCCCAGGAGAGGGATTGCTCGGTCATATGGTAGTTCTATATTTAGTTTCCTGAGTCGTGTTCACTTCCGCTGAACCACAGTGGGAACTCTCCAATAGCTGCATCTTTGAAAGCCCTTTTATTGCTTTTCCACCCCAGGGTCCCTATAATTAGAAAGACATCTGTTGACATGATACTATATATAGAAAACCCCAAAGACTCAACTCCAAAATTACTTGAACTGATCAACAAATTCAGCAAAGTAGCAGGATATAAGGTTAATCTTCAGAAATCAATCGCATTTCTATATACTAACGATGAAATATTAGAAAAAGAATACCAAAATATTTTACCTTTTAAAACAGCACCCCAAAAAATCAAATAC